>MU399580.1:0-500827 GCA_022578875.1 Hypoxylon crocopeplum
TTTGACTAAATTGCTGAAAAACTAGGAGGTGATCTGATCTGATTAGTTCGAGGTGATTTCAGTAGTACCTGGAGGTGGTTTGACCTAGGAGCTCAGAATTATTAGTTGAAATTGATCCCTAATTCCGAGCTCTATTTGATAGCCCTTGTCATAATCACTATCCGGCCAACTAGCTGTTTTATCTAAAGTATCTACCTACTGCATTAAATGTTCATAGTGTACTTACTGCATCATCGGAAGCTGACGTGCCCTTACCAGTCACGGTCCGATGCTCTCCCCTGAGCCCCCATCGCAAGCCACCGGAGTATATTATGTTATGTACCTTGCAACGGACTGGAACGGAAACTGTGTAACCCGCCTCTTGCTTGTTCTGGCATTGTCTCAAACACCTTCTCGCCGTGTCAGGAAATCGATCGGCATGCAGAGAGAGGTGGCTTAGGCAAGATATAATGACCCGGGTAGCCATGCCTCCCTACGGGCGTAATATCAGCCACCAGACCTACGACGGAGGTAGTCTACAATTGATTCTGTTTTGTTAGAAGAAGGGCCCGAGGCAAAGGAAAGTGCAGAAAGGGTCCTTGAACCCCCAAATCAGCCTTATTCCCGAGTAGGAGGGCAAGAGTTCAACATGTCTGCCGAGGACGTCGATTCGTCAACGGTAGATGACGCCTATGGCGGCGACAGCGTCATCGCCTGCATCGTTGTCTCTGCTACATTTTGCACAGCTTTTGTCGCCCTACGGTTCATTGCGCATCGTGTCGAGGGCAGACGTATCAGCCTCGAGGACTGGTTCATTATTCCAGCCTGGGTTATGATACTTGGTCTCTGTGCTAACTCTATCTGCGGTACGCCACCTCAGCAGCGTGCTTCAATACCTACTTAGAGGTCTTGCTAATGAAAAGCTACAGTAGTGAAGCTTGGCGGTGTTGGCAGACACGAATCTTACGTGCTCAAGTTCGAGCCGGAAACAATGAGGCCGTGGGCACTATCACTCTTTGCAGGCGAGATTACATACATCATGTTATTTCCATTTGAGAAGACGTCCATTCTGCTCCTCTATTTACGACTCTTCCGTGTTCAACGATGGTTCCGCTTCACGGCCTACATCATGATTGCCTACATCTGGATATGGAGCATTACCGCTACTTTTGTGGCCCTATTCCAGTGCAACCCCATCTCGTACGTGTGGGATAAATCTATAAGCGGCACATGCATCGATCAGTTCAGCTACCTCCGCTGGAACACTGTCCCCAATGTAATTCATGACATTGCGATGTTAATTATGCCCGTCCCTATCATATGGAAGCTGCAGGTTGAGCTCCGACAGAAGCTCGCCTTGAGCTGTGTGTTCGTGGTTGGTTCTCTGTGAGCTCTCTTAATTACCTTCAGCCACCTACTCGCGTCGCTATAGCGTTGCTGACCTGCGCGCAGGGGGTGCGTTGTGTCGCTCGTCCGATTAAGCCTCTTCCTTCATATCTTCCAGTATGACAGCTCCCACTACGAGATCCTCTACGACAGCACTTGGACCTCAATTCAACTTGTTTCCTGGACGGCTGCCGAACCGAGCGTTATTCTCGTATGTGCCTGCTTGCCTGCGCTTTGGCCCTTGATTATCCGCCTTATGTCTGGCGTCACCAAGCTGTACAGCAGATCTAGCAGGGGTGGAGAGATTCCTGAGAATACCAGGCCCAGACAGTATGGTAGTGGTATATCGACTGACGGTGGGTTTATTCCCTTGAATGACATCGAAGCCGGCCTGGCTACGACATATAGCCTCGCGGACGCCTCAACCCAGAGTGAGACGAGGGTTCGTGGTGTAGGGATCCGCATCACTAAGGAGTTTGTGTGGGAGGCAACGGAGAACAACCCTACTATGAACAATTCATAAATGGAATAGTGAAGTGATCAGACGACTTGATCTCGGAAGGTTTGACACAGAAAGCAATATATGCTCAATCAGTGAAAGGGTGCCCGGCTCAAAAGGGGTGAAACCGACGTGGGTCGTGAATACCTACCTCCTACCTACCTCCTGGTAGGTACCTATAGGTAGGTACGTTACCTAGGTAGAGATGGATATAGATATATTTTCGGTGATGTATACAAAGGAGCAAATCCAGCGCAATCACGTTGGACTACGTCCGTTTACATACACGCTGATGTTAGCATGCGTCAAGCGGCGTTATTTCACGATAACTTCCGAAATATATACCGATTTACAGTACAGTACACATTTACCATAAACCCCAGGTCTATACGGGGTAACGGCTAACGCTACTCTCCTGCCAGTCCAGTACGGTCTCAACGGCAATAGCTTCGTTGGGGACTTCCCCGTTTCCGACAACATCGGCCTTTTCCACCACAATACGACGCTCGGCAGCGTATCCCGGGGGCCATAAATTCGGGGGTTCTGTATTGATATCTCCGCGATGCCAAGAACTACTCTCTATTTGGATGTACTCGCCGTTGTCCTCGAGTCCTCCTGGGGACAAGGAAAGGCTGTGGATTTTCTTGCTCCCTCCGACTACCACACCTCTGTGCATCGACGAGCCGCCAATCGTTCGAATTGACCGCAGGGCAACCGGTATAGGCCCTTCCTTGCCGGTCTTATGGTTATAGTCATGCACCTTGGAGTGACGAAGCCAGCGCAAGCTGAGTACGGTCTTGAGCAGCGGGCTTAGCACAGGCATGCATGCGCAAATGATGCCCAGGTCAGGCTCAATGACAGTCGACATGACTGGATAAAGATATTCCACTGTAATTGTTAGTTATTTTGGCTCTTCATTTAAGGGGTGTACATTGTGAGGGTTTAGTTATTACTGGTTAAGTTTTCATTCGGCCTATCCGGGCTCACTGCCAAATTACGCCACAACCGGATGGCGCTTGCGGCAATTACACCTGTGCCGGTGAGGAATACGAAGATCAAGGAGACGCGCTGGCTACGTGGCAGACGTAGGGTTGAAATTTCGTAAATGGGCAGACACAGGATCGCGATATTGGTGATGATATTATGGATGCTATTCCCGAAGAAAAACTCGAAATTGGTCAGGCACCAGCCGCTCGTCACGAAGGGGTCGAACACCTTCTTGACTGGGCTGCACTGGAAGGTAGCGAGAAGGACGGAGATAAGCCATGACGCTGCCCCGAGGACGCCCAAGACCTGGCACCCTATTTTCATGAACCGTGTAGGGAAAATACGCCGATACATAGCCAGAACGCTGAACTCAGTAGTCACGATCACGGTCGCGTAGATCCACTGGCTGGCGAACAGAAACTGAACAGAGACAGTCAATACGCATATCCTAGTACATACGCGTTTCCGCGGAAGTCAGGCTTGCCTTGTAGTCAACAAGTAGTTGGCTAATATCATTCGGCGCTGCTGGTCTTCCTAGTCCACCTATGTTGACAAATAAGACGGCCAAGGCATAATTCGCCCACGAAAGGATCTGAATGAGTAAGCGGATTAGTTTCCCATTCCTATTATTATATGAAGGAGAGGGATCAGAGTTATAAGTCTAACGCCATTACGAGACAATTTAAACGACTCACGAGCGAAAGTAGAATGAGCCAATCGTCGACTCCCATGCCAACACAGCGATGAATTCTTACGGCGATACGGAGGCCGACGAATAGGGTGACAACCACAGCCATCGGCGTTAAAGTGCGGAGTAGGTAAGGGCCATCGTTAACCTCAGGCAGCGACGGCGAAAGTGGAACTGACGACATATCGATGGCATTTCTCCCTATCTAGGACTCATTGTGAAAATAAGGTGATAGACGCGTTATAACAAACAGTCCATTGCTCGCACAGGATAAGAATAGAGAGAGAGAACTGAAAGTATGTGACTGTACGCTTACCTTGTATAAATTTAGAAGCCTCCTGCGCCGCTTTCTGGTCCTACCATGTGAGGAATATGGTCGTCGCACGGAGCCCGGTATTTGCCCAAATTCTGCGAGACATATATGTACTGCTCCGGCACAACCCTCGTAGGACACATTCACACGGTACATGTAGTACCCCGACGTCCGTGGCTTGTTTCTCTGCACACCTTCGCGATTCCGACCCCCTATTTCAGTGCCTCGTCGAAATCATTAAAAGAGGATGGGGGTCGCTTTTCAATAAGCAGTCAGATCGAAACCTATTCTTAACGAAAACCCCACTGGAGAAGGCTCTGGAGTACGTTGACGCCTCGATGATGCAGTCGTACGCAGCGGCAGTACAACCACTTTATTTCACCGTTCCTGACACCATTCTAAGACATACATACTGCGAGGCTGTTTACCTAGGCAATCCCCAGGGCTTTAAGCACTGCATACCGACGGTATTTGCCACGGCTCGAATGGATTCGTTAATCCGCCATTCAGAATCGGCGATGAGAATTGAAGTTTCAGGAGAAACAAGGACGAATCAAGCCCAAGCATTTAATTTAGCGAAGACCAGTCGATATGCAGGCTATAAAGTAGGTGGTCTAGCCTTCCAGCATTCCGACCGAGGCATAAATCATCTGGTTGGTCGACGGACTCAGCTGGTGTGTTGCATGCTTACTGCCTGGGTGACATTAAAGACGTCACACCGATGCTGTAACTCATCTTGCACTGGGTTGTCAGCTTCCTACCAAGAAAGCGACGGCCTCAAAGTGTTTTTATCGCAACTTCAAGAGCAGATTTAATCTGCGTTCCTGCAGCTCAATCCACGTGGGACGACACCATATCGCATAATAATCCCTAATACCTACGGCGTCGCAAATGACAGCAACTGGAAGTACCATGCCCCTCTATCTTCGCAGCGTACATTGAGCTGCACGGCTCACCACAGTATTGACCCCATAGCCCCTATTAGGTAATCTCTAACTAGGCTGACAGAGCACCTTGATGATCACTGAACTCGTTACGATGACGATGCAATGGGTTTAGGAAGCTAACGTTCTATGATCTTAACCTCGGACGTCATACCTCGTAGACCTCTAAGAAGGATCTATTCAGAAACTCATAAACATAAAATGTTTCTATTAGCTTCCCCAGATATCGTCGCATTTAACCGCTTCGTCACGGATCAGCCGTTCGTGCTCCGGACTTCTTGCCGTAACCTTAAGGGGGAACGGCTCTCCCGGACCGGAAACATTCACTTTCGTGTCGTCCAACTCACTTGCCGGAGAGAAATCAAAGCAGTAGAGCAGCCGAGCAAACGCCACGAATAACATCTTCTGAGCCACTTTATAACCCACGCACGACCTCCTCCCAGCGCTGAATGCGAACTGCCAGAAATCCTGGTCTGTGCCCACACCACTCCTGCCACCATTCTCCTTACTGCGATCTTCAAGCCAGCGCTCGGGAAGAAACTCCGTCGGCTGGTCGTAGCCATTCCTACATACGGGAACCGAATTGACCAGGAACTCGGTGCCGGCGGGAAACCTGTATCCCTCGAACTCGAGGTCTTCAACAAGGACGCGCTGCGGAACCAGTGGCACAGTTGGCTTCCATCGTAGACACTCCTTAACCACCGCGAACATATATGGCAATCTCGGCAAGTCGTCTAGGCTGGGTAGGCGATTGGCCTTGACACCGCATACGCGCTCTAGTTCGTCGTGTGCTCGCTGTACTGTGGCCGGGTAGGCTAGGCAAGCCATGATCCACACGTTCGTGACAGTGGGCGGATTATCAACACCGGCTGATATAACAGACATCGTGAGATACATTGCCTCCTCCTCGGTCCCCCAGTATTCTTTGAGTACTACATCGCGGACGAAGGAGGGCACGGCGTTGGAATCTCGCGACGGTGCCATGCCGGCCCACCAGTGTTTGTAGATGTCGTAGTGGAACATTCCCATTTCCTCCCAGTGTGTGCGCCAAAACTGTAGCCATCTAGGCAGCTGGGCTAACCGCGGAAAGAAGTCTATGATACTACTGTTTATCGACTTCAGGAAAGTTGAGTGGACTCTCTGCAATTCCTGGAGCTCTTCTCTTGATTTATCGAGGGTCACGTTGCTCACAATCTTGTGCATGATAGCCGCTGCATAGCGATAGTTATGCGCGTACCACGCCTTCGGCTCGTCCAGGTAGGCACGGAGTAATCCTAGGCTTGCCGTCTTTTTCAGCAATATCCGTTTATTACGACTGACTAGATCTGAGCCGATGGGGAAGTGTGGTCTCTCATGTGTAATACTGGCCTGCTTAGCCATGATTTCATTGACCACCCGGCCACTATTTAGAAGAACCCATATCTTGGAGCCCATTTTTAGAGTTGTCAACTCGCCATAACATGCTTGTTCCATAAGCTATGAAGAAACTATATTAGTAAATAGTTCAGCGCCATGTTCATCGGATAGCTTACCCATGGTACCACCGTCCCGTTACTACGTGCTCGAAGCCATGGCAGCAAGCTCCCGACGATCAAGTGCCCCTGGGGCCCAGGTGGCATCACATATCTCCTATCAGAGAATAACCATCCTTGGGGAGGAGGTTGTAATATAGATTGTGCAGGTGACCATGACGTGTACAGACATATAAGTAGTGTTAGGATCAAGCAGGTTAAAATATCATATGATAATTCCATCATAACGTACAGCGATCTAGAGTAAAGCACCATCCGCAAAGGAATCAGAAAGAGGGTGAGAGTAAACAGTACTATAACTTTCTCTAGCTACACCGTTATATACCTACAATCAATGAGTACAGCCAACACCTTGCACTCCAAAAGTGATTAGCCACGATGTTATTCAAAGTTGAACGTAGGTGTTATAGGGCGATGATCTGATCGTCGGAATATGACATCTCACCTGTGAGGTCCCCCTTTTTGCGCAAATGGTCAGCAATGATCCTTCGAACCCGCACAATCACACCTGTTTTGCTAGCCAATCATAGTTGAGGTGCTACATCGAAGTTGAATTTCCATTGGCTTTTATCCCGTCCATTTACTACTGTGAGGTTACTCCGAAGTACACGCAGATGCAAATCAGACACAATCTGCAGTCATACCACCATATAGCGCCAGCACCGATGCATACCAGAAGTCTAACATGACTGATATGAGGCTTTTTCAACTCCAGTAAGAGATCATACTATCCATCATGTACATAGCTCACTGCATGAAGTAGGCAATCTTGGCTGAACTGCTTGGGATGAGGGCAACGTGCAAAAAAAGGGGCTGGTGCTGCAGAGGTATATATGGGTGTGCTTCGATCGCATCATCTCTACCCAATTTAGGTAGTCTGGCTATCTCTAACCACGTAACTTGCGTACACATCATAACTTTGTAACTCGCATCGTCCTCATTCTCAAGTCCATATTTCTGTCTACCTCATATATCTTCAGAGCACTTCAAGCGGATATGGCTGCTACTACTTCTTCGCCTGTCAAAACTCAGATGGCGGCCAAGATGGTTTCCAGGCCTACCCCAGAGACAGTTCAAGACAAAGATATCGTCAACTTCTTCCCACATCTCCCGCCCTATTCTGACCCGACAACCGGTCTCTTATCAAAGATCCCCTCGTCATGGATCCCTTACGCCCAGCTAATGCGTATCGATCGTCCAGGAGGTTTCTACGCCTTCTATTTCCCCTACTTGATAGGCATTATGTATTCTGCCTGCATTGCGCCTTCAACCCCTGAACCGCTTACGTTATTGTACCTAGCTGCAACCCTGCTACCGTTCAATATCCTCTTACGGGGCGCAACATGTACCTGGAATGATAATGTGGACCAAGAATTCGACCGGCGCGTGGAGCGCTGCCGGCACCGGCCCATCGCCCGCGGTGCCGTTTCCACTGCTGAAGCGCACGTCTTTACCCTGGCACAGTTGGCAGCTGGCTATCCGATCTTAGGACTCTTCCCAGAGCCTTGCACGCCGCATATGCTAGTCGCTGTCCTGCTCTTCTTCATCTATGCGCTCATGAAGCGGGTCACCTACTATCCGCAAGTATTCCTTGGCTTCCCCTTTGCATGGGCCATTTTCTTCTGCGTCGCGGCGTTAGGGATGGAGCCGTTCGGCGAGAATGCTGCCTCAACGCTGACGTTGTTTGGCGCCAATATCTTATGGACTATTACATACGACACTATTTACGCCCACCAGGACGTAGCGGATGACGAGAAGGCCGGTGTTAAGGGCATGGCATTACGGTTTAAAAATAGTACCAAGCTCCTAGCGAGCGTGTTAACCGTCGGCCAGGCTTTCTTGCTCGCGCTCTGCGGTCGATGGGCGGGATTTGGGATGGCCTATTTCGCCGGAACTGTGGGTGGCGTCACTGCTGCCATGGCTCTTTATATCTACAAGGTAGACCTGAAGCGTCCAGAGAGCTGCGGGGCCTGGTTTCACGATCAGTTCTGGTTAGTTGGGGCTGGATTTATGGCCGGGCTCACAGGTGAATACTATGTAAAGAAGTTGATTATATAGGAGGTATACAGTATAAACGGCGTAAGTCAGTAGTTGGGTTATGAGTGCAGGAGGAGCACAGAGCGATAGGGGAAAGGACGAAAAGCCAGCCGGGGGGATCATCAGAAGGGAAAATAGCCAAGTAGTCCGGTGTCGTTGGTCATCTTGCAATAAGAGGTACTCGTGGAAGGGGATATATATCTGTATCTTGGCACACAAAAAGCTCTGGTATACAGGTAGACTCTCGCTCGATATATTCCGTACTCCGACCCCTTATAGTCCCCATCCTCACCTATTCCACCCTTCTACGCTTAGGGAAGAAAGATCAGGGCTGAGGTCCAATATGCCTTGGCCGCAATCCGAGATACTTCCACAGGCCATACAGCCAACGGCCGCAGCGCTGGTTGCCTCACAATCACCCTAAATGGAACATTTCCTGTGCCAACGATGCCAGAGATGACTTCTACCCATGAAACCAGGGAATCCAAGCTTTTCCCAGGAGTGACTCAATCCCAGCAGGAAACGGAGCCGATAATCCTCAAGGTGCTCTGGACCTTCGACGAGGATATGTTTCCGAGCTAGTATGTGAGCTTTTACGGAGACTTCATGCTCTAGGGGACATTGTGGAAGCTCCCGGGACCTCTGGGTGCGGTCTGATCTGATAGCTAGAGAAGTGTGTATACCTCCCCCATCACTCGAGTGGGAGGAGACACTGTAATCAAAAAGAGCTAAGAAACAATGCCTTCCACTGTACAAATTTCATTGACAGTAGAGCCGAGATCAGACCTAAATTGACTCGCAAATAGCGACTAGGTAGTCGTAGTATCTGAGTACCTAGGTACGCGACGTCCTTGTCTCTTCTGAAATTTCAATTCTTATACGATATGCTGTCGTCCCACGCGTATTGAGCTGCAAGAACGCAGATTAAATCTGCTCTTCAAGTTGCGATAAAAACACTCTGAGGTCGACGCCTCCTTTCTAGAAAGCGTCCCGCGAGGAAATGATCTCGATTCCTATTAAATGATCCCATGTAAAGGGCCGACTTCAATGCTGTCTGTAGATAAGGAGCCATCGGTCACCACAAGACCAATTCCAACCCCCAGGTACTGGCTATCGTATGCTACAAGCACCACGCTACCGACCTGAGCACGGAGTTGGCCACCCTTAACCTCCATAGTGATAGTATAAGGCGTATCGAGATTCCATTCGAAGCTTTCAGTAGCCAGTTCAATCCTCTGCTGGTCAAAAGCCTTCACCAGAGCAATTCGGTTGCTGCTGACTAGAACAAGCGAATAATACCGATTGAGACCCTGCGCCCTTACGGCGACACCAGCCGGTTCGCCAAGATTAACAGTGGCGCCTTTGAACACGACCCTGAAGTCTGTCCACTCGCGGGTACCATAACTGACAATCCCTTCGCCCATATCTTGAGCCACCATAAACTTCCCAAAAAGGTGAAAGAAATCAGCGCCGTTGACAAAAGCTCGCTTGTAAAAGTCGCTAGACCCACCGCCACTCGCGCTCAGTTTGATTCTAGGACTTCCATCCCATCTGAGGTGATCCAACCACACAGTCCCGTCAAGCCCATGTTGTAGACTGGACAGTGTCAGGCCTACAGACTGAATTGGTCGACATCCCAAGCTCGTTAGGATTTCCCACTCGAGAATTTGAGGCCCGCCTGGCGCAAGAGATACAGGATCTGCAGTGAGAGTTTCGAAGTCGTCTGTTGATGTGTACGTCTTCAGCATCAGCCTCACCAGAGATGAATTAGAGTTACTACTGTCTGCCCGCACAAGCGCCCTGATCACTTGACCAGGATAAACCAGAGGCGACCCAACCAGGTCATAGAACGGCATCTCGCGTACTTCCAAGGGTGCGAAAGTCTGTGTGGTGACTTCTAATGGATCTGCACCCTCGACCAAGCCAAGCCGAATAGCCAATCCAGCTGTATCATGATTATAGATGGCCTGTTCAAGACTCGCTTGGCCATTGTCGGGAGTCACTTGAAATCCTTGGACACTCCCAGGTAGGGAAAAATGATATTGAGCACCATCTTTTGGCGGAGCAAGTATCTCCTCGCCGGCCAGGTTCCTTCCCATGTTAGCAATATCATAGGCGATTCGTGGAGCGTTGTTAAAGGAGTATCCAGCATCGGCGCTGAAGATCAAGACACGATCGGCCAAGGGACCTCGCCAGTCTGGACCGCCATCAAATGCTCTCAAACTATGCATTATGGCTACCAGGCAGCCGAGATTACCTGCGTTGCTATCCGTGTCCCAACCGCATGTGCAGATGATGTGCATTGCTTCATGGAAATTATCGCCGGCGTAAATAAGAGCCATGATTAGAATTCCGTGGTTAGGAACGACGTGACAAATACCATGAAACTTATCATATCCATATTTGTCTTCGATCCTTTGGCGGGTTCTCAACCAGTCACCATCGTTTCGTGACCATTGACGAACATCCGCGATCAGGGTGGCTATAAGTGATGTGGAGGGGATGGATTTCAGACCGGTTTCTAGTAGATGGTTCACGTCTTTCGATACGAAGGCTTCAGCTTCCATGGAGGCCCAAACTTTGGCGGCATTGAGAGATTCGCCATCATGGCTTACAGAGCCAGCTGCCTCGGCGAATTTCGCAGCCAGAGTCGGATTCCCTGGAGCTACCAAGGCCCAGCCGTCAACGTAAATCTGGGCACCGATCTGTTCTGCGAGTGTTTTGCCATTGAGTTGAATAGACCCGCTACGTGGCGCGGGAATACCCTTCCTTAGATTAAGGTACGCCGTGTGTTCTGTCATGATACCTTTGCCGCCCCAGAAGAAAATAGTACGCTTATTGATCACATTATTCAGCCAAGTCCTTCCAATTGCCTCGGGTGAAATGTCGCTCTTAGCTCCGTGTTCTTCCATGGCTCGAATGAAGGTGAAAGTGCCTGAGATGTCGTCGTCCGTAACGACAAGAGGAACACCACACTGCTCATGAACGTAGTAGTAAATATGACCCAGCTCTTCTAATATTCGCTGATGTATCCATCCCTCGAACGATCACCCCAGATACACTCCGATGACCTTACCAAGCACCCCGGCATACACCCTCTCAAGGTAATCGTCAGGAAGGGGACTCATTTTCGAGTATGAATTTGAAGTCGAATTTGACAATTGCGG
Source organism: Hypoxylon crocopeplum (assembly GCA_022578875.1). Lineage (NCBI taxonomy): Eukaryota > Fungi > Ascomycota > Sordariomycetes > Xylariales > Hypoxylaceae > Hypoxylon > Hypoxylon crocopeplum. The sequence continues at coordinate 11,533 of MU399580.1, forward strand.
CTGATCTGTTGAATGGAGTGGTATTCCTAGTCGCAAACTATATGAATATTGTACTAGTTTTCACAACTTCGGCGTCGTGTTCGCATGAGGCTCCAGGAACCATTTAAGGAATAGGGTGGAAGTGGTAAGGGGGTGGAGGGCCAGCTGCTCTCTGAAGCCGGCAATGTTGGGCGAACCCTAACTCCCTCGCACGAGAGAAGACATGGGCATGTTTTTCCTAAGACGTATGGTGATGAATGTGAGTGTGTATTGCGTAACAACGGACTAGCTCAGAAATATGCGATACACAAGGCTGCACGAATGAGGTTCAGTTGATTCCACCCGTATTCGGCTGAAACGAGAGGACGCCGGGCATGAGGTCTAGGTACCCAATCGGATCAATGGAGCGCCGTTGATTCTAGAGGGGATAAGGGGGGATCCTGGAACTTCGACAGAATGCAGAAGACAGGAGGTAGGAGGCTGTTTACGGAAAGTTCTATTACCAGGTACCTACCTAGGTAGATAGTTACGATAAATCATGAAATGATACGTGCCCGAGTTAGCCGTAGGACTCGCTCTCTAAATAGGTACCTTGGCGTACTCATTCACTCGTTGTACATATATTCAAATCCAGCTCTACCTACCTCTGTTTCCTATCCCCCACCCCCAACACAGCCTTGCGGGCCGGGTTCGCACATCAATGTGCGCCATCACCCAACAGTGCCTACATGGATCGTGGAGTTGTACTGCATGTAGCCTGCAGGTCCGAACCTCAAGGCGGGAAAACAGGTACATACGTGCATGTCTCGGTCTCGTCCCCTCTCTGATGCAGCGTCAACTTGTTATTGGCGATGTGTTTTGCATCAATGAAAACCGGCATTGCTTTCCATCTCAGATTTCGTTCTGGCCGGACTCTGCGTTTCAGCAGCAACCTCTACTCGCGGCAGTTAAAATGGCGAATGAACGCCAAGCTAGAATATAAGACCAGCAGCTGTCGGTCGTATTCGAGGCTTGTGAAGTAAGGGACCTATGTAGGTTACCCAGGTAGGTAGGTGTCTTAATTCGTCCCACCACATACCTTAAAGCACAGTGTCGATATAAGTGGCGTATAGCGTAACGGTCACTTCATGTGAGGTAGATACGTCTTCCAACGGCCTCTTATGTAATCTTATTTATTCACGTCTGGTGTAACGATGAGGTGATTCCTTCTACACTTTCCCATTCTATGATGAGCAAGGCCCATGCGGCTGTATGCCGGCCACATCCGGCCAATCAAGCTGCTGAAGCTGCATTAGATTCATACCGGCAGTTGAGCGAAGACTCACCAACGCAACTACCTGCTCAACCCTGTGAGCAGAACCGATATGTAAGGACGAGGATTCATCTCGAGGATTCATCTCAAGGATTCATGCATACCACCACTTCGAGGGCACTGCTCATGAGGCCTGCTACCCACTTTCCATGCTTCCTAAGATGGCCTCGTGGCCTTGACAAGCGAAGTATTTGCTCAGACAACAAGATACAAATTCTTCTTGGCGTTATTGATCTTAATATCACATAATATGCTGTTGGTTATTCTGCTCTTAATAAGTGGCATGGGTCCGCTAACGCATGTGTGCTCGTAAATAAGTGATCACAGAATACCTAGGAGGTAGGTACAAGTGAGTTCCTTTCGAAATTGCCGATGCCACACATGAGGCTCAATTTCTAAATGTGGTGGCTTCCAGCAGACAACAGAGCCCAACGTTGAAGCGAAACATAGAAGCGAGTGAGACCTGATCTCAGAAACCACAATAGTCCTCAGAAGAAATCCAAGCAACACATTATAAGGCCGCGGGGGATATTCAAAATCGATGCAGCTCCTAAGCCTCGTCTTGACAGCTCTCCCTCCGCAGCGCGGCCCATGAATCATTCGTTAGTAAGTAGCGGTCCCACCAGAGACTTCTCCAGGAAGGCCCGCCATCCATCCGTGGTCTTATCAACCATCAAGAACCAGTGCCCCTGGAGAGCATCGAGGTACAGCGCGAACACAAATGGCCGCATGAGGCTAGTGTTAAGACGCAACAACGTCACTCGGACGAGTGACCTTGGTGGAGGTCATTTTAAGATAGGAGTTGAAGGGCATAGAATTCCGATGTTGGATTGGTTGGTGAAGGAAAAGGTGATACTCTGCAATGCGACTTTCTAATTAGTTACTCATATATGAAATGTGTATTCTGTGAACACAACTCAAAGAACCCACTGCTTAGTAGAAGAAAAAACTACTTTTACCAGGTGCAATATTCATCTGGTCTCATGTCATTTTATCTATGTATCAAAGGGCCATGTACTTGATCTACCAGGTACCTTAGGTACCTAGGAGGTAGGTATGTTAGGGTTTCGCACACTTTCTTCCGAGTTCTCTCGTGGGTCCTAAAGAGCTTATATGTCGCTTGCTCGTTTCTTACTTCCTCGCTCACCAGAAGTGTTAATAGCACGGTACTTATACCGCGTGAAGCAACCAATCTCGTATAGAGAGCCCGTAAAACGAAACCCGTCGTCTAATCTAGAAGGCCCTCGCTGTAGGTCCAACCCGGAATAGCCTACCCAACAGTCTAAACTCAGTCGACGACCGTGGTACCGTAATGCCAATATGCAATGAACCCAGGGATGCTCTTGTAGCGATTGTATAAACAAATTCCCTTCCCGAGTGGTATTTCCAGCGCGGGACGAACCCAAATCAAAACCGCTGTCCGTTTTCTTTCGTTGATCGATGCTACAATTCTCCATTTTGATAGTACTTCTCCCCACCCTCGCCATCCTCATCATCATCATCGCCGTCACCGTCGTTCCCGGAGCCGGCGATGAGCTCTGTCATGTCGCGCATGCGGTAGTCTAGGATAGGGGTGATCCAGTCATCTTTGACGAGCGAGTATGTCTCGCGGGCGTTGTCCTTGGGCTTGCGGGGGTTGATGGCCCAGTAGCCGAAGTCGGCGTCGATGTGCTTGAGATACCTCAAGAGGTTGCGCCAGTAGTTGGCGTCGCCGGTGCCCGGGTGGTGCGGCGCGCCGAACTCGCCCACCCAGACCGGCGCCTCGTCTTCCTCAATCAGGTACGCCCAGTTCTTCCTCATCGCCTGGATGAAGGAGGCGTAGCTTCGTTTGGCGTACCGGCCCTCCCGGCTGCCCCAGCCCGACCACGCATACACGTGCGATGAGTATACGACCCGGTCTGCAACGTCGAGTTTGATTGGCCGCTCGCGTACCTTTGCGAGGTCGTTGCCAGACTCGGTCCCGCCGACGACGATCAGCCAGTCGCTATTCATCTTCAATAGTCTATTCCCGCACTTCTCCGCGGCGGTCGCCCAGTTGTCCCACGACATGGTGCCCCATACGCCGCGCACTTCATTTCTCAGGTCGGCCCCGATGACTCTAGGGTTATCTGCAAATGGCTTCATCACCGTCTCCCAGTGTTGTATCCAATCCTCCTCGGTCTGTGATATTTTACATAAGGGGCCGAGGTGGTCGTTGGCCCAGCCGGCATCGCACGGGTCGGCGCCACAGCACCACGTCGCGCTCGTGATGTGGTTATTGATAATGACGGCGATGCCGGCGTCAGTCAATGCCTCGACGACGGCTTGGAATATATCGAGGGCACGGAGGCCCATGAGGTCCGGGTTCGCGGTGACGAGGTGGGGGAGGATATGCGGGTTACGTACGACCATCTCGTCGGAGTAAGGTAGGCGCACGCTGTTGAAGCCAAGCATGCGGATAGTAGTGGCGATGACGGCGCGATGCTGGACCTCGAGTCCCCCGGGGATGAAGAGCTCGTCGCTGGCGCCGTACCAATTGACGCTGGCGAGCTTGTAGCGGCGGCCGGTGGCATCGACGACGTCTCGGCCTCGTGTTCGTAGAGGTAACAAATAGGTTGCTATGCTAGACGCTTCGCTAACCGGAGGCAGCGGCCGTTGGCTGAAGAGCCGGTCGCCGACGTCCGGAACCCACGGCTCTTGAAGGGCGGCTTCAGCTTTCCACATATAATGGAAATAGCCGCCGAGAAGGAGGAGACTAAAAAGGAGGATGGGATACATTGCGTCTATTTATCTATTGCGTGTTTTGGAGCAGTCATGGGAGCCACAGGCCCGGCCTGGGAATTGAGGTATCGGGGATTGAGAACTCTAGATGTAGTGCTAAATAAAAGCAATGTCGAGTATTTCGTAACGAAGCACGGTCACGACTATAGAGAAAGATAATATGGAGCCCATTGTAACCTGTGGGGTTTCGGATATACTTGGGCGAGTTGTTGAAGGAAGACGGATGTTTGGTGAAGGGGTTTTTGGGTTGAGCTACGAAATATGGAAGTCGTTCCTGCAACGGGAGTGACGTTAGAAAGGGTACGTGCTTCGTGGATTTACCCCTGTCGGACGCCCCTCTAACTCCTCACCGTCTTACATAAGCTTCATATCTTGACCATTTACTACCATCACTAACAGACCTCATTTACACATACAGCTCTGTACCTTTACCATGTTTGTACTTCTGGTCTATAAGCGCAAGAACACAAATGCCGCCTTAAATTGCAAGCTATAATCACCTATTCCGATGCGACACAACTGAAGACTTGATACAGCATTGTACTTTACCCCAGTTCACATGATTGACGATCTTATATCTCACCGGGATAAACTTGAAGTCCCTGGCTGACTTTCCAAATTCTGACGTCAATAAGAATGAAATTGGATTATTTAGAGAGCAGAATTGCCGGGTTTGCCTGTCAAGTTTGGGTGCGTTAGGATACGAAGAACACTATGACCTTAGGTTATGCCCATCTTCCCTAACAATGCATATTACTCATACCTAAAGGAGTGAGAGGCAGCTCGGGAACAGAGGATAGATATGTAGAAGAATATAACAATATTTTCATTTGAATGGATATATAGGTGTAGTGTCCAATATCCAGCAGCTAGGTGAACTGCCTATCCGAACTCAACACGCCAAGCTAGGTCGGACATCAACGTCGCTTCATCTCCTCATCTCTCCATCAGCCATCATCTTTCATAGCGACCCCTGACCACCAATGTCGAGAGCATCATTGCTCCGAGCCAGATAGGTTCTCCGCCCTATCTCCCCTCAAGCTTCGTTTCCGTATTATGAATATCCAATTTGCAATGATGCTTTTTGGTACCGTTGGCTTTTCCCATAAGCCATTCCCCCCTGATTCGGGGTGCTTTTCGTTATCCAAATTTTCCTAGCTGTTGTGATCGAACACGTCTCTTTTATAGGGAAAGTGCGATTCTATCGATACAAACCCCGTCGAATACCGGGACGCCGCGCTTTGAGCCTCAATATAGTAACATGAAGAAAAAAGTATGTATATGACTGTGGTTGGTTGGTTGAGTAAATTACTTAAATGAAAACGTGGTCGCGACTGTAGTCGGCGGTCCCTGGTTGGGTATATTGCGCCCTCGGGGATGAATAGTTTATCTCTTCGTCCTTTTCTATTCTGTTCATCCCTAATGGATTCATGTTCTCGTAGTCGTAAGATCGCGATGGCGGCATTGGCGGCGGCGACGCGGATTGTTGGTACGCCTGCATCGTATCCCAGTGGAGCTGCTGCGGCGGCCTGGGCGAAGAGAACGACCGTTGATGCGGTTGATATCGCGCACCTGGTCCGAAGTAATCCGGCGTTTGGCGCCCGCCTCGCATGGTGGGCGACTTTGTCGCGCTAAGTGGCGTCAGCATCGAGTCCGTCTTTCCGGAGTCGCGAGACAACATTTCATAAGATCTGGGGTCCTGCTTGATATCTGTTCGAGCGTCCACGGACACAAATTCTTTCTTGGTGCGGTGGCCACCAATCGAGGCAAACAAGTCCATCCAGCCGGTGACCATCGACCAGCGACCGAGCAATAATAGCAGCCAGAGGCCGTTCATCTGAATTGGATGTTAGCTTACACGACACTGCCGGTGCTGAGCTCTGGTAACTTACTGCTAAGAGTACTAAGACAGCTGTAACAGTCGGAAGATTGACAACCAAGTCTCTTGCCTTATCAAGACATTTGTCCTTGTCGCCGCTAAACGCGATGAGACAGGCCGCCCACGTCAACGCCTTGTCTGGGTCAGTCTTGATCGCCTGTACGGTGTTATCCATGAAGACGAAGATAACGGCAAAGAAGATGACGTCGGCGATGATCACTAATACGATAACGATACCGCGCCATTGGAGTTGGATAACACGTCGTACTCGCCGGTACGCCTGGCGGGGAGTCATAGTGCGGATGCTGTTAGAGTATGAAGGCATACCGGAGCCCTCAGTCGTAGCGCTGTTGTCGGTCAAAGACGCGAGATAAACTTTGATGCAGTATCCAAAAGTGGCAAATTGTATGATGACGGTTAGGCCTGCGAAGACCAGTAGCGGAATCCAGAAATCTGCTAAGCTGTTCTCGTGGTTGATATGGCATGTCGCACCGAAACGGAACGACACTCCGCTGAACACGAGGAGGATGACCAGGCCAACGATCGGGACGCCCCAACCGAGGACTTGTGAGAACCACATGTAGTTTCGGCCCACAACTAGTTGCCAGCAGATCTGGAGATGCAGAGAAAGCGCTCTCAGGAAAATCCACATGATACCAGCCCAGCCACCAGCAAGTAAGAAAGCTCCCGAGGCTGCACATACTGAGCTCGTGTCCATCCCGTGTGGAGTGATCTGGTTAAAACATTGTTCTGGCTTGGCTGCTAATGGGATAATGAAGCCCAACTGTGAAAAGTCAGCTAACCATGCTCAGGCAAAATACTCCCAAGTATGAATAGACTCACATTCATCAGAACAGTAGCGCAAGTGAGACTGATGCTCAGATAATGACGATGTGTCTTATCAACAGGGAGGACAAGCCACGAAAGCAATAAGAAACCGCAGCACGCCATTCCAACAACATTGACCCAGTTGGCTGCCGCAGTTGCTGCTCCGAAATTATCTGGATATGTCCAATCCGTCATCGGACATGGCACACAACAACTTAAAGGTCCAAGCGGCGAGCATATTCGTCCCTCGACATCTATAGAGATATTAGAAAATGAAAGCTGTAACGATCTCAATTAGAGACTTACGTCCTCCCACTGTGGGAAACGAAAGCTCGTTGAAAAACGGCGCGGGACAGCCGCCGCGTAAGGCGTCTATCGTAGTGTTCGCCATGCTGAGATCCGTATCGGTTGGCTCGAATTATTTAACGGCGAAAGAAGAATGTCCAAGGCAGATTTCCACCACTAAACTCGACGGGAGGTCGCACGATACCACAATAATTCGTCGTATATATCGAATATCTTTCCTAGCTTCGACCAAAATATTCACCCAAATCGATTCATCCCAGATCCAACGAATACCATGCAGATTGATGGGGGCGTCGCGTAGAGTCGAACTGAGACGAGTATATCGAGACCGCGTGATGATTAATCGATCCGTTCGTACTGGACACCTAAATTCCAAGCTTCACAAATCCTATCGTCCGAAATGGTGCTCGCTCGAATACATAGAGACGAGGCAAATCGTCTAATCACTTCAGACCAACAACCAGGTAAAGGCCGAGGTGGGTGTTCCTAATGTGTAGTTGAAGAACAGCTTAGGTAGTATTCATTGCCCCCGAGTCTCATGTAGATGAGGCAATTCCCATACACATGAATCATAGGCAGGGGCGGGAACGCGGACGGAAAGGCACACACATGAGAAAGCAAGAGGATCAGAAACACCAGAGTCAATAGGGACAGCAGGAAGGAGGGCCATATTTAGGTGAGGGTGCGCAGTACACTACGATACATGTAACCTAGCAGGTAGATGGGGTCTTGGATTTTGGTAGCCAATTGACGTTATGTGCCGGGGCTTGGGGAAGCGGATACTCGACGGATCTAACCCTTGCAGTGGTCTGTCGTCGTACCGCATGTACACACCTGGTACTGTCTAGAGGACAGTACTAGACGTTGGAGACGATAGCTAATGAGTATACAAAGAACCCCTGGGAGCACTACTCTCGCTGGGTGGTCCTGACGTATCTCGGGTCCCTCGACGCTAGGCCAGTGAGTAGTGGAATAGTATGGCCCCGGGCGGAGGCCGGTGGACCGCATGGGGAAGCTAGTGCTCGCCATCTGCCAAGTCCTGCCACTCTCGTTGCATGCAGAGGGGAGGTCGTCTAGCCTGACAGGGGCCGTCTCTTGCAGCATGATCCACTAGGCTTCCAAGATAGCTCTGCCCCTTGCCCCTAGCCCCTCGTCAGCCCAGGAGGGATCGCTGTTTGGCCGTTAGGGAGAATAGCGGACCATTGTATATCCTGGGTTAAGACGACCCCGTTTCGACTAACTGCAGGTTAGTTAGCCTCGGTCTTTTGGATGATTTGCATTCGTTGGTGCTTCTGGGCAGCTTCGTGAAGAAATTTGATCACCAAGCAATTCAGGCACGCTATTCCACTAGCTTCAGGAGGAAGAAAGGGCTCAGTTCTACAGCACATTCAGTGGAGTTGTGGTCCTGCGCTCGCTTGATCAAGTGTGGTAGTATGCGTAGCATGACATATTGGATGGTGATGGTGGTAGGACATCCATCGAAGGGGGGAGTTCCCGCTGGTTGTTGTCGCACAAATCATGTGTCTTTTCTTGTGGCTGGGAGAATCCTTGTAAAATGTTACAGTACAGGCAATACGCGACGGGATTGGGTGAGTTGGGTGTGAGGTGACCCCGAGAAGGGACCTTATCATGATTGGAGGACCCCTGAAAGTACATAGGAGCGAAGTACTCCCTCTGCTTCCCGTACCGCATACCGTACCGTACCGCACTCACCTCTTTTGCGGCGCAAAGTCCTATCGGTATCTCGATGAGAAAAGGCTTCCGCCCTGCTGCAAGTCATATTTCTATTTTCTCGTTCTTTGCCGCAGTCGGGCCACATATCTAGGACATCTTCGCATCGCACATTGCTTATTATATATTGCTGACTGCCTTATACCACAACTACTGTATGTAGAACAAGGTGCGAAGTAATCGGTCAGCATGCGGCCCGAATCTCTCCCAGGTTAAATCTATCAGGCTGTTTATGTTAGCCTGCTCGTCGCTCGCAGCCAACCCAAGTCTGGTGTAGTAACATCCGAGAATTGTATTTCTGGTAATACCCAAGATCTGCACCAACCTTGTACGAGACGCAGCTAAAATTTCTCGCGTGCCCGTGGTGAGACATTACTGCAGGGCCGAAGATTTGCAGTTATTGCAAGCGACGGCGAGGTCCCAAGGGGGCCAAGAGGGCCAAGGAGCCCAACAAAATTTCACAATTCCATGCTCCATACTAGTTGAACGTCTACACCCGCCTCCATCTGAAGCTAGTCCTGCAGGTACGCATGTTCGCCGAAGACAGCCTAAAATGCGGTGCGACCATCAGGTTTTGTCCCTGCATGCCGGATGTAGGTTTTCTCGCAGTCGGAATCCGTCCCGTGGAAAGAGACGAGTCAGAAAAATTGTGCCGCAAATTGAGACTCAATTAGCTGGGAGAGTTACTTCCATCGCATCACAATTTAATATGCAAGTCATCGGCGCCTCAGACACAAAAACGACACAAACATTCGCATCCCATGGATGCTTGTTGGCTTTCGAGGTCGAGGCCATTGCCACCAACACAGATGAAAGACAGATTGGCTATGAGAAGGCCCAGATGCCGACATTATGTCTTGTTATCACGTTTTGCCAAGGTGGAAAAACAAGAATACTGTACACACATACTGTACGACGATACCGAAAGTCGGTCGGCTCCAAGCGAGACATTCTGGACGCCTTCCTCGATATTACTATGTACAATGTTGAGTTGCGCGTGTCTCAGCCCTGTCGAACCCACGGACTACGTGGTGTTATCGGATCTGGTACTCATATTGCTCATCATATGGATATCATGCGAAAATAACCCGATAATCGGTCAGAGCCCTAGAGCCTTTCCCAAATTTCCTAATAGCGGCCAAGTATACCTCAATGGGCAGTCGACTCGTGGAGAATACAACCCCCTGCAACAAGCATCCCTAGTCGGGAGAGCAGGACAAATTATTAACAAAAAGGGCGATAAAAAAACTCCACCTCGCGAGGCAACGGATCAAAGTCCAGCGAGCAATGGTCTACATTAAGGTACTTCATACTCGTGGGCATTGTACTATGCAGTACAACGAGGCCAGCTGAAAGTCGAAGTGGTGCAGCCATTCGTGTTTGAATATTGCCAGATTTGTGACTGTGATGCGAATTCTCTCATGGAGGAATAGGAGGACAGGAGTGGACAAGCGGCAAGGTATTGATTTTTATAACCAGTTAGAAAGGCATTCCGCCATGTTGGTTCCTGGTGCCACGGGAAGCCTCTGAAAGGGTCGGCCTCTCAGAGTTCGAATCGTCAGCGGCGCGCTTCTACTGGTCCGTCCCTTCTGCAGGTCTCAGATTCGCTCGTAACCTGCATTGGATGTACCCAGATTTCGCCTTACGCCTATTCCCCGCCGTCCCACTGTCCCGCTCCGTCACCTATCACCACGTTTATGCAGGGGGAGTGGATTTCCCAGGGGAAAGTCTACGTACGTTCTAACAGTATAGAGATAGGTCAATAGTCGAGAACGCGTCAACGTTATCTTATCGAAGCGAGAGCACAGATGGCCAATGGCTCGGACGTGTTCATCTCGGCTAGAAGAACGAATCCCTTAACGTGATTACTTACTAGTACTAAGCAATTACCAAATCATCCATCTCTGTCCCGAAAGACTCTATCGACACGACGCAAGGGTCTAAAATATGCACCAGTCAACCAGTTTAATATGACTAAGGAGAACGTGAAAATTGACCTGCAGTATAACATCGTGTTAGGTCTAGACGAATAAAAACATCCACTTTCCGCCTCTCCCCGATTTTACCGGAGCTTAACCTCGTCGATTCGGCGACGCGTCAGATTTTGGCGTCTTGGTCATCGGGAAGACGATGGTAATGGAAGGTAATAAGACTTGATGCGCGTCTCATCACCGAAAATCGTAGAAAGTTTGATACAATAGCCTCGCGAATACCACGAGCAAGTTACGAAAAGCCTATGCATTATGTCAGATGTGATTCGGCCTCGCATTGGTAAATCGGGGCGCCACGCGGTTGTATTCACCATCGCTACGAACCGTCAGCCCCCTTTTCTGAGTGAGATATTCCGAGGTGAGCGATTATTATAACGCACCAATTCGCTTGTTGATACTATTATATGTCGATAAGTAGGCCAATAGCAATATTGTTCAGCAGATTCACTACTAATACAAGCCATAATAATTGAAGATTCGGCGTCCGGCATGAACCGAGAAAGACATGCCTAACCATGCCTTTGGCGTTCCAAGCCGTTGGAATCAATAAGCATCACGCTGGCGACGATTTTGTACGGATCTTACAGGGGCGTCGGCGCCACATTGTCGCAGGATATTCCCGGAGCCGAACCATCAAAAAGAAGTAGTATTCTAGAAGACTTGATATCAACTTTCCTAATTCGGTAACCGATATCAACGCCCACTTAAGTCGTAGCGAACGGCGCCTTTCTGAAGCTGTTTCAGATAGCGTCAGGTGTTCAGTTACAAACCCTTTTCGATCGTGGGGGGATTATCGTCGTGATGCAAAAGTCCGATTTGTTATCAAAGGTCAACTTGCCGCCATCCTAAGGTAAATTACCATACAACATCACTGCGTGTTCCTGCGGCTCCTTATTATGGTAACACGATCCTCTCATACTGTATGTGATGCTAGGGCTCAGCAGATTATTCTATCTTTAGCTTCTCGCCGCCTTTTCCAATTGCTAGGCAGTTTGCGATAGGTCAGTTTAATGAAGAGACCAGATTCCCACTCGATCATCCGTCTAGAACATACCGTCTACGTCAAGCGGAAACAGGTATCCATCATACCGGCACGCGGCCTTTAACCTGAGGCAGATCAAGAAGACGGGACCTCGTGGCCCGATTTCGCACCGGTGCATGTGTGCGTTACATGCGTCATCAAGACCGGTCCATCTGTCATCAATGTCGGTCGTCGCATTGCATTTACTCCATTATCATCGCATCGCTGCACTGCCTCTGAGGCTATCACGCTCGGCGTGTGTTTCAGATTAGTTGACGTTACCGTCGCTTGATTGTTGCGGATTATTACGACTTTTGCTTACCATGGTGGACGGCATTGGCGATTCGTGTCGCAATAGTCTACCTAATATTAGTATGCCTACCAAACATTGAGTCCGGCTCTTTTCGAAGTCTTGCTTACTAGGAGCTCCGTCGCGATAATGTCAACATCGTTCAAGGACCGGATCCCAATCTACGCCGAGCTAAGCGCGCTTGGAGTGTTTCTAGAAGCTCTTAGTGAAAATTGGCGCGCGAACATCGCCCTATCTAGGACAGATCTAAGATTTTAGCTACGAGATGTCAATGTCATCCACCTTCCGACTACATCTAAGTGCCGGTTTTCACTCGAGTCCAGTATCACTTGAAAGACGCTACACTAGTAGACATGTTCAAAGTCGGGAGGTGAGACTACGTATTCTAATACCGACCTTTTCTCAGATGAACCTAGGAGACAAGCCAGTGTTCGCCCACAAGTAAACCCATACTATGTTTTTAATCGCAATTACAGAATCTGCTAGCAATGCGCTACACACTTGGCCATCAAGATAGTGGTAGGGAGGTTATCTATGTCGCGGCCATCTCCTAGATTCTTCACCAAGACCTGACTTGAGCCGCCCTGCGATATTTGGAGGCCTCGATTTATCTACCTGGCTCTACATAATATACATCAGGGCCCAGTTTGTCCAATATATGACGACAAGTGATACACAGCCGATCATTTCAGACTCACGTCGCATTAAGCTTATCTATGATCTGAGACAAATGTCTTGCTTGGTAACCCGGTAGTTGATAGCATGCAATTAAGAGGCAGTGCTCGTGGGTTCACAGACTGTTTCGACGATCGTTCGTCCGTTCGGCCACCCTGCGTCCCGCGGCGATCCTTAGACACATGAAACCGTACACAGATACAACCGACGCAGGCTACTCGCTTCATCGGATCTAGCAACCGAACCTGCCCTGTTTATACCTAGCTTGCGAGGAAGATGTCATTGCCGGACTGTGAGATGTATGACTTGGTTAAGATCGAGCAGCATGCTTGTGGCACGGTGGTATCTAGCAGGGGAACCTCGACCGACTCAACAACATAAGGCTGCTAGGTCTATACGGTACGTTACGATACCGCAGGCATTCGGCTCGGAAGTCTTCCGTTTCACTAGAGAACTGCAACCTTAAGCCTTAACATTCTAGTAGAACTCGAAAGCAGCGTAATATCAACCTCAGATATCGCAGCACGCACCTTGCCATATTCAGGACCGACGAGTGAGGAGAATTCAACACTAGGAAACTCAAGAGGTCTAATAAAAGCACCCAATGAGGTCAGCAACGGGTAAGTAGGTAGCATGCAACAACCAACTCTCACAGACAGTTAATCACATCTGAGCGTCGATGTGACCATCATCACCAGTGCTCGGTCGAGTTCGTTAGGTGCAGGATAACGTAACATGGCGCGCCGACTAGAAACGCTCTAGACGCACGCGTAGCTCAGTTGCACCAACGCACAGTCTCGCACACCGGTGCGCCAACCTTCTGGGGGGGAGATCGCAACCCGACCAGGCGGTCTTTGCGAGGGCAAAGCCTGTATGACCCTTCTAGAACAGCATGTCTTGGCTCCGCGCAGTATGGTAGATAGAAAGTCGAAATATAGGTACATACGCTCATGTACCTCGGGAATCAGCCCGATCCCTGCCTCGCAACTGGGGGCTAGCAACCTCCTTTTTGCGGAACGGACCCCCCGGTCCATGGTCTCGCGATTCACGAGGGGTCGCGTTGGCCGGCCCGATTAAGATGGAGAAGCTGTGCTAGGGGACGCGGACAGGGGGGCCCTCCAGCAAAGACAAGTCGAGTGTTGTTGGACAGCTTTGAAGATCTCTATCGAGGCATGACGTCGGACAGTAGTAGATGACGGGGAATAAGAGCAAACAAATAACGAAAGTAAAGTCCGCTTTGATGGTTTCGATGCCGATGATCTGCATATGTGGCTGGCAGAAAAACGCAAACTCCGAGACTGAGACATCACGTGACGCGGGGGCCCAACTCGAATCCCTTGTAGAGGCGATGGGTTGACGTCTGGTTTCTTTATACGAGTAAATCTAGAACGCTCTACTTACACGCCACCATGTTTCTTCTATATTATGGCTATTCGGTGAAGGTATCTGAGAGGAACGGCACATACTCTTCAAACCACAACGACTGAGTGTAACGTTCAAGGAGCTTGTTACACCTACCTAAGAGGTTGCGCAACTGCAGCTAAATACGGCAAACCCGACAGGCACGGTTAAGCAGTATCTACAACTGCATTTATTGAACTTGTTTGACAATTTATAACGAGGAATGGATGAGTCATATATCTATTAATTATGAATTTCTAATAATAATCCTTAGCAGTCCAGTGTTGTTACTCTTTATCATCTCCTATCTTGTAAACACCACGACATCTACCTATGACGTTAGCCAATATTACATCTTAAGATATAGTTTCCTGATATATAATCCGACTTCTACACATTCGTTCTTAATACACTTGTAATCATCAACCTTATGACAACCGTAGGCTTAGATGTCGAATGAAGTAGTTACACGTCAGTCATCAATTAGAGTATCATTTGCGAGTGGAAACATAGGAAATAGAGAGCTTGAATGGGCATGGCTGATAGCTATCTACTTAGGATGCCGTAGAGAAATTCACAATAATTACGGGTGTATTAGCATTCAACTCACCACTACCACGGTGGCTGTAACCTAGAAGGAATGGGAAATAGCCTTGAAATAGGTTCTGGCCGAAGATAGAGCAAAAGGGAGAGGCGACTCGTACTGTCATCACTATCATTTTCCGTAGCAACAGGAATAATGCCAGCCACCGCTATGGAAATAAACTAGAGAAAGGAGAGCGATGGCGTCGGTAACAGGAGCTACCCTCCCCTTCTACTCGACCTTACATACAGTAATGATAGCTATAGGCACTATGAAAGGGTTTAAAATGGCACTAATTCTGGGCATATCTAGGTATCTATGGACGTAAGTGACATAAACAACGATTATGCTAGTGACCTTACGTACATATTTCCGGTTTAGCCATAGACGTCTATTCGAGATTATGATCGAGTCCTTAAGCAGTAAATATACTAACTAGTAGGTACCTAGTTGCCGATTCTTCTACCCTCCGTATCTTAGCTGGCACAGTCGGTTTTAGAGCTAGGCTTCAGTTGATAATATCCCTGGTAGGATTAGACTTCCTATCCCCTTTCCCTTTCTATTAGTATAAAGTATTGCTTCGACTTTTTTTCTTTATTACCGAGAACTAAAATAATTGGCCTCCTTACGTGCCACATTGTTGAGCTTCTAAGGAGATTTAGAGACGCAAGAGGGTTGGTTAGGTCGGTAATGAACATTAATGTAGCAAGTTAGGGGGGAATGGGGAAATAAAGGGGGAAATACAACGAAAAGTATAACACCAGTATTCACTAGTCGACGCTGACCTAATTAATAGTTCGGTAGTATTTTATATTGTTTGAAGCTATCAGGGTAGATGGCAATTAACCCTAAGGGTAGATTCTGGGCTGTTGATCCCACCAAGCCGTGTGATAACCCGACACAAGTGGATTCGTCATGATTCCCAGCGACTCAGGACTATGAGTTTAATATAATCTTGTAAGATGGTTCGAAGGCTGACAGTCGTTTCCTGCAGCTATACACCTGTCGCTCATAGGCTTATCGTTCGCGGAAGGGTGGGCGTACGTAGGAGTGTGGTGATATATAGGAGCGTGGCAACTCTCGCAGTGTGCACGAGCATGATAGCACACGGGAACATAGACAGATTCGGGGGTGCGGCCATACGCAAGAGGTTTATCGTATAGCACGTTTCTCTGTCTCCCACCAGATAGGTCGCGCGGTCTCTGCAGGTCGAATTCACGCCATGGTGTACAGATTTCATGCTCGGCTAGCCATCGCCGTAGTTCATCATAGGCGAGAAAACCGAGGCCTAGGGCGTAGAAGAAACCGAAATAAATTAAGAAAGTTTTGATCGCCATGGCTAATAGTGACGGGATGAGGTGATACACCAAATGTGCGGATGCTTCTTGAAAGTACAGTTAGCACCTTTAAGTTATGCGTTTTACGGTTGGAAACACACCAAGGGATGAATGGGAATAGACGTTGGGATGAATGCCGATAGATATCTTGATTCGTGAGGCTTCTGGTCACTGTTGTTGTCAAGATGAGGTCTGCAATGTGGGCACTTTATGTTGAGGTTTCAGCGCAGATGTTTGGGAACGCATTGCCTTGTACCGTCAAATATTTTAATGAGAAAAGTGAATGCCTTTAATACCTGGGGAAGCCAGACTTTATTCATAAAACACATGTAATAGTTACATGTTAGGGGCGCCAAACCTCCTCTAATAGCAAGCCCGTGAACACTCCCACGCCACCATAGCAAAAACAAGTTAAAAGAAAGCCAAATATTTCATTAACGTTAGATGGTTCGCAGAGATGGATATTATTGTTGCAAAGCTTTCCGCTAAGAAAGTATATGTGCAACGAGTTCTACTTTACGATGGCAATATATTTCAAGGTTAGGAACAAAGAGGCCACTAGAAAGGGGCATCGCTGCTTCAGAGCGTTTGAGCCATTAGGCGTAAGTGAGTACCTAGGTATATATAGGTAGGTCACGAAGCTAGCTTTTGCCCTTATTGAATGATCTAGGTTGAGATATTGATTAGCAATAGGAGTGTATGTTGTATGGTAAGAGCTGTGCTATTTGCAGTCTGAGCAGCACATAAGATTAGAGTTCTAATAAGATTGTGGCTTTGGAGGTACATATACCTGCATCTCGAAATATTTATTTCATGGGGTGTTAGTTCGTTCTTCTGATTCCCGTCTATATAATTCCCAGATGGTGGTTGTAAAGCTTGGGTTTCTGAATATGGTATAGCTAATTTACTGGCAGAGCACTACTTAATGCCCTGAGATCCACATTCTCCTTCAAAATAGCGTCCCCTAGACAACCCGCCATTTACGCGTAATTTACGCGCCTTGCATAAATATTTCTTAAGACGCTATGCCTCAATTATTTGCGCCCTGACACAGAACCCTGTTGCTCTTCATTTCCTTGACGATCTATCCATATTCTGTCACATTGGTCGAGTCATGGCGATCTGCTCGGTTACTGTTATCTGGGCTGAACCACCAGATGGGCTCATGATTTGTTTCTCGCCATAGTCATCGTTATATATCATGCATACGCGCCTGTGAGAATATCACCCGCTTAGTCGCCAAACGAGTTTTTTTTCTTCTGGACTTGTGAGATTGTAGTAGAGAAGTGCAGTGACTCGGTACGCTGACATCATGTCAACTTTCTACCGTGATACACAAGCCGTAAGTTTTAAGGTAGAGCTCCTCAGATTCATTGAAGCTCTTCCTCTAAAAACTCGGGATTCGGCCGACAAATTCCAAAACCTCGAAAGCGAAGTTCAAAGCTGGATTGGACATATCCGGAGCATACCAGACCAGACTGGCCATTGGCTTTATCTGCTTCAGAGTTCGTCAAAGACGGATTTATCCATAAACGGCTTATCACCGACTGACTTGGCCCGTTTCCGCTCCCTGCAAGCCCTCGAATCCTATAATCATTTCAATGTCTTCCTCGCCCAGGTGGAGAAACGAGCAGTAGGAACCCGAAGTGACTACAACGAATACGCGTGCGAAGAAGTTGACGAAAGCGAGAACGAGGAAGATGGCGAGTTACAGAACGATGTTGACAGTATAGATGAAATAGAATGGACAGTGCGTGTCCTCTTTGACGCCAATGGCGGTCGAAACCCACACAAATTGGATTTGAATCCTGAAGCCGTCCTCCAAGGCGATGTTTTCCAAAACTGTGAGCCTGACGAGGAAGGCGAGCTTCCTGATGGCTATGATGAACACACCCAACCTGGAGTTAGTATTGAGCCCCAAGTTCTGTGGTTTCCTTGGACTAACCAGAACAGTTGTATGGCTTCTACCAATACTATAGATCACTAGTTAGTATTGCCGAAGGAGGGTTGACACGAGACGTCTTGACTAACGGCCGCTTTCAAGGCTTTTCTTATGGTCCCTCAATCTACGACGGTTACCTATTTCTCGGATGTTTTCTTGAGAAATGGTAATATTGATCCAGTAGCGGACATGTTAGAATACTTCTCGTCAAAATGTATTGAATCAGGGGGCGACGAGAAGTCTTTCGAGATATTGACACGGTTATGCGAGGACTTCCTTCCTCAGCAAGACACTAAGGTTGACAGCAGGATCAAGTTTTCTGAGAGGGTCATCGCCAAAGTTCTTGAGGCAGCGATTCGCTTTCAGAGCCGCGGACTGTTCGAGTTAGCCTGTAACAACATTGAAGTCAAACTCTCGCCCCAGTTCTTCTCGTGGATAGCAAGCAAGTTAGAGGGTTCAAACTTGTCGCTTACTATGTTGAGTCCAGCGTGAGTGTGGCCATATCAACGGATTGGGTTGTCGCTAATGATCGCAGTCTCGAAGAGTCTGCTTTGATCTTGAATACACTTGGTGACCGATACAAATATATCTTGAGCATGAATACTACTAGCGACAAGTCACCAAAAGCATTACGGAGACTGGCGCTGGGTGTGTTAGATAAGATGGTCGACTTTTGCTACACTTCCACATTATATGAGCAGGATGGTGAGATTCTCGTGTTCATTGCTTGTGACATTCAAGATCATGACTGGCTCTTTAAACGGTGAGCTCTTCCACATAACGCATCGCTTGCAGAAGCCTAACATGAAGTAGAATAAGCCCTCTAGTTTATGACAAACGCGAGCACATTGCATTTATATTGGGATTCAGCTGGCAACTGTACTCTAGCGCTAGGCACAATAAACTGCCCATCACCGACCCATTCGGCTTTCTCAGATATACTCTAAAGTCACTGGTTGCGCGACTCGATGTTGCCCAGCTCATCAGTGAAGAGGGGTTTCAATATTGGCAGCAGCAGCGAGCAAACCTGGAAAGGAACCACAATGGTCAGAACGAAATCAAGCCGCCTCCGCCGCCGGTCACTAGTCGGACTCTCTCCAACTTATGCATACTACTATTAGACCTGGGTTTGGAAGGTGACCTCCGGTATCTAGCAAGGATGTTGACAGCACAGAGTCAAAGGATCGACCTAGGGGAGCTTGCTTACCTCTTCTTGCCCTTCGTTGGTAATCTCATGGACATCATAGAGAAGCGATCGATCTCACTCGGGGATCCTGTGTTCTCGGCTCTAATTCGAGTCATCATCAAATTGTTCTGGTATCAATGGATCCTCTGCCAGTTACCTAGAGGATATAGCAATGCTATGTTGAACCGGCATCCGCGCGTCGTGAGCGCCAGAAGTCAATTAGCAGCGTTTGATAAGAGAAGATTGCGGATAGTATTGAGAGAGGATTACTACGATATCATGGGAGTAGATGGATCCCATCCGGGCTATGAAGCGGCACCTCTGACAGTCCAGCCTGCAAGGAGTGCGGGGACCAGCATGCAGAGCGATGTGTCGCGACATATGGCAACTGTGCCTCAGACTACTTCCCTACCCAATAGGTTATATAGGAATTTCATACCGACACAGGGCTTTGAGGATGGTCTCCCCCGTGATGCAGAATTTCCACCGCTGCCGATTTTCTCTGACGAACCACGGAACTATCAGGCATGTGCTGGTCAACGACCACAACAGCACTCAACTCATGGGTTAGGATCTCCCGAGATGCCTTCGCCCGTGGCTCACCCCCCTCCTATTGCTTCTGTAGCTCAAGTACATACGGCGGATTTACCTCGAGTACAAGAAGGATCAAATCGAGCAGGCCAACATACGAACCCTTCGCACTCAGAAATTCAGTCCAGACGGGAAGCTCTGGCATCGCTATGTCCAAATCTGGCTCTTGTCACGGGGACGGGCTCTCGCCAAATAGACGGTTTCCACCGATGGCTGGAGTGAAGCGTAAGGAGCTAGACTATGGTGGATTTGTGTATGAACAACCACGGAAAAAATGAGAAAGAGAGTCGATAACTAGGAGTTTAACATGTAGACACAAGATCGAGTACGCAGCACTATTGTTGCATAATGCATGACTAAGAACATATCTACGGATTATTAAGGAGGGAAGTACCTATGTATATGTATGCCTTGAAAGGAAGCGTTTGAGCCGTGATGAAGCCATAGCTTTAATGAATGACCCACTTTTCGACGCGCAAACGTGGTTGCCCCGATCGATCGCGTGTCGATATACTTCGTATGTACCTAGGTACCTATTGAGATTTCTACTTACCTACATGTAATTCAATCATCGCAAATACTTAGTGGTGAAACATCTCATAAATTAAGGTCGATTGACACCTAATGACAGACTCAAACCATCTAACTTCTTGCCCCTGTTCTCGGCCACTCAGTTCAAACAATGTCGGACCTAGACGACGAAAGCCTCGACGATGAAAGTCAAGAAGACCTCAGCTGCGAGGATTTTATGAAGTTGGAATTGTCGAAGGCGCTTGACTCAATTTATCCCGAGAGCGATTTTGCGTACTTCGCAGCCATCGAGCGTCGCGACCCTGAGATCTTCGTGTAGGATGTCGGCCAGATACATATTCCCCTCTCGGAAGCCCAGGCGAAGCAACTTGCTACCAAGTCGCACCACGGACCAATTCGAGATTAGATCGCCGGCCTGGCAAGGCTTCTTGGACACTGTGCTGGCTAATGTAGGCAAGCAGCTACAGATCCCGTCCCCTATATCCGCAGAACTTTACAAGATGCTTCTGTATGAACAGGGCGCCGTGTTTCAATACTATTCAGAGTGAGCGCTGCCTCCTAGTTAACGCACTTCTACATTAACACTCTGCAATATAGCACGGAGGATATTCCCGGTATGTTTGGGACTCTTGTCATCAGCCTCCCCTCCTCGCATGAGGGTGGAGATGTGGTTGTGACTCACTGTGGTCTCACGAAGACGTTCCAGACTTCGCGACATGCTATGGCATGTGCCTTTTGGTAGGTTTAGCAATCGGATGACACAAAGATATGGATCTAACAAGAATTCACCTAGGTACTCTGATGTATCCCACCGGGTCTTGACCGTCAAGTCTGGGTACCGTTGGGTCTTGACATATAACCTAGCTATAACTTCATCTACTGAGCTACCACTGGCCGATAACTTCGGCGAAGAACGTCAAGAACTTCGTAGAGTCCTCCAGTCGTGGTCGCAAGAAGTCACTAGCAGCTTGAGGCCGCCGTTGCCATTTCTTCATGCGTTTTATCACAAGTACACCGGGGCACATATTTCATACCAAGGGCTCAAGGCCACGGACCGTTATCGTGTTCAATACCTTCGACAAATATGTGCCGAGCTCAATTTCGATCTGTTCTTAACCACCCTCGAGAGGGAAGAGAGCGGCATGACGCAGCCTGATGGTTACGACTGGTATTATCACGACCGCTACGGGCCTTTCGACAGGGGCGACGATGAAGCTGATTACCATCCACTCGGCAAAGTCAGTGATGTGTCCCATCGCTTGAAACACGTATTTGACTTGAGTGGAAACAAGCTGCTCTCAAATGTTCCGTTTGATGAAGACAACATTCTACAACAGCATCCTTTCGAAGACGAGCCTGACGAAGAAGCTTACGGAGGATACATGGGAGGTAACTGGGTATATATTATCGCGTCATTATCACTGTCATTGTAACTGACTAAGGAATTAGGGGCCCCCAGCAACACATTGGTACAGATTATCAGTATGCCTACAGCGTCACCAATATGGTGAGAGTGTCTTCGCTGATTTCATTCTTAGGCTTTGATCATTGTTCCTGGCGACGGAATTCTCTCCTTCCTTTGCCCACGTTCTTCGGATTCCACGAAGTACTATAGTTACCACATGTCTTCAGGTACTGCTAGTTTCTGGGGGCTCTGCAATTATTTCATTACTCAATGTATGGATGCCCCTGGGAGCAGGCGGCCGTTGGAACTACTCCACGAGTTCCTAAGCGCTAATGGCGACTCGAGCAAGTTGTTGGAGAAACTCACTAAAGATCACCTTCTTAAGGTCATACAGATATCCATCCATCGCCGCGAAGGCGGATTACTTGACTTGATTATGTCCAAGAACAACCATCCTCCCCCGGCTGAATTCTTCAATTGGGCAAAGGAGGAATACAACAGATCGGTAATCTCTATCGACGACTATAAGAAGCTGTGAGACTGTGCGTGAGGTTGTTTTTTGTAACGAAAACTGATTGATTTTAGATTTCTACACGCTGTTCGGCTCCAACCTACACTTTGCCAACAATACGACGCTATATCTACCATCAACGGAGATGTGGAACCAATCAACAAGATACAGGATATCGTATCAGAGGCCGTCAATTCGTGTCTGAGAGATTGTAACACGAGAGACCTTCAGGAGGAAGACGGTCCAGCAGTGTTCGATCTCTCTCTGTATCACCGGGACTTCAGCTACTTAAAGACTAGGTGAGTATAGTCAAGAATCTTCCTCGATGACCCATACTCATTCAATTAGCGTACTGCCTATCGTAGAGAAACGGATCAGCTCGACGGCATTCATATTGGGATTCCTCAAGGCATTACACCAAAGCATGAAGTGCCACCAGATCCCCGCGGACGAAGGACGACCTATCTATGAGCATATAGCACAGCTGGCACTGCAGAGTCTTCAGTTGACTTCACTCACTGCCGACATGAATTTTCTTACTAGAAATAAGACTGTTGAAAAGCCATCCAGATTAGGTCAGCGTTCGGCAAGTGTAGTGAGTAGGTCGAGAATACCAATTCCTAAGCCATCCACATCGGCTACGAACTATATATCGTACAACTCAATGTTACGATTCATCTCGTCTCTCGTGGACTTAAAGCTTGAGAAGCATCTAGGGCTTCTTGCCGAGAAAGTCGGCTCTCAAGTGAAGCAAGTCAAAGGGCAGGAATTCGGCCTCTTCTGGATCCCAGTCCTCAGTGGGTTGTTAGCGATTCTCAAAAAACATAAGATCAACCTCCGGACGCCGCCTCGTTGGATGCAGATGTACCAGTCCTCCTTCCAGGCGTACTTGAAGAACTACGTCAGGGACAAGCCATCGAAAGCAACTTTCCCTGACCAGCTAGTGTGTTGCTCATGCAGAGACTGTACCTCTCTCAATCAATTCCTCGCCGATCCCAACGAGAAGGTCGGCCGCTTCCCCATGAGCAAGGACAGACGAGCACATCTTCAAAGCCGCATTGAGTATGCCAAGATAGACTGCACGCACAAGAAAGAACACTGGGGGAACCCACACACCCTAGTCGTGACGAAGACGACGAGCCAGCTCGATTCGTCTCTCGATTCCTGGTGGCAACGGCGGGTGCAGGCGGAGAACCAGCTGGAGGCTTTCGACCAGGACATGCTGCGAACTGTGTTGGACGATAAATTCGACGAGATCATGAGCATGAAGTCATTGGAGCCCAAAGAACAGCCCGTCGCATCTAACGCGTCAGCGTCGTCGCCCCAGGGTCATAGACCACCCCCCACAGCCGTCTCAAGCAACCCGGCAGCCCAGCTAGCACGGCTCGACGCAGAAATATCCCAGCTAGTGGGCCCGTCGTCCTCGACACCGAGTACTTCACATGCCGCGCCGCCAGCACCAGCTCCCCACTCGAGGGCGCCGGGCAGCACACCCCAGCAGACGAGGCCGAAACGGTCGATGGCAGAGGTAAGCAGAGCCATAAGTGAAACCACACGTCGGCGAGCAACCCCGTCGCAAGAGCAGAGCACCAGCACCTCTAGACCAGCACCAGCACCAGCACCGGGCGGTAGTTCCGGCGCTGGTACCAGAGGCGGCGCGCCGTCGAGGCCGACCACTACGATTCCGAATCCCATCGCGGGGGCGAAGCGCAAGTACATCGACGTTATTG
This sequence comes from Hypoxylon crocopeplum, assembly GCA_022578875.1. NCBI lineage: Eukaryota > Fungi > Ascomycota > Sordariomycetes > Xylariales > Hypoxylaceae > Hypoxylon > Hypoxylon crocopeplum. The sequence continues at coordinate 35,542 of MU399580.1, forward strand.
ACCTCACTGGGGATGACTGAATACAGTATGTATGAGACAGTGTATAACAGAAACCATCAACGTGTATAGGGGACATGGTTATAGTGTGTATGCATTGATTGGGCGCGCTGAGTATGCCTTGGTTTTAGAACGAGCTGTGCCATTTGCAAATAGGGGGAACTTCACACTCTACACATCGCACAACTCTAGGTAAAAACTCAAATCGCGTAAACAGGAGGTACATACGTCAGTTTGTCGAGATTCAAGCAATAGGTCAGATCACTTTAGATCAATAAAAGTGTATATGATCCATATGCCATTCGTTCGGGAACACTTCATCAAGGCAGATAACTACCTCATAATCAACACGTACTTACCATGTCTAGGCGTAATAAAAGTCTATCCGTTTCATTTTTTTCGTTTTCATTCTATCAGGAGTCTCGCACCCTTCCTCCCAGCTTTGAAGTGCGGACCCCTAAACCATGAAGAAAGCTTACGTCGACGTAGCCAGGATCTTCTTATTCGCCTCGTCAGCCCTCTCACAGCACTCCTCGATAACCTGCCAGAAGCGCGCGATGTCCAGGCCTCGGGGTATGCGGACGCCCTCGCTTCCCGGCGGCAGCAGCTTGACAATGGTGCGTCCCGTCTGCGCGCCGCGGTGCTTGGCGTCCTCGAGCGTGCCATCCGTCACAACCTCGACCGCGAACCGCTCCCTGCGCCCCGGCCCGTCCGCACTCTTGGGATCGTAATCATAAAACGGGATCTCGTGCTCGGTACCCGCCAGCACGGCCGCTACCGCCAGCGGGTCGTGTAGGGGTGGTCCTTCTATGATGCCGAATACATCGCTATGCATCGGTGTTAATCCTAATATTATATCACAAGCGCAATCTTCAAACAGAATGCCGAAGCTGATAAAAGGGAATGAAAAGAAATGAAAAGCTTACCGATAAGTGCTAGCAAAGAAATTCAACAATTCGACCAGCATAACCCTCAAATCAGTCTTCCCCCTTCCCTCACGCGAACCCTCGGCCCCACCTCCCTCCCCAAGAGGCCCATACAGCAGCATATCCTGAACATCCTTCGTAGCCAAAACAAGATGCGTAAGGTCGAGCGGGACGAGCGTAGTCCTCGCCGCCAGCACCGGATCCGCGAATATAGACGCCGCGGCCTCGGGGTCGATCAGGATGTTGAACTCGGCCCACTGCGTGTAGTTGCCCACGCGCGGCACGCCGTCCACCACGCCCATGACCGCCGGCGTGAACCCGCCCCCGACGCTCCCGCCCATCACGCTGAGGCCCCTGACGCGCGCCTTGAGGTCTGGGTGCTCGGCGAACAGGGCCGCGACGTTGGTCAGCGCGCCTGTCGCCGCGATCCACGCCGACCCGGGCTCGCACCGGCGCAGCGCCGCGGCCATGGCGTCGACGGCGCTGACGCCCGAGTACGCGGACGCGGTCTTGTGCGCGGGCGGTTGCGGCAGCAGCGATGTCCCGTCGAGCCCTGACTCGCCGTGGATGTCGGTGGGCGCGTGGACGGGGGCGCGGCGTAGCGCGTGCGGGGCGCCGGCGAAGACGGACACGTCGTCCTGTTTGCCGATGGCGGCGAGTACCGATAGTGCGTTGCGCGTCGTCTTTTCTAGCGACGCGTTGCCGTGCACGGTGCTTATGCCTAGCAACTCGATGCCCGGGTGGTAGGCCGCCAGCAGGATGGCAAAGGCGTCCTATAGTAAAGTTAGATCTTTGGTTCTTTACATAATGATGCTTGCTTGATCGACTACGGGATGGGTAGGTATATGATACAGCAATAATCTGGAGGAGTGTGCAAGTGATGACCCGGTGTCTACGGGCCCGCCGCATTGGGCCGCCAACACAAGCAGCGCGGAGCCGATGCCGCCTGACCCAGACCTTTCCCCAACGCCGACCCGATCGGCCAGGATGCGGCGTGGGTATGTAGCAGCGGGCTCCGGAATAAAGGGATTATAAAAAGTTGTTTTCACTTGAAAAGATCCCTATGATTGATTGGTGGAAGAGCGACGACGGGTAAATTGAAACTCACATCATGGCCGGGATCGCAATCCAACCAAAGTGGCACCCGTTCAGGCATATTAAATCTTTCCAGTTCACAGCTAGAGACAATGAAAGTGCTGGGTAGTGTTTACTGGATTTACTGGCTGAGTTAGGATCGATTCTGTAAATCAAATATGAATTATAAACATTAGTTCTAAGAAGTAGAAACCTCGCTAGGTTGAACAAGTCAGAGATATAGATAAGTTTCCGTTGTGGGACTTGGGCGGAAAGTCGGCTTTGCGATTGTCGCACACTACACCACTTCTTATGTACCTGTTCAGGGGGTGGAGGGCCAGAATTAAGCACACAACGATGTAAAAGGGTGTAAACGCTTTAGTTTCTTCTTCTTTCATGGCTATAATCACTCACAACTTCATTGAGAGAGGTTATATTTTCTCGCCGAGCAATTATCCTGCAGCCCGCCGTTTCTCCATCACACGTAAGACATCTGCAGCATTATTGACATCCCCCTTTCGTTTCTTAGGACCTCTCTTCCGCTTCGAACCTCCCCCTCCGGCATGACCATCATCATCTCCCTCGTGTCCCCATTCTGATAGTTTGACTCTCTTCTCTTCAAAGTCCTCTTCATCCTCAAATCTGCTCGTGCCAAAGCCCATATCCATGTCCTCTGCATCACGATCGTTACTCTGCAGCATCTTCCGTAGACGCTCTGCTTTGGCTCGAGATTCTTCGTCATCGTCTTCTGACCGGGATATGGGATTGAGAGTTGCAGCCTTCTTGAAAGCTGCCTGTATTGCTGGATTAGACATAGAAGGCGCCTTGAGTGACTCGGATGATACCAATCCTGTCTTGGAATCTTTAAAGTAGTTCCGCGGCTCCGTTGTGGTGGCAGGTCGAGGGGGTGGAGGCATAGCAGCTTTCTCTTCCTTGACAGCGTCCGATGGTTGTGCCGCCTTCTCGGTAGATTCTTCGTCTTCGGAATCTTCCTCTTCAAGTCCGGCAAGAGGATCATAGTCGTCACCGACGTCGTCAAAGATATCGACGTCTTCATCTTCCGGCTCTTCCATTTGCTTCCTGTAAGCCTCTGGAACTTCCATACCGAGAGGCTTGGCGTTCTTGTCGGGCATCATCATATCAGGTGCTTTCGGTGTTGTCTCGGTCTCGGCCGTTTGTGGCGTTTTTCGTACTTTTCTCTTCTCGTGGCCAGCCTCATCCACTACTATCAGCACTTCTCTGCCTTTTTTGTCTCGTTCTATTCTTGTGCCGGGAGTCTTTGTGCCAATCTTCTTGAACTTCGATCCTAAGCTGGTATCTTCTTTTGCTTTTGCAGCGTCTCTTGCGGCTTTCATCTCGGCTAAGATTTGGTCTCTCGTTCGCTTCTTGGACGGATTCAGGGGTGTTGTTGATAGTTGTCCCTTTTTCGCCGTCTTCTCCTTCGCGACCGCCGCCACCTCCTTGTCTTCTAGTTCGTCTAGCTCCTCATCGATATCGACTTCTGGCTCGGAATCCTCTTCCTTAGTCTCGCTGTCGCCGAAGACATTTTCGCCCTTGCGTATTCGTTCGAGGAGTTTGAAGTCGAGGCCTTTCACCAGGTGAGTGCTGGTCAAGTCTCCACCTGCGATCTGACTTTGCAGCCTATCGAAAGTCTCTTGATCTATCTCCTCCTTCTTTAGTGCTTCCTCAAGTGTCTTTATTCGCGCCGCTCGTTCATCCTCCTCTTCCAATGTCCTATTCCGGGAACGGTCGACATAGCCCTCTGCTAGTTTGCTGCCTTTCGGGTCGTATGACCTAAATCTCTTTGGTAACTTGTCGCGTTGATTCTGCTCTACCAACTGCCGCGCGAAATCGGATTTCTGGAGACCCACTGAGCGTCTACATAAGTTAGTAAAGCATATATGAAAGGTTCTAGAGGTATGAGTCTTACGGTGTCATAGGAATACTTGATTTCTGTCTAGATCCAAGCGATACCCCCCGCGGAGTGGCAGCACCAGGTGATGTGCCATTGCTATTCGAGGGGTTGGGGGTATTCGAAGCGACAAGACGACGAAACTGATCGTTGTTCATATTTGTGGCCTTGCGACAAGAACTGGGTGGTATGCGGTTGAGATGTCCGTCGGAGCTTGATCTTGTCTTCAATCTGCAAAGCTGATAATCAGTTAATTGACAAGGTCCAGGTACGTACTGTAATAGTGTTAGTTTATGTAATATTCGATAAGATAATGGCCTACTTTAATGTGGGTCTACCGGTTATTGCCTGCATCAAGTCACGGGATAGCGTGACGTTACTCGCGTCTCATTAATCAGCGTCATCCTGTCACGCGTTTCCCTAAATTTCAACTTTCCAGGTTGTCAATAACTACTAGGTATTCATCATTTTGCAGGTCTAAATATCTCCTAGACTTGTGGGAAGCCTGAAATACTATTCTGCGCATATCGTTTGATGCTTCCTACGACCGTTATTCCAAAATGACCTCACATCGAAAGATCGCCACAGGCAATCGAGTAGATTCGTTCATTAGGACCAGCCACTTCATCGCTTAAGGTGAATCTAAGAATCGCATCAATATGGGGAGTCGACTCGAAGCCAACTCAAACGCTGTGCGGAAACGCATAGAGAATCATACATTCTCGGATGAGGCAGGCGATGAATATGAGCCTAGTGCATTCGGAGGCTTCGGCGATTATTTTCGTCGGAAGAAGATCAAGTTACAGAATTTTGATTCCGAATTACGAGCTTCATCGCAAGACAAGCCCCAAATCTTTAAGGGAGTCGTCGCACATGTCACCGGCTACACCCAACCACCGCTCCACGTTCTTCACCGTGATTTAGTTCAGCATGGCGCCGGATTTCTCCAGTACCTGGATTCAAAGACTATGGCAACTCATATCATCGCGTCCAGTTTACCACCGAAAAAGATGGTCGATTTCAGCAAATACAGAATAGTGAAACCTACTTGGGTAACAGAGTCAATCAAAGCTGGGAAGCTTCTTCCATGGTCTGATTACCGAGTAATAGAGGAGACGCCTAGGCAGAAGACCCTAAAGCTGAATGGAAATAGAATATCTACCCAGTCTAGCACACCGCAATCACCGCTAGCAGGATATCGAGAACAAACCGAGAGCAGTTTCTATACGAGCCAGCTCAAGGATGTTGCGCAATCCATCGACGGGAAACACTTTGGAGATAGCTCACCTAGTCGACCAAGTCCAGCCGCGCGAAATAGGGATACCCACCAGACTAGGTCTAACGTGTCAACTACACCTCCAGGGCCATTGCAAGAGCCGCGAGCCACACCGGGCATCTCTAGTACGCTAGACGAGGACACGGTGATGCTAGTTGACTATGGGGGACCCACGGCCGATGATTCAATTGAAAAGCCGGGTTTTCAGGACAAGCATGAAATGGACGATGATGCTCAGCCTGAACCATCGATGGAAGAGCGAAAAGCGATGACTTCTGAAGAACATAACGCATTACTGCTCCAAGACCCTCGAATGAGGAAGTCTTCTACCGCGAATCCAGACTTCATCCAACAGTACTACTCTGAGAGCAGACTTCACCACCTATCAACCTGGAAAGCAGAGCTCAAGTCGAGGATGCAAAAGCTTGCAGCTGAAAAGGGGCCACAGAGAAAGCCAACCAAGAGAAAACCGGGTGCAAGACGATACATTATGCATGTTGACTTTGACAGTTTTTTCTGTGCGGTCTCGCTGAAAAGTGCCCCCGAATATGTGGACAAGCCTGCCGTTGTTGCGCACGGCACAGGAACCGGGTCGGAAATTGCAAGTTGCAATTATCCTGCAAGGAAGTTTGGTGTAAAGAACGGCATGTGGATGAAGCGAGCCAAGGAATTATGTCCCGATATCAAGGTCCTACCATACGATTTCCCGGCGTACGAAGAAGCCAGCAAGCAGTTCTATGAGTGTATTCTAGAAGTTGGCGGCGTCGTGCAGAGCGTCAGCATCGACGAAGCCCTCGTAGATATCACCTCGGTTGTCCTTCCTGCGGTTGGGTCAGACGGCTCTGGAGTCGACGAAGGCAGTATCTGGAGAGAGCAAGAAAAAGCGGATCAGATAGCGTTGGCCTTACGGGACCAAATTAAGAATAAGGCCAGCTGTGCTGTTTCCGTTGGAATTGGTGGTAATATCCTATTGGCAAAGGTCGCTCTGCGGAAAGCGAAACCCGCAGGTCAATACCAGATTAAACCAGAGGAAGTGCTGAGTTTCCTTGGAGACTTGAAGGTAGATGATCTCCCTGGAGTGGCGTATAGCATCGCCGGAAAACTTGAGGAGATTGGAGTGAAATACGTTAACGATGTCCGGCAAACCTCCAAGGAGCGCCTAATTAATACCCTTGGGCCGAAGACAGGCGAGAAACTTTGGGAATACGCCCGCGGCATCGACCGAACTGAAGTTGGCGAACAGCCAATACGGAAGTCCGTCTCCGCCGAGGTCAACTGGGGCATACGGTTTATCAGCCAGGAGGAAGCTGAAGAGTTCGTGTCCAACTTGTGCAAGGAACTGGAGAAACGCTTGCTCAACGAACAAGTTAAGGGTAAACAACTCACGATGAAAATCATGCGCCGTTCGCTCGACGCACCACTTGATCCACCAAAGCATCTGGGACATGGCAAATGTGACACCTTCAACAAGAGTGTCATGTTTGGAGTTGCGACCCATGACTACCAGGTACTCGGAAAAGAAGCCATTTCAATCCTTCGCTCTTACAAGTTCAGTCCTGGTGATCTTCGCGGGTTAGGCGTGCAGTTGACCAAACTCGAGCCAATCAAGACTTTGTCCGGCCCTGATAGCAGTCAGAAGAAGCTGACCTTCGGAGCTTTTCGCCCTCCTGGGTCGGCCAAGAAGTCAGCCTTAGAGCAAATACAAGATGGCAATGACTTCGAAGAGGCGGATTCGAGGCAAGGACGAGTCGGGTCGTCCGACCCGATAACAGAAAGCCCCTTGACCCCTCGAAAACCGAAGTCAGATGCTCACCATCCAGCGTTTACGGTGATTCGAGCAAGGGAGGCAGATGCCAAAGCCAATACGCCTCTCAATATTGGCGGAACTCAATTCATCATGCCGTCCAACCCAGACCCTACCGTGATTGCAGAACTACCTCCAGACATTCGAAGCAGGCTCATGGCGCAAGGCAACAGGTCCCTCTCAGAAACTCGCGACTTACCAGCGGCAAAATCAAGGACCCAAAGCCCGGCACCAGCAGATGGGATCCCGCCGGAGATTGATCCGGAAGTGTTCAATGCGCTGCCGGACGACATGAAGGCCGAGGTCTTGGAACAGTATAGGCCGCGGAGCAGGCAGCAAGGCGCACTCCCCCAGTCGCCGCGCAAAGACCGGTTCATCCAACCGCAGAAGCAGAAAACTCCAACAAAACGCCGCGTCCCCGGCGTGTTCGCCAAAGCCCGCGAGAGACACGCGGACGCCAGCGCCAAAGTTGTTCAGACCAACTTCCTGTCCTTCAAAAAGCAAGCAGACGACGCTATACCGAACGACGACATCGAGGAAATCGACCCAGACTTCCTCGCTGAACTGCCGGAGGAAGTACGCAAGGAAGTCATCGCAGACCACCGACGCCGCCGTGCGCAGCGCTCGGGCCTTGATCTATCCAAGCTCAGCCACAACAAGAAGAACCAGGACGACGATGACGCCGGTCTTCCAGGCGGGCAGACACGGCTCCGCTTCGGACCGCGGCCCGCCAAGATCGCCTTCACGACGAACGGGCTGACGACGCTGCCCGAGATCCGGGACATGCTGAACGTGTGGCACCGGGAGACGCGGGACGAGGGGCCGCACCGGCGGGACGTGGACATGCTCGAGAAATACCTGGTGCGCGTCGTGGTAGAGGAGAAGGACATGGACAAGGTCCTGAAGCTGGTCCGGTGGCTGGACTATCTAGTCGAGGACAGTAGCGACGACGATGAATTCTCGCGCGGGAAAGATGCCTGGCGGGACGTTGTGGGGCATGTCAAGCAGGAGGTGCAGAAGGCGGTGGTGTCGAGGGGTTTGGGGCCCTTAGATATGTGATCTATGACGAAGTACATAGCGATCATTTAAGGATAATCGTGATCATGACTATGACGAGAAAACAAAATGCATTGTTGAAAACGAGTGCTCGGGTGAGAACAGCAGTGTATATTCAGACCACCTAACGCTTTTCAGAAACGAATGCCTCTTATCAACTATTCGTAACCTCCCTCCGAGACTCTAGTCCCTCCCACCGCTTCTCCGCCGCAGATGTGTAGTTGTGAATCTAGCCGCCAGTCTTGTCTTTCTTCAGTGCGACGGATCAGAAAGCAACGAGTATGCAGAACCATCTCCCCCTTGCGCAGAAAACGTCATGAAAAGCAAACGCTAGCCCAACCCGCAAGCAAGGCAAAGTGCTTTAACAGAAGAAGAAGCAAAACAAACAGCACCAACAACAAATCTCTTCATCATCTGTCATCCCATCCCTCCACTCGCTTCCTTCTTCATCCTCTTTATAGACATCCCCAGCCCAAAGCAAAAGTCACAGCCAGCGCCAAGACGCCCACACCCACAGCCTGCACAACGGCCTCGTCACCAGGGGCATTAGGGTCATCCCCGTCAGACGGGCTATCGCCACCATGTCCATCGCCAGGGTGTCCACCGTCATCCGTCTCGTTCTTGCCGCGGACGCGGTACAGGGTGATGGCGAGGTTGCCGCCGCAGGCCGTGGCGTTGGCGCCGTCGCAGGGGGCATCGCACACGTCGTCGACGAGGTGGTAGCTGTGGTTGGAGAAGTTGTCGCCGCACCAGCACTCCTGCGCGTGCTCCAGCCCGCCGAACTTGAAGCCCCGGCCGCCTGTGCCCCCGTTGTGCGCTGTCCCGCAGAAGTGCAGGCATAGCGGCACTGTTAGGAAACCTCGTAGGTTCATGTACGGCCCGTCTAGAGCGCGCCGCTGCTCGGGGAGGGGCGTGGTTTCTGTCCAGCATCCTACGTACTCGAACAGCGGGTCGTTGTCTACGATGGTTAGGTTGGACGCGGTGGGTGGTGGCAACTCGTCGGTCGTGGAGAACGTGCCGTTGGTGAGGTTATACGGGAATGGCGTGGTGTAGCTGGGGAATGGGGGCTGCCCTTGTGCCACTGTAGAGGAGGGCGTGCTTGAGAAGAGGGGAGTGGCGAGCATGGTAAGCAGGGTTAAAATGCCCGAGGTGGTTGTGGTGTTGGATGCCATTGCGTCTTTTCTTCTTGAAGTGGATGTTATGGTGTATGTAGTGTGGAGCGAGACGGGCAAATATCTGCTTGCGTGTCGGATATGATGAGAGCTATGGGACAACAATAGAGTACTGTTGTTCTAGTTGAGGCTCGTTGATTAGCTAGCTATCTCTTCGAGGTGGTCAAGTGAGTATACGGGCCAAACTAGGTACCTACCTTGAAGTTGTCTTCTCTTCAGCGGGCAGAAGAAAAGCAACCTAATATCCTTATATGGATGCTGAGCGTAGACAGAATCTTTGAGCAAATTGCTGCTACGAATAGAGCAATGATAATAACCGAGTATGAGTGCATTCGAATACTAACATAAGTTGTTGAAGTGAAGAAGTGAGAGACACCAGGCCCAGATCAAGGACGAAGATATGGTTTTGCTCGCTCGCTCATGGGAACGTATAACAAGAGCGACCTGGGTGTATAGAAGGAGGTATGTGTGAATATGAGGAATGGAAGTCAGAAGCCAAACTCGTTGCAACTACCATCGCACCATTAAGGGGAGCGACGAGTGAGGTATGTTAGGTACGAAGACGGTTCGCCTAGAAAGTACGCCTTGATATTCTTGTCTCTTTTGCATGATGATATCTTCCTGTTCTTCTAACGTCTATGTTTACTTCCTTCCGCTGCCTATGAAGGAGGCATCACCTATAGACTATGTCACTGCATGACCTCATTTACACCCGTACCAATGAGCACCTGTAGCCAACAATAAGCTAGCATGCTAATACAGCTACTACAAGCTTTCATGTAGTGGGATAGCTAATTCTATTTTATTATCAATTTTGAAAGAGGAATGGCTAGCGCGAGCGCACCTATCTAGCGATGACGCTGACTATGATTTCCGATTTTATGATGATCTGATGTTTGGCAAGTCTCTTGTGTGAAGGTTGCTAGTTTCCCGGGAAGCTCTTCTCTTTTAGCTTAAAGCTGGTCGGCTAATAAAAGCCATCGAAGTTAATGCTAATATTCGCCTAGTAAGTTATAAGTAGATAGTCATTATGGACTTACTATAGTGTCTAGGGTTAGGTGGAATGATGATTTGTGATATAGACGGAGTATGACAGATAAGTTCGGAATAGGAGGAATGCAGTAGTTCTTAAGCACGATGCCATGTAAGTATGGCTGGCCATTCAACTATGTTTACTCACCTTTCTGGTGGAGTGTCATAGGATCACTCCCTAAGAGGTACATACCGCCTAACAGCTACCTGGATGTAGTGGATAGCCATCACATCAAATAGTGGATAGAAGGGGGTATTATTCTTAGTATGTACCTTTCTTGAGAGGCAAGCTTCTTTACATTGCTATCTCGCTAATCATGGAAGTCGTCCTTAACAACCCAGCTTCCGACTAGCCGCATAGCTTTCTCGTCCCCGTTTATCAGATGTTCATCTTGTAGCGCATCAGAGAGGCACCTCCAAGGATCTCGGCTACCTCCCCATTTGAGTAGATTCTCCTTCAGTCTCTCGCCGTTCGCTCGATCGAGCGCGGCTCCGTTCTGGCCTGCCGAGAAGACGACCTGCCACACGCGCCTAGAGAGTACCTGGTCAAAGAGATAGCTGTAGTACGTGCTGCCGTATCCGAACAGATGGCCGAAGAAGCCTTGCCATCGGGTTCCTCGTGGGTCTGATGGGAGCTTCCCAAATTTCCTCTGGATGTCTAGATAGATCTCCGTCGAGTCGAACTTGTCCTGATTTGGCAGGGACGAGTGATACTGCTGGTCTAGCATAGCTAATATGATCTGGTTCTCCCGATCGGAAGCCTCGAATCTCCTCGCGACGTGGAGTTTATCTACGACCATCTCATAAGGCAACGGCTCATCTGTGAGATGATGTCGCGCGAATAAGCCAAGAACGGTTGGGTCTGCACAGAAATGTTCCATCAGGGTCGACGGTAGCTCGGCAAAGTCAGTTGCGCATCGAGTTCCGGATACATTCTGTAAAGAAGTACGAGCGAGAATCGAATGTATAGCATGTCCCATTTCGTGGAAAAGAGTTTCCATCTGATAGTAGTCTAGGAGGGCTGGTCCGTCCCGACCTTGTTTCTCTTCGAAGTCGCAAACCAGCGCAATTGTCGGCAGCTGTTTGACCGAGCCGGATTTCTGGGATACGTGCATACCATCGTTTGCGGCGTCGATGGGCGATTCAAATTGAGGTGATCCTTCGATACCGGCTGCGTTCCGTTCTGCTGCTTCTTGAATCTCAGATTCGGATATTTCTCTGGAGCAACGCACAGTGAAATGCGCCGGGTTAGGAGCCTTGTCAACACGGTAGAAAAGATCGCAATAGAGAACCGCCACGTGCCCGTCTGTATCGGACACAACATCCAACCGTCTCACGTCGGGATGCCACGTCTCCCCAGGTAAGGTATCTCGAGGGATAAACCTGATTCCGTATAAACGGGTGAATAACCTTGACAACCCCTGCATGACAGTTCCGAGCGAGAAATACGCCGCCAGAAAATCGGCAGTTCGTCGTCGCGATCTCATAGATGAACGTATGCTTTCCATATAATAGTCGCGATCCCACGGTTGAAGATCAGTTGCAGTACCTTGCTGCTTGCTGCCTTTCTCCCGAAGGAGGGCTGCCACCTCTTCCTCCACGAGTGGCGCATTATGTTTAGACAGGGCCAGAAGGAACTGATGGACCGACTCAGGCGTTTTTGCCATCATCTTATCATGAAGAGCCATCTGACCATAACTCTCAAAACCCGATAGATTAGCCAGTTCGGCACGCGACTTCAGCATAGCCTCCAAGATATTAATAGATCTGCCAGAGGCTGTTCGAGTTGCGTAGTATATTGCCTTTCTCGTGTCCTCGTCATGAACAGTTCTTAAGGCTACAGTCGCTTCGGGCGACATAGTCGGCAAGTGAATTACACCTCCACGTATGTACCTCCGGGCCATTTGTGGATTCATGCCATAGAATTTGCTGCTCGGGAAGTCGAGGAATCTCTGCTCGGGTTGCATATCTTGGACAAAATGCGATCCCAATTCGCTGATTCGTTGCGACAAGTCTACGAACCGATCGCGCGACCCTTTTGGGAGATGTATCGCTGACTTCATAAAGTCCTGCTGCAGTAAGTTGGCAACCGTCTGCTCCTCCTCGCTCCAGCTTGCCATCACTTCCGGGTTGGCGAGGGCCTTTCCTAGTTGGTCACTTAAACCTGTCGCGGTGTTTAGTTGATTCATGTACTGGTAAACCAGCGACCAAGCCTGCGACGCAGCTGCCTGTATTTTCTCGTCGGGATGAGTAACGCGCACGAAGTCGGAGACATCAAGGACCCGACATAGCAGATCACTCAGCCTGTCCAGATCTCGGACGAGGGCCTTGTAGTCCTCTAACGTCGACGCATTAAGCACCTTATGTACCAACTTCTGGGCTCTGTTTATCGTGACATTCGCGAATATGAGGAAGCCTTGAGGCGAAGTCAAGTACTTATTCCTGAACAAGCCGACATTTTCGCGCGCCCCAACCTTGGAGAAAGGTCTCGCGAAATCCTTGAAGGTAGGCGGCGAGTCGAAGATCTGACGCAATAGAGAATCGTCATGCTTTAAGTCGGAAGAGGTATGGTCGACCGGTACATGCGAGGCGTCGAGTTGGGCGGCGCCAGGTGCAGAAGAGAGCCAACGCTTCTGGTGTCGAGTTCGGGAAGCCTGTCGGAGGCATCTTGAGCAGGTCCAAAGACCTGATCGGATAGTCTTAATCATGGCGCACGAAACATTATCGGAATGTTTAGAATCAAACAAATTCCGGAACAAAATATTTACAAGGAAGGTGAAAAGAGGGAATGTACAGAAGTGTTTGAGTTGCGAAGCAATCACTTACAATTTGAAGCTCCGGGAATTGACGGTCTGTACGTTTAAGGTACTTCGTACCCGGTACATACAAAATTTCGCCGAGGGTCCGCCGGTCCGGAAGTCGCCGCGTAAAAATGCCGAGTCTCAGTACGTACCCAGACATCATCGTTCAAGGTTGCAGTTTACCTAGTCCAATCCTCAAAAAGCTTCCAACTTTTATTAATAACTCTACCACTGCCAACGTCAATTGAGCGCAACATGGCTGCGAGAGTGCTGCTGCGACGTGTGAGCTACACTTCTTGATGATTGCTTAAGCTATTGCAATGCTAACCATCCTAATTAATACAGCGTGTCGCTGCGCCTTTCATGGCCGCGACTCTAGTCGGAGGAGCTTTATTTCCCTCGGTTGCGCTGGCTGAAGCACCATCACACGATCACGTACTGCTATCCTTCCCTGCCTACAAAGAAGTGAGCTGGTCTATTAACTACGTGAATCAACAGCCTTTGAAAAAACCTATCTACGACGACTACGAGACCTTCCTGCCCCCGAAAAACAGCATCACGCCCGTCCCGTCCCCATCCTCCGATACCATACCTCAAACACCATCACCGTCACAAAAACCTCACAGACCGACGCCCACCGACCGCCTAGCCGTGGAGATAGGGAAGGCCCGGCTATTCCTGTACCGGTATGCGGCGGCCACGGAGGACACCGTGAATGGTGTCGTCGACTCTGCCTTCCACCTCGAGCGATCCTTCACCTCGACCATCGCCTCACTAGCACCCGCGCGCGAGACCGGCGAGCAGCTGATGCCGGGGCTGGTGTACGTGCTAGTCGCATCGATGGCAGGCAGCATAGCGACGCGGAACCGGAACATCCTACTACGCGCCACGGTGCCCCTGGTCTTCGGTGTCAGCGCCGGCTGGCTTCTAATTCCCGTCACCATGACCAACGTGACCGACCTATTGTGGCGCTACGAGCGACGGTTCCCCACCGTCGCCAACGCACACCTACAGACACGACAGAGCATCCAGGACGCATGGCGCTTCACTCGGGTCCACGTTGATGTGGGGAAGAACTATGTCGACGAGAAGGTCACCAACGCCCGTGATATCGTCGAGGGCTGGGTGAAGAAGGGCAAATAAATACCTAGAAAAGGGGCTCTTCGAAGACGAAGGCTTCCTTGTACTATAGATAAATAGACGCAAAATTCGCTTTGTTCGAGGCCGGAAGAATCATAATTGTACCTTACCGCAAGATTCGAGAAAGTCTATCAGATGATTTTACCACGCGAAGTTTTCAGGCCTAGTGCTTGCCCCTATAAAAGTTCTTTGTTTCGTGATACCAATATGTGTCCCTTTGAGTAGGTACCTAGGTAGCTTAACACAAACACGAAACCATTGGTCTCGGGAATTCAACGGCATGATATACAAGTTGCACCCAATAACGTAACGTCTATGGCCTCTAACCCAACGCCGCGACATAGCCTACCGACCTATAACTTAGTTTTCTACTGTCATTATCATACCGCTTCCTCTTGTTTTGCGGCACTCTCCTCGCCCCGGCCGACAAGGAAATGCAAAGTCCGCTCGTACGTCCACATGGTGACCGCACTAGCCGGCGCCGCCTTTATCAAGCTAACCGTCAACCCGCGATACAAGCCCCTGACGCCCTCCCTGGCGAGTATGAGCCGTATGGTGCTGGCGGTGCCCGCGTACTCGGGGATGTTCTTGTGGACGTAGCGGCTGCGCGTGGGGCCCTGGACCTGGATGCGCTTGCGCACGAGATCGAGGGGGAAGACGCCGGTCTTGGCGATGACGCTGGCCATCACGCCGGCCGTCGCGTCGCCCGTGCCGAACGGCAGCTCCAGGCGGCTGAGCGGCAGCCGCGCGCCCTCGTACACGGCGAAGAACATGCCCATGAACGGCACGATCTGCAGGAGCGCCGGCGCTAGCCCCTGGAAGAAGCCCCGTGCCCCCTCGTCCCTTTGGATGTCCTGTACCGCCCGCAGGAGGGACGTGTACACGCGGTCGTTGCCTTGCGCCGCGAAGCGCGTGCGCAGCAGGTCCAGCGGGTACGTAACCGCGGTGGCCGTTGCGCCGGCTGTCGCACCACTTATGAACGACTCGGCTGAGCGTGGGAGGCGACTACTGTCGTCCCCGAAGGTGCGGC
Organism: Hypoxylon crocopeplum; assembly: GCA_022578875.1. Classification (NCBI taxonomy): domain Eukaryota; kingdom Fungi; phylum Ascomycota; class Sordariomycetes; order Xylariales; family Hypoxylaceae; genus Hypoxylon; species Hypoxylon crocopeplum. Next base: position 50,762 of record MU399580.1, read on the forward strand.
GGAGGAGTACCGACATCGATCGGTACGTGGTGAACTGGATGGAGGCGTAGGCCACGTACATCATCTCAGCGGGGACATTACCCTTCCATAGTGCGGTGAGGCCCTCGTTAGCGACGATGTGCCTAAGAGTCCTGATAGTGCCCTTGTATATAGGAGAGCCGCGTAGGTCGAGGTGTGTCAGCGGGTCCGATAGTGAGTGCGACTGTAGCTGCAACCGGATCTTGACAACGTCGAGGGGTGCAACCACGAAGCGGGAGATCAGGCCGGCCGTTGCTCCGGCGGCGACGACTTGAAGCCGGGAGCCCTTTGCGCAGGACAAGCCATGTTAGTCATTCATTCTAATCTACTAAGATATCGTATATGTCTCAATACGCGGTATATGGCTTATCGTACCTCATCTTGAAGACGCTGGCCAGACTTCGACATACATCCACCACGGCCCTACCCGGACAAGGGGATTCTCGATCGAGCAGACCACCCTTAATTCGGGAGTTCGATGCAGTCTGGTCGTATTCTCAAATGAGGGTGTGATCCCTCCGTGACCGAGCTATTCGGACACGCCTAGATTCGACCCGTTGCTCAATAAGCGCAACGCAGGGGTTTCCTCGTACAAGCTGACGGTCTTACTGGCCAGGACGAAGTCTCGCGGAACGTGCCGCTGCCGGTCTGTGAACAGGGTCCTCGGGATGCACGATGGTGAAGTTGGCAAACTTTACTTGGCCTCGGTCGATTAATTACTTGCGATCTCGTGAACTCTATAGACTTACGAGATCTGTGAAACGGATATCGCCGATGCTAAAGTTGCGATGACGCTTTACATCGGAACTCCATAGATTTTGAGGCCGATCGAAAAAGGAAAAGAGCACCAATAAGACCCAAGTCAATTAAGGACCGACTCCGAACGTGGTGAATGACGTAAGGAATAGAGATCACGTGCACTTATCTATAACTTACAAGGTATGTAACGTAGCGAAGAGGATTATTCGATTATTGCTTACCTGTAGCCCGGGGCCTGGAAGGATCGACAATGTTACAGGTAGGTAATCCTCCAGGGGTTATGAGAGTCATCATCGGCTCGGGGCCAATTCTTTAATTTTCTTTTGAATTATCTCTTAAACGCCAATGTATTAGATAGACCTAAAAGTACTAGAGCGCGGCTGATATGAACGGCCGTTATGGTTTATTCTAATTCATAGTCAAGCTCCACTAAGCATGGATGTACTCGCGACCCTACCTAGTAGACAGTCCTAAGGTTGAATAAGCTTCCGCCCGCCCGAACTCATGGCTCCCATTTGTCCTCTCCCCAGGTTTATAGTGGGGCACCATAATGTATCGATGCTATTGGCTAACTTCTAGCTCTTTGAGGGGCCGTACATAGCGAACTCACTCTAATGCTTCTTGTCCCCCACGGTGATAAACCTCCCTCGCAGTCCTTCGGCCCGCTGGGCTCCTTTTTCTTACTATATATATATACAATTTCCTCCTGCTACAAGTTACCTTTTAAACTTCTGCGTGGTTCGCTTCATCACGCTGAAACCAAACAACATTAGTTAGCGCAGCCACGTAGCCCAAAACAGAGGGTCAGCGGTTGAAGGAGCATCTGCAGGGCGTTGCATGTGATTCGGACCCATCTATGGGCTTGAAATACCGACAACAAGTGGCGCCTCCCATCAACTTGAGCAAACACATCACTCAAATTTCTTCACATCTCTTCAAATATCCTAAGTGAAAATATGACGGCTTCAACCATCAAACAGCCAGACATCCAGCAGGTCTTAGGACCTGTCTTGCCCTCACTGCCAGCCGCTGCTTTATCAGCAAAGCCCGCAGAAAACATCTTACCTCATCTCTCTCCTATTCTTAGACAAAGAGTTCAACTTTTATCGTCAGCCAGTACGGAACCGTGGATTCGACTGTTGTGTTACGACCCAGGAAAGGTTCCCAGGTTGACGGAGATCGCTCAAGGCGATCGACTAGAGCCTCACCCAGTGTCTGGTGAAGTTGAGATCGACTGGGAGTATGACTCCGAAACTCGCTATCGGCGGGTAGACGAGGAGACCATCCAGGCACTCGTGGCACTCAAAGACCTCAACCTAGCGTTTCGCTTAGTATATTGCACTGGAGACCCTTTGGGGGACGGATGGAAAGTCGGCGAGGTCAGCGTGACTGAAAAGTCGTCACCATTCTCGTCGTTTGGAGGCGTCTCGAGTATTGTCGAAGCAGATAGGCAATTCAAAGAGTCGAAATCAAAGACTACGCAGAGCAACGGCTTCTCCAGCAGTCGGGGTGCTGTCGGGTTGGACGATGACGACGACGATGATGACGATTACTGGGCGAGGTACGATGCGACCCCGGCAAGAACACCTGCTGTCAAGAGGTCACCCGCGCCGCAATCTATTCGAGGTCCCGGCTCGACAGCTGAGGACGACTACTATGCGCAGTATGATAGTGTACAGCCGGCCATGGATAACCATGACCCTGACGAGGAGGTAGATCTCGACATAGCACCACCTCTAGGGTTAGGTACAAGGCCAAGCAATCATGCATCGAACGGGAGCGACGAGGAGGATGTGGAACTTAACGAAACTCAAGGCGCATGGACACTCGCCAACCCGCCCAGATCGCCTTCTACACACTCGAGAAGAAGTGGTGACGACCCTAACTTACTTCACCCTCATCCTCGGCCAGCATCGAGCGCTGGGTCCAACGCATCAGTCGAGAAGCTCGAGGCAGCAGCAGCAAAACAAGAGCAGAGCGACTTTGGTGTAAAGCAGCACGTATCTCGGAGCATCAAGAGCTTATTTATGCTGTCCCGTGCGTCGGGAATCGACCGCGAAGAATTCGAGCGATTGGTGAAGACGGAACTCGACATGTTAGGATTGATGGAAGAATAAGTAATAAAATAGGTTGTGATTTAATTTGTTTTTAAGGTTGGAGAACTTGGTCGTATTTGAAGGGCGTTTTTTTCGGAGAGTCAGATTTGGGTAATTTGGCGGGCATTTAGAAGTTTTGTTGGGGTGCTCCGGTAACTTGCCTTATTAGTTACGGCGCGCGCACGGCGTAACTATTCCAGGCATTTCTTACATTTAGGTAATGCATCCTACGGCGTTGGATATGTCATGGTCGGTCATACCTTAATAGGTTATGGGCGATAGCTATGCTCACGAATCTTACATGTATATTAGAATTCTCAAATTAAACTAAAGACCTCTGCATTGGGTATATAATTGATGTTGATTATGAATAGTGAAGATAACCTACATGTGGAAGGCCTTCCAATGGAACGCTGTCTAAACAGATATGTGTGAACACTGCGGGTCAGTGTTCATGGTGTAAGTGCTATCGCCTAATGAGTTAAACTCGATTAAGCCACCGATATCTCCGGGGTTATAGCCAGCTAAACGATAGGCGACCCCACACGTCCCTGAGTCAAATGCCCCTCCGCGACTGCCCCTCTGACTCAAAAAAATAATAATATGGAAGTCTCTTAGAATTGAAGACAGAGAAAGGTTAACAGCAAAGACAAATTGTTACAGCTCTTTCCCTCTCTTATAACATATACTCTCTTCGCACAATCGTCTTCTCCAAACATGACTCCCGAGGAGTCCATCGCCTTGATCAAGGCTAACTTGACAGAAGTCCTCAACCCCGAAATTATCGACGATGTTCTCCTCAAGGAAAAACGCGACCTCAAAGTCTACTGGGGAACCGCGACGACAGGTAGACCACATTGCGGCTACTTTGTCTCGATGACAAAGATCGCAGAACTCCTCCACGCCGGTTGCCACGTCAAGATCCTCCTCGCCGACCTACACGCCTACCTAGACAACATGAAGGCCCCGCTAGAGCTGATCGAGCAGAGGGTCAAGTACTACGAATTCATTGTCAAGAGCCTACTAAGGGCTGTCGGCGTAGATATCTCCAAGCTCGAGTTCATCAAGGGAAGTTCGTACCAGAAGAGCGAGAACTACACAATGGACCGGTTTAAGCTAGAGGGGATGACTCGAATATCGGTCGCGCAAAAGGCGGGCGCCGAGGTCGTCAAGCAAACTACCGATCCGTTCTTGGGCGGTCTCACCTACCCTCTAATGCAAGCACTAGATGAAGAGTACCTCGATGTCGATGCACAGCTTGGTGGTCTTGACCAGCGCAAGATCTTCACTTTCGCCCTGGAAAACCTACCCAAGATCGGCTACAAGGTCAGGGCCCATCTGATGCACTCCATGGTGCCAGGTTTAGGAGAGGCGCAAAAGATGAGCTCAAGCGAACCGGATTCCAAGATTGACTTGCTGGACTCTGCGGAAGTTGTTGCCAAGAAGTTGAAGAAGGCCGTGTGCGTGCCCAAGAAGATCGAAGGCAACGGCGTAGTGGCGTTTGTAGAGCATGTCATCTTCCGAGTAGCTTCCTTGAAGAATGGAAAGGCTCACTTCGTAGTCGAGAGACGAGAAGGGGAGCCTCTCATCTACGATGACATCCAAAAGTTGAAGGAAGACTACGAGGCGGACATAGTATGTGTCCTCGATACCCCTGAATTGTCGAAAGATTACTTACACTATTTATTCAGCTTACCCCCCAGCTCCTAAAAGCTGCGTTAACAAAGGCACTGAACGAGCTACTAGACCCGATCCGCAGCGAGTTCGAAGCATCGGAGGAATGGCAGAAGATTGCGGAACTAGCCTATCCAGCAGAGGCAAAGCAGCAGAAGGTTAAGAAGCAGAAGGATAAGGGTGACCCGGCTAAGCGTGCCGCAGCGCTTGCTGCCAAGGCAGGTCAGCTAAAAATAAATGAGTGGGGATCTGAGGAGTCAAAATAGAGCAGATAGATAGATATCTCTCAGCAGCATTGATAGTCTTGATGCTGACACGAAAACGGCGTTGTGCATTTTCTAGAGCCGGTAGAAAGACGAAGATGACCCAGCATACTCTATCCATACCCATCTTCGAATGAATCACGATTCGAATTTCGATTGGACCTAGCTTCATATTAATTCTTAGAAATTGACGAGCTTTCAAGTCAACATCGAAAGTTGACAAAATGAGAGATGATTTCGCGAGTTGATGAGCCTATGTAGATGTCTCTACCTGTACCTCTGACCCCCCTTCATTGTGTACCTAAGTACTCGTGGACCCGACGAGGGCGCGGCTCCAGCTGTCACACGGGGAATTTAATGTTCCCCTACCGAACTCATTTCAACCAATCAGCGTTCGGCGCGGTGATGGTCGCGGCTGCTACGCCAGAAAAAAAGTGATAGCACTAAACCGCCGCTAAATTGTTCCTCGAGCTCGCAACATCCCAATTTCACCACACACACTATGTTGCGACCTAGATTACGGATACCGAGGGCGAGTCGGTTATGGCGTCCAGCATTATCGAACCGCTCAATACATCACGCTCCGCCTCTAAGGCAGTTCAGCCCGGAAAAAGGAGTCCCGGGATTACTGTCCCCGGGAGGCTTCGACATAGCATGGATACAATATATGCAATTCGTTATGGAAAGGCTCAATGCTTTAACTGCCGGTACGTGGATTAGATTGCATGGTCTTTATACGGTGCAGTCAATGATGGGGTGTGGCTTCAGTCGTACTCTAGCATACGAAGGCTTGAGCGCTAGATATAGCCCTATTTTGATATATCATAGGATTGAGGGCTAACAGCGGTAATAGACACCGAGTTTGCGCATCAAGAACCTTTAACAATCCTCAAGGCGACCGCACGAGAGCCCTCGCAGGCACCTACCTTCAACTATGCCTCTATGGCACACAACAACGCCTTCTTCTTCGAGAATCTCGTGAACCTAGACTCGACAGAACAACCAGAGGAACAAGGAGGTAAACCAAGAAATTTGTGCAAAACGGGGGGAATGAACATCCATGCTAACAAAGCATCAGTAGAGAACACCGAGGAAGATAGAATTCCCGATCAACTGAAGTACGAACTCGTCAAGCACTTCAGCTCGATCGAGACACTTCGCCGCGAATTTCTCGTCACGGCCATGGCCATGTTTGGCCCAGGCTTCGTATGGCTGGTCAAGAACGCGCAGACGTCCGACATGCGCATCCTAGCGACATACCTGGCAGGGACGCCGTACACGGCGGGCCACTGGCGGCGCCAGGGCGTCGACATGAATACGCAGGGCGTCAGCTCGCCCAACACGGTCCACGGCTTCCTGGAGCGCACCAAGCTGGGCGCCGGTGCGGACATTGGCGCCCAGTTCAGCAAGACGGCACCCGGCGGCACCGACGTCATCCCACTCCTGTGCCTCAACACCTGGGAGCATGTGTGGCTGCGCGACTATGGTATAGGTGCCGGCGGCGCGGGAGGCAAGAGGCAGTTCGTCGAGAACTGGTGGCGGTGCATCGACTGGAATAAGGTCGAGGGCTTGGCAAACATCCAGAAGCTTCCGTTCAAGCAGTAGGTGATCTATGTTGATAGATAGTGAGGAAGGGCCGTATACATGGCTGCCGCACAGACGGACAGCTCGAGGTGTGTAAGATACTCGGATCCCTTGTAGATACCTAGGAGGGTCATGTGCTATATACCAAAATTTAACACTATGAACTAAATAGTAATGTGCGAACGATGTAGCGAATGAGTGATATCTGGGAGATGAGCGACGTATATCTTAGTGAATTACCATGAACTGTAGAGACTCGAAGGACACCACGCCAAAGAATTTCGTCAACTTAGACTTAAGATAGAATACTTGAATACCTCTTATATAAGATATACACTAGTTACAATACAGTCGCCAATAGCACTACGAAGAGAGATTATGATAATCAATTATTTTAATCAATCTTCCTTTTCCACATTTTCATATCTACCCGACTATACCATCAGGCCGTAGCATACATAACAAATAAGGAGCGTGTTGGTATCTCATGCGCCCATAGGTATTATTCATCAGCCAAGAAAGTAAAACCAAATGTCGTTCAGTCCAACCCGTTTCCTATTGCCCCTTGAAATTGGCTTCGCTTGCTGGAGTGGTAATAGAAGAAGATGAATAGATAGGTAAAAATCAGAATGCTTGCTTGCTTTCTTGAAACGTCCAATGCCTGGATATCAAATCTCTTATTTCCATCCCTTGCTGTGTCGCTTTGTCGCAGCCCCTCGTCATCGTTTTTCCATTACACTATTCCTCGTCATGATAAAACATTTCCCTTTCGTTCGTCCGTCATCAATATTTAGATACCCGCCAGCCAATATAGAATGAGCGACGGGGAGGGGAGAGCAATCGACCGACCAGCCTGACCGCAGGACACTACCGTCGAGCAGGCCGGCGATATAGGTAGGTATATAATGGCAGCCACCGGTCCGCACAAACAACGAGAGAAAACAGAAGAAGCGGGCCTAGATCATGTTCCCGTTAACACTAACCTCAAACCCCTCGCCCTTTTGCTTCAGCGCCTTAGCCAGCATAAGCTCACGCATCCAATCGATGCGCTCGTCGCGGCTGCGCACCGCAAAATGGTGCGTCTTCCCCGTCCCGTTAACCGCGCCCTCGAACCCGGGGCCCGCAACCAGCGGGCCGGCCCCGATGCTCTGGCTCTCGCGCTTGCGCAGCCGACCGCCGACCAGACCCTTTGGCCCGTTGGTGTCTTGCGGGATCAGCTGGAAGCTAAACGCGGCGACGGAATCCGCGTCCGCGGCGCCCGTGGAGGACGCGTGGTTGCGCGCGCGAGTGATGCTCATGGCTTTGAAGGCGGCGTTGAGCTTGGACCCCGATGACAGCGACGAGCAGGCGATGGCGTAGTCGTCGATGTCGATGTACTCGAGGGCGCGCGCGCGGGTTGTTGTGGCGGCGGCTGCTTCGGCGTCTCGGTGTAGGGCTAGACGCGTGCCTTTCAGCGTCGCGTACTGCTCGTGCCACTCGTGCCGCAGCATCCGCGTCTTGCGCTTCTTCACCGGGCCTTGGTACGTCACGCCCTCGGCGTCCTTGACCTGGCTTGGGGCGGCCGTGGGCGCGAAGGTTGCCGTCCGCGCTGGTGGCGACCATGGGTACTGCGCGCGTGGTGGCGCTTGGAGTGGCTGTTGCTGTGATTGCCGCATCGGCATCTTGGGTGGTGATGAGGACTTGGGCGAGATGGAGGATGCGTAGCGGGGTGCTACACGCGCGATGGGCGTAGTGAGGGCGTCTTCTTCCAAGGGCGCCATGACCTGGAAGGACGGGCGCCGCGAGGCGCGGGATTGGGACCGCACGATTGTAGGTGCTGTCCGGTAGTTCATGTCTGGCGGCACGGATTGCGAGGCATCTCGCGCGACGGGACCCAGGGGCACGGCGGTCAGTGGCACGTCCATGTCTGAGAAGGGTGTGCCGAAGCGATACGGCGTGTTCTGCAGTTCTGGCGACAGAGCTTCGACCCTGTCCATCCGAACCGGGAACTGAGAGGGTAGAGGTGGTGTTGGGAGCGGAGCAGGCCTATGTTGCAGCGAGTGCCGCTGCGGTTGTTGCTGCTGCTGCTGTTGCTGCTGGCCCGCGGGGATGGCTAGTTTGGGGAGCGCACGCAGACCCTCGTGAGGACGCGGCGTGGTGGAAGCAGTACTAGGCAAGATCTCGAAGGGGGGAGTAGGTGGGACCTCGGAAGAGTCGGCCTCGCATTCCTGGTGCTGGAAGTCGAGGAACTGCCTGACGTTGTCCTGGGGGTCTCGTGTCTGAAGATTGCGCAGAGCGGCTTCCTGCAGGTACTGGAAGGGGGGCATGCCAGGTCCGAGCACGTCCGACGAGGCGATAACCGACTGCACGGCATCAGACATGGGCCGCAGCGCCTCAGTGGACGAGGGCCGGTTGATGGCCGGTGCGGTCTCTGGGTTGCCGGGGTCTCCGGCCACCATGATGATGCCGCCCTGATCGACGTCGACGAAGGGGTGGTCCTTCTTGAACGCCTCGATCATCCGCTGTTGCCTCCGGTACTTAGAGCAGTTCTCGCCCTTGGAGCAGTGATGTGGCTTCGGCATCATCTGCTCGATCCCGACGATCGACACCGACTCCAATGGTGAGATGATGTCTTCGTGAGACGGCCTCTTGCTCTGGCTTCGCTTCAAACTCTTGGAACGCTTGACGCTCTGGCTCCGCTCAACACTGTCGCCTTCCTCCGCCATACGCTCTCTCCTCCGTTCCCTCCTCACTTCTCTGCTCTCTTCATCCTCGATTGGAGTCTCGGGCCGAGGCGAAGAAGCCGTGGCCTTGCTGTCCCGCAGCACGTGGATCTCCTCCCACACCTTGGTCCGGAATCCGAAAGATTGGATATCGAGCTCCTTCAGATCCTCGAATTTTAGCGTGATCAGGATAGCCCCGTTGATGTCGTTCTCGACGAACTTCTCGGCGACAGGTATCTCAATGCCAGCATTGAGCATCCATTGCGCCACCTTCTCGGGCGACCACGACGCCAAGTCGCCGGGGTCTAGCTTCTCATGCGTGAACTGGAACGGGCTGCTCCTCGAACGGGGAGGCAGCGGGTCGTGAGCGATTGGAATCCGAAACTCAGTCTCGTATGGCCTAGCCGTCTTGGGCGTTATCGGCGAGAGGCTGAGGGCCTCGTGGAATTCGAAGGACGATGTCGTCGAGGCTCGGAATAGATGTGGACCTCTCGGACCCTCGACTGGCTTTGACGAGTCGAAATCGAACCCGTACACATCGCGAGCTCTGCTCGATCGAGGTGTTTGTGCTTCCTCATATGAAGAGAGAGTTGTTACACTTGGTTGACCCGACTGAGAATTATGTTAGTCGCCAAGGCAATTGCACGAGATCTCCGGTTTGCGTCCTCTCAGCGTCTTACCGAATTCAAGCTTATCCGCGGCGAGTTTGGATCATCTTCTTCTATCTCGCTAACGAGATCCTCATCCTCGTCCCAATCGGTATCTACAATTTCGGTGGCTACCGAAGCCGGCCGAAGGTCGTGCCCTTTTAGTCCGAAGAAAGGGTCATGTAGCACATGGCTTTTCTGGCGCATTTCTCTATGCGATCGCTCGCTAAATCTGAGCGACTGCATATTCTACATGAAATTGAGAGTCAGCTAGCCGCTGCTGAAGAGTAAAATCTGGGGTATGATGCTACTGTAACTAATAAGCTTACCATGTTGGGGATAACTAAGAAAGGAGGAAAATGCAAAAATGCGCTTTTTGGTATCTGTGTGCCGTCGCCGGCTTACGGTTCTCTTTGTTGCTCTCTGCGTCTAAACCAATGGGGTATACGAGATATGCGAAGACGAAAAGGAAATAGGCTTGCTATAGGGAGTCGAGGAATAGGTTTGACGTCGCAAAAGAGAGGAGAGGGGGAGCTGAAGCACAGCGCGGGCCCTTGCCGAAGGTATATGTACGGTGTATATGGTGTAGTGTGGTGTAGTTCCGGATCGCAACGGACTAGTATGCAGGAGGGAGTGAAACGCTGTGATATTGGGGAGCTCGTCACGATGTGATTTGTTTCTCAGGCCCTTCACACAGCAGACCAGTAGCACTTTACCTAGTTGTTGGTGCGGAGAGTCCACCAACCGATCACCTATTATGGTGTGCCTCTGTCCCTAATAATAGCATCCCCTTCTGTGCCTTCTGTGCGTGGGAAGCACCAGATCCCACCAAGGCCAGACTGCTCCCCACCAAATGCCCAGCGTTAAGCGGACGAAAAGGGGAAGGCTGGTTGGACAGGACGTTGAGGTGTGCCAGAAAATAATGGGGGCTCTCTCGAATTTCCATTGGTCACGATGTTGTCTACGACTCTACAACCCCGGGAGGCATCGTCGTCTAAGCGCCCGCTAGCCTAAGCAAGACCGAACAGGGGGAGCCCATGTCCGCTTCTTGACTTCTGAACCCGATCAGGCATCGCCGTACAGTAGCCGTTAGCAACAGTGGCGCGCCCTGAGCAGTCTAAACAACTGCAGACTGCACAAAGGAACCAACATCCGTCTCCATCAGCCATAGAGAAGGCCTCAAAAAGCGCCTCGAACACACACATATGTATGTGAGGAACCCCTTGCGGACTATGCTATGCAACGATCATTTCATACCTCGATCTTCTCCGCAAAGCTGTGTGATGATAGCATATTCTAGGCACTATGTAGTATGTATGTGCCACAGGGAACTCCCGTGCGACGGGAAGAGACCCGCGCTACTGCATAACTGCATCGATTCATGTCTTCTTGGTCTACTACTAAAGCGGTCAAAAGGGGGAAAGAAAGACAAACTCGCCGTCATGCTTGCGAAGTCGGCCTATCGTGAGCGACAGGTGGATGGACTCAATTGAAGTTCCAAGCAAGGGTACGATAATTCGCTCGGATGATCGCTGGCAGTGCTGGCATTAGCATTAGCAGCAAGTAATAAGCAACTGGCGGATTCGCCCAAGTCGGGTCTGGTCTGCATTCTGCGGTTCTTCGGTGCCTTCTGCACATGCTAGAAAGAGAGACAGCAGAGCCGGTCCACCATCACTATCCGGCTCAGGTCGGATAGACGGGCAGAGAGGAGAATACCACGTCGAGCCGGGGGTGTCTCCCGTAGTTTCTCCACTCGATATGCACGATAGACTATCATTACTCCTCCCAGGGTCTTCATCACTACTACCAAGCGGTAACCATGCTCGAAGTCCTCTCGACCTAACCCCTCTTCTGTGGCACGTTGCGAGACCATGGGATTGGTGTCTTCAACCACGACGTCTTATTACTCTGTAATCTCTAAGCCAGAGTCGATTCGGAGAAACTAGGAATTCCCCTCATCGATGGAGGGATATAGTAAAGACCAATAACGGTCTCTAAAGACAGGTTCGCATTCCTGAAAGGATGATGGTAGTCCGAAGCCCCCGTGGAGGCTTAGTCTGTTGAGATCTGGAGCGGTCCGGCTTGTCAGCTTACGGATCTATCCAATCCGTCAATTCGATGCGGCGGTGACTAGTGTCGAAAGGAACAAGTTTTCGAGAAATTCCACGATCCCTTGCGACGGATCCACCTAGGCTTGGTACCCAATGGTGAGATATTACGCAGTATCGTGAAGGTATGCGTGACCTGACTCCGGACACATGACGGCGCAATATGAGAAGCTCTAAGTACGTGAATGGCCGAGTCCCACGATGATATCAGTGATGGAGAAACAATATTCTCCATCCAACGCCTTGGCCGAATAAAAGTTCCTTCTGATGGTTCGGTCCCGGTCATGACGGGGAAGAACGCCACGTAAGATTGGGTAAGGTCGTCGTGAGAAAAGGCTCAATGTCTCTCTACCTAATTTGGGCAGGGCTACCGGCTCAACGATGGACGACAACGAATGAGGTAGTTGACTGGGTAATTTCAACTCCACGAACAGCATGTGGCGGGGGTCACACTTGTGTCCTTCGACTCTCTGCATAGAAGCAGCAAGTTCCCGCATACGATATGCAGCTAAGAAGCTGTGTCCGTCTGCTCCCCGCGAAGCGAGTTCACAGGTGCTACCTTAGCGTTTAGACAGCACTATCCAGCGGAATACACCGACAGTTTGATATTGATAAACCCAAATGCAAGATCATCAACACACTAAATGGGTCGTTCGAGGGAGCAAACCAAGATCTAAGACAATCTGATTCTCGTCCAAGGGAAGCAATGCAACGATTTACGAGTCGGTGACCGACAAGCCTGTAGAATTATGCAGTGGTTTCCCGAGTAGACGTGTCTCTGCAATCGTCACTATTATTTAGACGTAGTAGATACGACCAACTCTCTGCGGGCCAGCTTGCGTATAGGTAGTTCATGCTCCACATTCGGGTTGGTCTGGTTCACTTGAAGACATGGGCGCTTCCGACTATATCCGAATCGAACAGCTTGCGACTGCATGAAAGAGATTGTAACAGGGAACCTTCAACATGGACGACAGTAAAATATCGAAATGCGAGCCATCACTTCTTGATCCTGGTAGAACTGGTAGCACGCTGATTAGTGTCTGTGTAGTGCAATCTGGGCAGCTTCGGTGTTCGTTGTGAATATCACTTTTCGACTCGGCCTAAAGGTTTATCACGGGATTTCCTCGTGGATACAAGAGCGCTCACCGTGCTTTAAGCGAAGCTGATACGAGAGTACCAGGATCCAATGACATGCCGAGAACGAGCATCCAGGAACCATCACATGAGGAATCCTCAATGCGAGTCCCAACACCTGGTGGATGGTTGATTGATTCTCCTTTTCCCCGACTGAAATGAGTCCTCGTGGCATGACGAAGATCTGTGTGATGCTCAGATAGCATCTAGAGGCTCTAATTTGATTTTGTCAGGTCTTCATCTTTGCCGTTGCGTGGGCCCCCACCGGTGAATAGGCGAATAGGGTCGGGCAAGGTAAGGCTTCACGGATGCATGTAATCTCACAATCTCACCCGAGCTAGGGACGGTGATCCCTGAGGGGAGCTAAAGCACGGTCAACAGAAGAGCCCATCCCGGCTCGCAAAATGATTAGCAGATCGTGGACGGTTTTAATAAACAGCTCGATTTGGCCTTAGTGTAATCTCCACTGAGGCACGTATCACGGTTGAGCGACGGGGGATTGAACTTGGCTTTATCAATCTTTCCCATCTCGAGCCGGTGGATGATAGACCGGGACGTAGCAGCTTGGCTGCCGGGTTGGAGTTTGCTTTTATGATGATATGCATCGATTCCCTCGCCAGGGTTGGCACTGCTGCCAATGGCGGCACAGCACAGACTCGGTCTCTGTAATGCTCAAGGACTCCACGGGGGTGGAGCCGGGGAAGCCTCTGTCATATCATTATCAGATTGCTGTTAGGTTGTCTCGGGATACATGATAATGCAGTCGTTCAAGCACATACCTACATGTACATACATGAGATATGTAATGGCAGTTATACGTACGTATCTGCAGTGCTTGTGGTTCTGATAGAATCACGTACATCAGGTATGTACCTATATAGAAGCAATGTTACTGAGTCCCATTTATAGTCTTCTCTGCGTCTAGAACATATAGTACTAAGCGTTATTTATCCTATCAACAATTAGCTAGACATTGCGATCATGAAGGATTCATCATGTGTAAGTTAATATATCTCTTAAAGAGAGATTCTGCATTGTAGAGCTACCTCCGCCTAGTATGACAGTATCGCCGGACGTTCGGTGTGAGAACTTTTGTGTACAGGGGCACTGGCTCTGGCCTGACGAGGCTTGATGGGTGACGAGGTTCCAAGTAGGTTGCATGGGGCTAATCTCGCGATCGCTATCACGGATGTCTTAGCGGGTGCGAGGTTAAAGCCTCAAGCGACCAACACGAAATCATTAATTGTTAAGAGACAACGCCATCCTCTTCAAAGCCGAAGCGCCCAAATTAGCCCACATTGCGCAAACAGGAATGCGGGCTAATTCAAAAATAGAATAATTATTGACGTTACGAGTGTGACTCTTTTAGCGCCCAGCCGTGCATTTGCATGCGAGATGTAGCACGACTTAGCCCATATTTAGTCGAGTTAAGAGGATGTGAATTGGGATAATTATAGAAAAGAGAGCAAATTAGCCCTCAACACAAATGAGTATCGGGTGATCTTCGCCCAACAGCCGGTCAACTTCCGGCTCGCATGCAAGTCCGGTAAGCCACAGTAGGCTAGGGGTGCATGGACCACTGCTTGATTAATAACAATGCTCTGATTACGGCAGGCCAGGGCACATCATCATGGGGAAAGCTTACGGACTGGGGCTAGGCTGTATTCGTCTGTTTGGCTGATCTGAAAGAAAAGGAAAGACCCCCCTGATGCCGTGTCTTGGCGGACCCGGGATCCCTGAGATTTTGCATATGGACCCCACCAGATCCACTATCGACGCTAGTGGGAACTTCCCGCTTCTGGACGCAGATTGGCTAAAATCACGCCCTCTACCACCAATTAGCCCTGGCCTGTCAGGGATCTAGCTTCCGAGCTCTAGCCAATCCGCTGCTCCGACGCTCTCTTCGTCACATCAACTAAGATTTCGGCTGAGCCCGCTACTGGCGCCAACTCTCTCTGAGCTTCGAATCAGCGAGCTCGACTGCTGTTTTGTTCCCAAGACGCATTGCCAATTAACCAACATCATCATCTGATTGGTGCTCCGAGGGAGTCCTCGTGTATTCGCAATATTCGCCGGTACCACAGCAACGTCGAGCCTAGTAATATGCTAGGTAGACCTAGCTACCTACCTACGAAAGTAGACGACAGCCAAAATGAAGCTTGGAGATACATGATCGTTGCTCCTCGGCTGCCATCATTCTAGAGTCGGCGAAAGTCTTAGCACCGACCTCGCGGTTCCGTCGTATCCAGTGTATCCAAGAGGCCGGACCTAGGAGCCCTGGCGAGCGAGCGGTCACTGGTCTATACTGACGACCAATCCGATGCTCCCTTCCACAGGCTCGCCACCCATTGGCAGACGGCAACGATGCCTAAGAGACGCTTGAGAGATAGGGTAATTATGCTATACGGATGCTACAGAGTCACGTTCCTGTTTCCTCCTTCCCTAGAGAGCATAAGCACGCGAACGAGGTTTGTCTCCGAGCTTGCCAAGTTCGCGAAATTCGACCTAGTTTGTTGACGAACACCTTATTAAGCCGTACCAGAACTCTCCACCCTGCGATATGTTATCCAGATGCGGCAATGAGCTTGCGGGGTGTTCAGTTCAAGCCAACTAAGACCGCGGTACCTATTACGTGGTATACGTTGGATACGTACGAATTTGGGTTCTTGATGCCCGCATATGCAGCTCGATAGCAGAGCAATCTATGATTATCGGTCAGCCCATGCAGAGCAACCACACCAACCGTGCTCCGTGGTCAATGCGAGGGCAATCGGCAAGCTGCCATGGCTCCTTGCATACATATTACTTTTTGTCCTTGAGTGCGACACTTGGCGCCCTGCTCAAGATCAAGAGTCCACACGTGGGGTTTCTCTCTCGTGGCCCTTCTCGCACGACATGTCTATCGAACAACGTGCAAACATGGCAAGGGGAAAAGCATATGAGAGATCCAAGACGCGGTCTACCGTCTACGGCTAAAGGTTGGGAGTGGCGTGACAAAGTTCCTCGAGAAGAGTAGCCTCTCTGGTAGTGGTAGCACAAACCGCACCTCACTCTCTCTCCCTACCTCTACTCAACGCCGATCGACACTATTAAATCCTTGCGGCTTTCAATAAACTCGAGCACCCCCCCGGCCGCAGGGCTTGCTCGCTGCAAGGATGGATACAGGGCTGGCAAGGTCACATTCTATCGCGCAATGGGATAATCTGCAAGTGCTGGCGGTGGTTGACAAGACCCCATGTCTCCCTCTCTGCATGGTGCATCACGGTGGGCCGGACTCTAGTGGTCTTGCCAATGGCCGGCAGGCTACGTATGGGAACTGCCTCTTTTAGTCGCTCAACGTCGCCTACCCTGCATGATGATCCCTGCCTCTGCTTGCAGCCACCGTCTTCCGCGAGTGTCACCGAGTGGTACAATGCCCTTGTACCGCCTATTGTCGAGTGTGGTGGTTGGTCCAGGTGGTCGACGTTACCCACCATCATCCGGGTGACTCGACCACAGTCCATCGAACCGGCCAAGCTCATTGGAATACGCAAGCGCATATCCGGCTCAAGTCACCTCCACCCACCCCGATTTGGGCTAATTTGCATATGTTGTGGTCTGTAATTAGGCCACAAAGATCATGGGTTAAAAAAGGAATTACCCCAAATTGCGTATGTTGCTATTTTTGAACACAGCCCATCGAGTTCGCGATGCAGCTAAGGTGGTGGCCGAAGAGGACGAGGCCACGATATAAGTCTTCACACCTCCAATCCAAGAGAGCCTTTTCTTCGAGATAGAGTTGTTGAAGGGTAGAAGATCCAAGTGTTGTCCTAGTTCCCCTTTAACTACTTTCCCTTCCCTCTCTCTTCCTCACCTCCTCTATACCTTTTTCTATTCCGCTAAACTCGACTAACGTGAAAGGCAAGCTGGTACTTGCTTGGATCCAATCATTCATTCGACGAGAAAATAATATTAATTTTGACGACATCCGAGATTTCCATTCCGCGCCGGTTCTTAACTCCACCTTACGGATTATTACTCACCGGGCACGAGAACTTGAAAGTTGGGCAATTTTGGAGAATTACTGGCTTGAGGCACACTTCTCTAGAGACCCTAGCAATATCGACTTTGGGACCTAGACCCTTGACTGGACCCCCGGCTCCCCTGGTCTGCTCCCGCTTTCGCTCGGCTTGCAATTAGCATCCCCCCCCACCACCACCATCTCGACGCAGGTACCTAAGACTCGAGCATAAGATACAAATGTCAACTCTACCCCCCAACCCCCAGGGAGACCTCATGAGAGCAGCAACCGTCAACATGGCTGTCGCACAACCGCCCAAGTCGAAGGCTGCTTCGAAGCAAAGCAACAATGCGAACCCCAAAGCAAAGACACAGATGCACCGCCGTTCAAGAACAGGTTGGTGTTCCTTCCCTGCCGACTTACACGGTCACTTAGACGTACCGAGGCTGGTCCGTGTAAGTCGACTATAAACCACCCACTAACAAGACCCTCTTTCTCTAGGTTGCTACACCTGCAGATTACGACGAAAGAAGTGTGATGAGGGCACTCCCATGTGCACGGCATGCAAACACCTCGGCCTTGCTTGCGAATATAAGAGGCCAATGTGGTGGAGCAACAACGACGCGAGGCGACAACACAAGGACGACATCAAGATGATCATCAAGCGGAAGAAGCTCTCCGAGAAGGCCTCGCATACGATCCAGACTTCGGTCAGCTCGCCGCCTGGTCTCTCGCACTCCCTTCCTACCTCTGCTACTTTCTCGGATCCCCTAGACCGGACAAGATCAGCATCCATCGATTCGCAATTCGCCTTCAACTTCAACAGCCCGCCTAATGTTCCCGATTATGGGGCTTACAACCCGCACATACTCCCGTCGCATTCCGATTTCATGTTTAGCATGTCTCCCTACGAAATTGACGTCAAGACAGAGCGACAAATGTTTGTCAACGACGTCCCAACTCTACGGGAATCCACAGTTTCTACTTTCAGCACTTTCCACACGCCGCCTCCGCCTGGAACTGTTCTCCCGTCTTATCCTATGGATGGAGAATGGGGCGAGCAAGCTTACCAGGAGCGCCGCGAGTCGCTAGCTGAGGAGACGTTGAACTGCAACTTCTTCGACTTCTCCCACGGTCTGCCTACGAGACAAGCCGACATCGAACTAGAGGAGAACGACCAACGATTGCTAGAACATTTCATCCAATTCGTGCTACCAACTGTCTTTCCCATTTTGGAAACTAACCAACACGGATCCGTCAGCTCTGACCTCATTCTACCAAATTTGCAGAATAACAAGGGCTACCTTCACTGCTGTCTCATGATCGCGGCGCAACACTACAAGGCTACAATGAACGTCCAGGGAGAGGAAATTGACAACGACATCATGCGACACCGGCATGCGACCATCCTTGCCCTTTGCGAAGCATTGAACAAGGATGAAAATCACCACCAGATCCTGGAGGCCACTCTCGGTCTCATCTTCTTCCAGTCTTGTGTTGGTCGATATGACGATTCGCTCCCCGACATCCCGTGGCATCAGCACTTTCAAGCAGTGAATTCTTTGGTGAATAAGTTGGATCTTCCCCAACTGGTTACCGACGCAACCGAGCAGCTCACCCAAACGCCCTTCAACATGACGCTGACTGCGTGGATCGATATCCTAGGAGCAACCATGCAAGGACGGGCCCCCAACTTCGCACACACCTACCGAGAGAAGCACCTGTCAACAACAAACCCATTCCTCGGACTTCGCGAGCTGATGGGCTGCGACGACCATGTCATGTACCTCATTTCCGAAATCGCCTGCCTCGAGGCGCTCAAGAAGGAGGGAATGGACGACATTACCCTCTGCCAACACGTACACGCCCTGGGTGACCAGATTGGGTTGACGGAATCCCACGACTGCGGGCCTAAGATGCCATTCAACGCCAATGGCTCTCTCAGCCCCAAACAGCTCAGCAAGAACATCACTAGCGCCTTCCGATTGGCCGCGCGCATCTACCTCTGCAGCTTGGTCCCTGGTTTCTCACCCAGCCAGGCCAGTTGTATCGGCCTTGTGGAAAAACTCACTACTGTCTTACACTTTATCCCATCCGGCCTCGGTGGCTTTGACCGAAGCCTCTCCTGGGTCTATCTCATTGGCGGATCCGTCAGTGGAATGAACTCCAGCTTCAGACAGTTCTTCAATGACCGCATCGCGCAGCTCGGCGACACAGCCAACTACGGCAGTTTCGGTGGCGTCGTCTCACTGTTGCACGAGGTCTGGCAACAGGCCGACAACAGTCAACCAAGCCCCGGTGCAAACGGGTCAACGGAAGCGCCTTACATCTCCTGGAGAGATGTCATGCAGATGAGGGGTTGGGACTACCTATTGATCTAAGTTGATCAATATTCCTCATAGCTGGTCTTGAGGAGGGTGTCTCTCCTCATCTGCAGGTGGCCTTTCGGGCGATGCAGGAAATTGCCACCTGTTTGCACTGCGACTACGGCCGACTAGACCTATTTCTTATTTTACCATTTACTATCACTCTTATAATACCCATTAGAGGGAGGAGGCCGCAAGGCAACCGGAACGACACTTGGACTAAGGGGATTGGATATATCATCACCGTGAGCTGCCGGATGGGCTGCCACGATTGGGAGGTTAATGAACCATGCTATGGCTTTATGAGGGGACGACGATTTCTTATTTCCGAATCTCTTTTTTTCTACTTCGTCGATATTCTCGTCGTCGGATCTCTATACATACAGATACCATTGCATGCATTTAGCAGGGGCAAAGGAGTTACGGGCAATTTGAGCCATTTGGTGGTTGTTGGGTTCAGCATTGGTTCTGGATAAAGGCCTAGCATTGCTCGCCCCTGAAAGGGAATGGAAGGGACAGGTTCATTGGGGGCGCACCGTTATGATTGCTCCCCGCCTCTCGGAGCTCTTGGGGACAAAAAGCCCCAAGAGTCAAAGAAAGCATATTATTGTAATATAATAGCACCAACATGAAATAAAGTAAAAATCAAAATTACATCAAAAGACTCAGACTCAGATCCTTTGCAGTGACTTGACTTACACCAACAATGATATTATCCCTTGAACCATCAACCAACTAAGCTAATTAGTCCAGCAGTCCATACCTTAAAAATTAAACCTAATTAGTATCTTAGTCAGACTCTAAACTGAATAATTAATCTCTCGAGGCTAAGCACAAATCTACTACATCCAACAATAACATACAATCGCACTTGTTCCGCCGTAGGTAGAGCGGTGAACGGAGATGATCTTGTGATTAGCATGTCAGGTGCGCACCGCCCAACGGCCGACGATCCCATCGGTTTCACATGAAGATCCAGATCATCGCCGGGCCGCCTGTCAATTACCTCATGCAGTAACCCGCTTTTCCTCGTCTTGCGACAATCGCTCAGCTATCCTAGGGTTCAAATCTTACGCCAACAGGACATGCGACAATTATTATGAGACCCAGGCGCAGGCATGGCAGAGCTGTGGCGTTACTGTCGCGTGAAATCGGGCAAATTCTAGTTCTCCTATCTCGGAGGTTACTAACTTACCAACTCACCAGAATTTCTGCGTCGTAGATCACAGACCACGTGAGCTGAGAGATCTCGGCACTGGGCTGTGTGGGAATTCATGCATCTTGCCTGAGCTTCAACGAGTTCTCGGGTAGCAATGACGTACAACGAACTTCTACTATTCTACCCTTGACAAGCTGAACTGGGAGCTTCATCCGATCTTTATCCACCTTCTGAAACCTGCGAAGCCACACGGCAGCTCACCAACATCAAACTCCATAGCTCATGTGGCTGCTAACCAACAACTGAGGGCCAATTCTCGGCACGTTGGTTCTAAGCGACGACGTACCAAGATTCTGTCATTTTGGTTGAGAATGGGGCGATGATCTCTTTCTCCGCTCTAAGGCTGTATGCACAAGCGGTCTGCGCCTGACAACCCTCGTGGAAGTCCAACGATTCTAAACGATCCTCCACCTTGGCTTTCTGGACCTGAAGAAGTGCTGTCCCGTGTCAGCTTCTTCGCCTCACGGAACTTGAGTGACGTATTGAGCTAGGGGTCATTACCAGTACTCAAATTCTCGGTGCACTATCACATCACGAGACCGGGGCCCTATGTGCTTGTACCATGTCGCAAGCGGAACCGTCGCCTAAGACCCAGTCGGGCACGCAGAAGAGGCGAATCAAGGCCGTCTTCTTCGACTTCATGGGGACATGTCTCGACTGGCACAGCGGGGTTGTCAGTGCCTTACCAGCAACGATACCGGAGTCAACCCGCTCGAAAATAGCACTTGACTGGCGGGAAGAATTCTTCAACGAACTCCATTCTCGGTCCCAACACGGCTTGCCGCCGGAGGACATCGACATCACACACCGCAGAACCTTACTCAGAATTCTAAGTTGGGAGGCCTATGGGGAGCAGCGTCGCCATTTTGTTGGTCTCGACGGGTCTACAAGTGCTCCCGCGGATCGCGGAACGACGGCTGTTACTTCGATAGAACTCGCTGTACGATCGTGGCACAGGATGGTATCATGGTCAGATGTTCTGCCTGCACTAACCGCGCTGAAGAAAGAGTTGGGGCTTGAGCTATTTGTGCTCGCCAACGGGACTACGAGGCTACAGCTCGACCTGGCCCGGTCTTCTGGCTTGGACCAGGTCTTCAGCATGCTATTCTCGAGTGAGCTTTTAGGCGTCTACAAGCCGGCGTGGGAGGCCTACGAAAAGGCACTGGGCCTGGTGAGAGTGCGGCCGGAAGAGGCCGTGATGGTCGCTGCTCATGCGTACGATCTCAGGGCTGCACGGAAACTAGGCATGAATACAGTGTACGTCTACCGCTGGACCGACGACCGCAGTGAGGACATGGTCGTAGTCAGGGGAGAAAACGACGTGTTCCTCGGTGAAAATGGTATGCAAGGGTTACCTTCCGCTATCAAAGCCTTGAATTAGGTTTCATGATCGATTTGACAACTAAATATCGAATCCTATCAACAGCCTTATGGGGTGATAAACCAGAATGTCGCATCCGGAGGATCTGCGGGCTGTGGCTTAGCAAAATGTCGTGCATATGAGGCCTCCCATCAATGGATTGTTGGGTGACAAGAGGCTCATCCGCATTGCATCGAAGGAGCGAACTCATCCACCACCATCATGATTAGATACACCACAGTCGTGTCTCTGGGTCTACGATCTGCGCCCCCGGATTCGATCAAGACCCGGCCGGCAATTCTCGGAGTGAGCACTGAACCCCGGCTCGCGGCTTGCTGGGGTATAAGATGCATACGGTACTTGGGTACACGGCGGATCCCCACTATGATCTTCACAGGCTCTGCGTCACGCAATCAGAGCCCAGATTTGCTAGATTCAGTCCCAAATTAGGAAACCCCGCTTATGATCCAATCTCTTCGACCAATTAAACGCGTGCATCCTGCTTTGTCGCGCCTAATTTGAGAGTCGCACCAACTTTTGGACCAATGACACTCTTTGAACTTGTTCGCATTCTCAACCGCCGTGACTGGCGCCCCCATAACCGCCCACAACCAGGGACAATTTGGGCGATTCGCCTCACGAGAACCTCTCGTTCTGGCGGCACCTTCGTCGCCTAAGACCCGCACTGCCTCATCTCGAACCGCGAAGTCAATAGTCACTTGTATCCACTCACTCTCCTCGTACGAGCAGTACTACCCATCCCCGGTGGCGGGATCTGTCCTGCACCTAATTCTATCGTCTGATTATTTTTGGGTTCAAAATGTCCAGTCGAGCGCCCAGAATCCCACCGCATTATCCGGGGTGTCTTCTCGACGACCCATCCGGTCGCATCCGTTGGACCAGAGAATCTTCTCCCGTCTAGTCAGGCGAGCGGGATGGCTGCTAGCCCTATGTTTCCAGCCAAGAGGGCCGAGGAAACGAACAATGATCGGACAAGGTGGAAACAAAGATATCAAGGAATCGACCATGATTCATAGGCGATCATCGTAACTTTGCTGTCGTTGTCGGGCTTTCGAGTTGTTTCGCACCTTTGTTATACGTCCGACTTTCCATTCACACATCTTTCATAGTCATCGTCTCAACATTTGAACAGGCTCATTGTCTGTTCGTGACTCTTCTAGCTGATATTTCTACGTCACCCCCACACCCCTGCGCGACTTGTCCTCTGACTGAGTCTCCGTGAATGAACTTGTCCTTTTGCTTCGATAGATAATATTATATTTTTCCACTTTCTAGTAAATATTCTCACTTCTCGTTCTTACAACCTTTTTAATACTTCGGCTTTCGATATTGAGGGCCGCATTTTCAACTTGGGAAGCGTCCTATAGCAAAACATAACTAAATCGGCAGTATTGTATCTGATCTACCTCCCATGACGACTCTTCGGGGCTCGTTACGGGCTCTGTGTCTCGCGGCACTCTCCATGAGAGCCTCAGCCTCCTTCATCCGGCAGAGCGTGTTACTCGAGAGAGCAGACGATACGTGCGCCCCGAACTTCTTGAGGTGCACACAGCCCGACCTTCCGGGCAACTTCTGCTGCGAGTCGACGGCGACATGTCTTCTCCTCGCCGGCAACACCACGGTAGCGTGCTGTCCGAAGGGCAAGAGCTGCGACAAGATAAGCACCATCACATGCGACCTCAGCCTCCAGGACCCTGCCTTGAATCCCGTGGCGGAGATAAAGACGACGGCACTCACTGGTACACTCGACCCGTGCGCCGGGAACTGCTGCCCGTTCGGCTACCACTGCAACGGCACCGCTTGCATTATCAACGATGACCAGAGCAAGAAGCCCGCCACTAGACCACCCACCACATCCTCCACAATAGCGCCGTCCTCCACTGAGTCAACACCCACCCAGGCATCAACGACGGTAGTTGTCAGCGGTATCTCCTCCGCCGCACCGTCCACGGAGACCCCGGCGGCCTCCACGGACAACACATCGAACACAGTGACCATCGTAGGCGGCGTTATCGGCGGCGTCGTGGCTCTAGTGCTCATCATCTCGGTCATAACGCTCATGTGCTACCGACGCAAGGAGCGGGCCAAGAAGAAGGACCTAGCGCAACGCCACGAGTCGACATCGTCGTTCGGCAACATCATCAGCGCGCCGGTCCCGCACGCCAACTTCCCCAGCCAGCGCCTGGACTTCCTGGCCAAAGGAGGAGGATCGTCGTCGTCGCAGGCCTCTTCGCCTACGGCTGTAGGCACGGCGACTCTGAGGACGAGGGACAGAGGTGAGGTGAGCGGGCACTGGCAGGACGAGGACCGCTTCATGCCGCCCAACTCCCCCTACTCGCCCTACGCCCGCCGCCCCGACAGCGCCATGTCCGACGCCCCCCGCTCCTACCACGCCTCGGCCGAGGTAGGCGGTTTGCGCAGCCTGACGCACTGGAACACGCCGCCGCAGTTCGATGAGCATGTTAATAACGGGGCGCCTCGGATCAACATCACAGGTATAGACGGCGAGGAGAGAGGCAGGACCAGGGATAGGAGACAGGACAGCGCCGGCAGCGAGAGCATCAACATCTTCGCCGACCCGAACACCATGGCGGCGGGGGCAGCTGGCAGGCCCGCGAGCACGGCTACCACGTGGTCGAATATCCAGCAGCGCGCCGATCATCCACGGAATACGGGGGCAGGGCAGGGGCAGGGGCAGTGGCTTGGGGACGAGCTTACGCGGCGGCGGTGAGTTGGGGGGATATCTACGAGGCTAGATTGAACTGCTTCTACTACTACAACTACAACTACAACTACTGCTACTACTAGTCACTACCTAGGTAAATAAACTGTTCGTGGCTTTGGATAGGGGAAAAGGATGATGGCATGAGCAAGCAAGCAAGCAAGCATTTGCTTTTTTTTCTTCTTCTTTGCTACTTGATTTTCTGGGGGAGCGGGACATTATGATACCACTGGACACGCCGGCAGGCAAGACAAGGCAAGGCAAAGCAGACAGAGCACGGCGTTGCATATAAGGTATGGACATATTACGGTGTTGAGGGACATTTACTGGGCTTTTAGTCAATCTACCTATTCAACTTACTAGGACTGCTTTGAGCCTGTCAACGGTATGGGCATCGGGCTCGTTACTACATACCTATGCTTCGTATAGGGATTTGTCTCTCCCTACCTACAGGTTCAAGGGCTACTCCTTACATACCTAGGTACATGAAGATACCCAGGTACCCATTCGAAGGACATATACATGTATCCTCTTACCTTACCCAGCTAGCTACGTCATTTAATAACATCATACACTTCAAGGCCTTTGAGACAAAATTAGTAGTAGCCTCTCCTTTCACTCTTTATCTTGCAAATTTCACAAAGTGGCATAGGGACAATAGAGGCATTAGGCCAAAATTGGCAGCACTTGTTAACATAGTCTACGTCACTATTCAAGAAGTCTCTTTTATATTTTATATCATGTATTTCCAGGTACGAGGTTGCTTTGATTACTCGTGGATGAAGTGACTGGTAGTTCTTAAAATAGTTATACTCTATCTACCAGGAGGATCTATACGTACGTAGTAGACTAACACAAGCCTCTGCCTAACCACACTCTTAAGTAAGATAAGTAGCTGAGTTACTTAGACGTGTGCTCTCAGAAGACACCGTTACAAGGCAGTAAGTAAGTATGTAGAGATGTAGCTAATGGAATGGTGAGAAGAGCTACGAAGGGCTCTCTATACGTCT
This sequence comes from Hypoxylon crocopeplum, assembly GCA_022578875.1. NCBI lineage: Eukaryota > Fungi > Ascomycota > Sordariomycetes > Xylariales > Hypoxylaceae > Hypoxylon > Hypoxylon crocopeplum. Next base: position 76,448 of record MU399580.1, read on the forward strand.
ACTTTCAACGAGCGCAATATTATAGTATAGGTCAGACTTCTGGAAGCTTCAAGTTTGTAGGCAGGTAAGCAGATAGCGATTGAACTCATAGATAGGTACGTTTAGATTCATCTTAGGCATGATGCGATAGACTTTTTCGTACAAACGCCTCAACCTCTCCTTTGTTTTTTTCTTTTGGGCAGTAACGCATTGATTCCCCAATCCTCAATCCGCTTCCCATATAATTCATGGTACATGGTCCAATCCAAAAACAACGGAGGAACATCCCCTACCAATCCGAATTTTTTAAGACCCCTCTACCCAGTCCGACCACTCCGAAGGGGGCTTCATCTGCTCACTGCCTCGGGCCCGGATAGAAGAACGGAGATGAAACGAGCTAGAACGTCGCTACTGTTTCTTCTTATTCTTCTCAGTCGTCGGACTCGAAGGGCCCGCAGCGGCAGCAGCAGCAGCAGCCGTCTGATCCATCTTCTCGAGCTTCTCGAACTCCTCGTCGTCCTTGCGCTCGGCGTACCACTGACCAGCCTGGAGAACCAACACGCCCACGAGGACAAGCGCAAGAATGGTATTACTAGCAGCCATGACCTTGAGGCTGTCCTCGCGGCCGAGCACGATCTCGCCCTGGGGATTGTTACCGAGGACCTCGGTGGGGTCGAAGTCGTCGCGGTGCCAGGCGCCGGCGCTGACGAGGCGCAGGCCCTTGACGATGTTGGCCACGTAGACGCCGACGCCGATCAGGTACAGGACTAGCGAGGCGCCGTCGAACAGCATGTTGGACTCGGAGGCGCGGAACAGCTTGATGAAGAATCCTAGGAATCCGACTCCGACCATGATGCTGAGCACGCGCGCGATCAGCGGCGGCGACTGGTGCACGAACTTCAGGTGCACTTCTAGCTGGTCCATGTACGCCGATGTGATGGGTTCCTTGGTCCAGAGCAGCGGGAAGTCGTACGGGAACATGGCGAATAGGATGCCTAGGAAGAAGCACGTTGCTGGGAGAGAGGGTTCATGTTAGCGATCGATTATTATACAGCTAACTAGAGAGCTATCTTGCGCATGCGTGTCGCATTGCATCGCGGGGAATGTATACAAGCAAAGGGCTACTCACGCCCGATGATCATAAAGGTCGCAAACGAAGACGAGCCTCTATAGTCCTTAGACCTAGTGGTCTTGTTCCAATCTACCCATTTGTCCGGCATGGTGACGTGCAATATGAGTGGCAATGAGGTTCGACGAGATGCGCTGCGAGAACTACTTAAGGTACGTGTATACCTGTAAGTAGTGTAATGGTTGGGAGAACCTTAACAAAGGGGGCAGAAAGCTTTTAGGTCTTTTATAGCGTCCCTTTTGCGAATACGACTTGTTAAGTTTCTTTTAGTTCGTCTTGACCGACGGAGGATTCAGGAAGTTGTAATCGTGTTGCTTCGCCGCGGATGGAAACAGCTGAGAAAATCAGTTAATTGTAGACTAGTGCCAATCTACGTAAGGCTTGCCTCGGCGGCGGGGCTACGATAAGATAATATGGTATAATGAGATATTATATACAAGGTATTATCTATTATGTATATCAGAGAAATATGTCTATATTATGTCAGTGTGATGAGTGACTTTTGGCCAAATCTTCCAACGTGCAAATCCGTATCTAAATACATCAACAACAGTCCTATACGTCTGAACCTATTACTTATTATGTCTTGTTCCAATATGAGATACTTCATATCAACTTGATACCAGTCGTTTGTCCTACATATAGGGATGCACACGCCTACAATCTCATCTGCTTCCTTAAATTTCTTTACATGATCTGATGTGTCGAGACTCAGGAAGCGATCTGGCTTGTCGTAGTCTAAAAAGCCGCGGGTGTTGACCTCCTCGAAAAGTAGTTGCGTCCTGGCCTCGTCGGTAAATACTTGGATTTTCTGGGATTGCCCCAGCCATCGGAAATAATGCATCCGGCACTCGACGTCCAGCTCCGCCGAGCGAAGTAGCCCGGTAGGGTCACCACCGGGAGGTTCTGTCACGATTCGTTTGTCGACGAGTTTTATGAGTGGCGTTGGTAACTCACTATTCCTTCCACGAGTGACACGGAGCTCGATGCCGTCCCCCGTAGCCGTGACCGAAGCCCAGCTCCACGACGGGGCGTACGCCTCGCTACGTCGCACTCGAACCCCGTCTTCGGCTCTAGTCAACCATGTAAGGTCAATGTGGATCCTGCGTTCCCATAGACCGGCTAGGTACGTGTCACCGCTGACTTCCTGGAAGGTTTTCGCGATGCCAGACATGGCAATCAATCTATCCGATTCTTTAGTGAGGTTGCAAGAGGCGTAGATCGAGACGATGCGGCCCCAGTGATCGTTCTGGAAAGGTATAGAATCCAGGTCTTCGAAGCTCTCGTTGTAGAGATCGGAGAATTCGAGTCCAGAAGCCACCAAATCTGCTCTGATTCTGGCTAGATTTAGTCTTATAGTTTTATATCCCCCGTGGGATTCGTGATGCCTCTCTTTCTTGGCTAAAGTGAGGAGGCTAGCCGTGGCATCGACCTCACAACGGCTGCTTTCTAAACACTCCCAATATATCTGATTCTTAGTAAAGTGGACAACGCGGGTGGCTAGGAATTGCTCTTGTACAACCCAGCCTCGTTTGTTAAGCGGCGTACTTTCAACTTCGTCGGCCCAGGTCGAGTCGTTCCAGGCTATCCAAGGGCCTTCATTCGTTTCCTGGACATTTATACCTGCGTTCATCACAAACGGATATAAGAACCTCGCATCGAGCGTCCTTTGACGGAAAAGGCCACTGCTCAATGGGTCGGACGATGGGGAGACGGCCGAAATGTTGCAGAATGAGTGGCTATAGATATCTACCATGGTGTTGGCTTCACGATGCCAGTCCTTATCTGAGTCCTGGAAGATGCACAATGAGTCGATCCAGATGTATCTGTGTCCGAGGCGGTGAACAAGCAAAGCCGCATCGCGGAAAGTCGGTGGCAGGTCGTCGAGGGGTATTCCCTCGTGAAGCTGACGCTCCGTGGTTTTGAGAAGCATCGTCATTTTACCTGGATCGCCCCAGCGGTGAGATAGGGTCCAGTATGTTGGATAAATTGGTGCCGAGGCAGGGTCTGGTGGCGTCAACTGCTGATGAATTTCTTTCTCATAGTCGCATTGAGTTGTAATTTCATCTCTGTTTCGTAAAGAGATCACACCGAGGCTAGCATTCTCGACATCGACGACTCGCGTTGGGAAGTAGAGTCCAGCTTCGGAGCGAGGTCTGCAATGTTCGTGGTTCGCTCCGCAGGATAAGATCCAGCTATGGATTTTCTGTAAAGACTGGCTGGACCCTATGTTGGGGTCCAGGGTAGTCCAAGGACGAGCCCTTAGATTCCTCCATGGTAAGGGGGGCGAACGAGGTGTATCAACTCGAACTCTTCTCTGTTTAGAAATATGGACTGAGTCGCTATGAGTACCCATGCTATGAAGCAATGAGTTATTCTGGAGATGGTGTGAGACGTACCATCCAGTAGTATATCGGCGGCCCAGGAGCACACAACGCAGAAATGGGCATTGTATTGGTCCCGAAGAAATGACAATTTGGAGTAGATCCTAAATTCTCCAGACGCAGAATAATCCTCGATATCTTCTGTACGATTCTCCCCTGTCTGAGGAGGGGGCAGATGCTTTGCCCATAACCAGGTGCAGATGAAGCAGCCGATATCTTTGCTCGCGATGAAATCACGGTATGCCTGGTGGTGGTTGACTTTGTACATGGGAGCTGTTGTGAAATACTGGTTGTGGTCGGTATCGGTGATGCAGTTTTCCCCATTGAAGCACGATTTGCAGGTGTTGCATAATTTCCCTTCGACATCTTCCATAACCATGTAGGAATGTATGTAGGTAACTACCGTAAGCTAATGTGATAACATTAGAAGGGACTTTTATACCTGTCCTGTGACGTTCTTCAATATCCAGTCGTTACTCGTACCCGGTCAGAGATATCAGGAGGTGTGGATGAATTAGTGAGGCTGGGTAAGAGCTAGAGGTATCTACGTACTATATACCCCTGACATAATGTCCCCAACCAAATACTTACCCGCAGGAGAAAACACAGCCCCTTGGGGACGAGGCAGATTCGGAGACCGAAGAAGAGCTTATCAGAACCATCCAACTAACTACACAGACAACAATATATGATATGGCACATTATTGATAGCCAAGCTCAAGGTAAGCAGTAGATGAAATGTACCTAGGTGGGCAATATGAGTGATTACCCTGGTCGTATTACCAGGTCTACATGCGCATACTACCTCTATACCATCTATGACCTCCAACCTATCCCAAGATCCCACATATTATCCGATCATACCTGTAGAAGCTACAATCCCTCGTTGATACCAAGACTTTATGGATTCAACCTTTTAAACGGATGGGCTTCTGTGTTGAATACCCATTCGTCTAGGCTTATGAGATCCGGCTCGCTGAAAATCAAGTAGAAATATCTATAATTGGGTCGTTAGCCAATGTCCTGCTAGCATAGGGGAAGCAGGTAGACGATGACTTACTTCAGTGTCTCGCCCATCCAGAAGCTCTCCATCGAATCGATTTTCGGAGGATCGCTATCGACAGTTACATCATCCAGGGCAGCGTTTGCTAAAGACGTCCGAGTATTCTTCTGAATCGCCTCGAACATGGTCCAGGCTGACTCTAAGAGGTCTTGACGGCCGGTAACACGATACATGATGAAGACGCTCTCGATGGCCTCGGGCCGCAGGATGTAGCGAGAATCAGGGATATGCGTGAATCCCTGGGGCAGTCTTAAGTGGGAGATGATCTCATCGGCCCTCGCCATGTCCGTCAGATCGCGCTCGGCCGCCTGACGCAGAACGGATTGCTTCCATAGCGACTCGTCCCACTCGCATTCCGTGTCTGACTTGCAAGGGGTCATGATGAATGTCTCGGGCATTATGCCAAGTGGCATGGCCTTGTATGTCCATATACAGCCATCCACCAACTTCCTGGCCGCTTCTAGGTGCTCCGCTTTGCCAAATAGCTTCCCGCCGATCGCTAGCATTCCTCCAGCAAAGCAGACCAGATGCTGGCCGTCGTGCTCGAAATCCAATGTCATCTTTCCATCTTTCTCCTGTGTATGCACGGTGCCCGATATCAGTATATCCGCCGCGCCTGGAACCATGGGCCGGAATAAAATGTGCTTAAGAGCGGTCTTCATGGACTCCTCATACATAGTCTGGTAAGAGGGCAAGAGTCCACCCATAAGAGCATACATCTTGGGCAGATATTCATAGGTGCTATCCGCCATTGCCCCAAGGGAAAAGGTGTTGTCGAGGTTGAACTGCTTGTCCTTGGTGTTGATCATGATTGGCCACATGCCAGGCAATTGAGTCTTGCGCTGCTGCTCTTCAAAGACTTCCCTGATCCTCTCGGTGGCGTCAAACCACTTCGGGTCTCCGGTAACGACAGATAGACGCGTGAACTCCATACAGAGCGAGCCAACTTCGGCAACCAAGGCCGCCGTGGGTGCAACCTGTTTTCCTCCTTTCACGGCGTGGTTGAAATCCCAGCGAGTAAGCGGCATACGGTTAGGCGTATCGAAAGCCTTGTAAAGCATGTCTCCCACTTCTCTGGCCTTGCGTAGCAGCCTCTGGTCACCGCTCAAGTCGTAAGCCGAGAGAAAGCCCCCTAAGTACCGGATAGTAGTTTCGAAAGCATTCACCATCTTCAGTGAACTATGCTCGAAGTCGATGTCGACAGCCGCAGTAACAGCTTCCTCAAACTCGTCCCGCAGCGACATGATCCATAGTGTATCTAGACTGTCGACCAAGGTGGCTCCCCAACCACCAAATGTGTTTTTAGCCTTTCCGCCGATAGGGGTTAACTCATCGCTCATGAAGGCCTTGGCTTTGTAAGAATCCCAGCAGCGAACAAATGCATTCTTAACAGCTTCCTGACGTTCTTTCCGAATAGCTGCATCCTTCTCAGATTCTTTGCCAAAGACCTTCTGGATCTTGGGGAGTGCGCGTGGTTTGCCCGTAGGCAAGGGCTTCATATCCTGGACGGGATAATGCGTAGGCAATTTCCTCCAGAAATAGTCTTCATCCTCGATGACCTTTGCATCGAATTTGGGTTCTTGACTCGTGCTGCTTGAGCCGGCCAAATGATAGACATACTGCGAGGTCCAGGAATAGTAGAGAAATAGAAGGAGAGTAGCGATTCCCAGCGGGAACCAGACGCGTCGTCGGAGAATCATCTTGGCGAAAAACAGGTAGTTAACTTATTGAAGGAGATCCTATATAAGAGTATTAGTGAAATCATTTAAAAGAGCGACCGTTGAAGCTAATTGTAGAAGTCATTGAAGGACAAACAACAGTTTCATCTTGAATATCCATAAGTTCGTGTTTCCCCTGAAGTTGTTTGCAGATTCGGGTAGTGATTAGCCCCCCGCGTAGAGGTACGAAATACTTGGTGCTCCGTAGCTGTAAGATTAACACATGTACCGAGTCACGACAATTATCCCAACATACCTCTTGAAATAAAATAAATCTTTAGATTCAGGTAGCACATCTCGATACCGAGTCCAAGGGATCCAATGTCGTACATCAATTTTACAAATCCACATCTCATCGAATTTTGATGGGATAAAACTCAGTTCAAGATTTATATCATACGTCATCAGCAAAGTCAAGCTACGCTCATTGACGTGTAAATGACTGGACTGGACTTATAAAGAGTGACCTTGGTAAGAGTTCAGCTTATAACCTACATCCATAATTCACTGAGCTAATACCACGTTTTCAGCTATATGATGTTAGCAGCGTTCATCTTATTCAAGTTATCCTTAATTTAAATCGCATCGTGCCATGCAACTGAGAAGTCGTGATATCGTTACAATTCCTGCAAAGGGGACATACTGTTTCATTGAAAACCCGAAACTAAAAGGGAGATGATCCCCTCTAACAGTCATCTAGTCTGGTCTGAGTCCTAAGGAGCCTGTTGGGTTATATATGTACCTACCTAGGTACTTACATAGGTAGGTATATTTCACGATGGCTGACTTACACAGTTAAATCACTTAACCGGACTACACTCGCTTCGATTTTTAATAACTCTTCTCATTAGACAAGGCTAACTACCTAATTCAGTGCCTCATTGAACATACCATATAAACACTCACTCCAAACATCCACCTAACAAGCATCTCCTTCACCTCTCATCTCGACCCAGGAAAAGGCAAAACAGCCACGCCCCTCAACCCACTCTTACTCTTCGCGCGGACGCCAAACACCACGTCGTCTTTGCTCATAGCCAGCGTAGCCTCGATAACCGGGCCGACATCCAGAACCCCAGCCCAGAACGGCGCGCTGGTAGGCCGCCACACGACCTCATACCCGCCGCCGTAATCCGCGTCCGGCGGGTCCCAGTACAGCGTGGTGCTAGTACTCAAAGCCGCCGTGTTAACGCGGACATTACGCGGGGCGCCGGGAGCCGTGGCCAGACTCCACAAGGTAGCGCCGTTAACACGCGCCACGCGGGCGACATAGTCAAAGTCGACGAACTCGGGGAGGTCGCCGTACTGCTTGCCGGTAGCAGAATCGACGCGCACGTCCTGGTGCTGGTGGGCGTAGTTCTCGTGGGGCTCGGTGAAGCGGGCAGCGGGGTATCCGGCCTCGAGGAAGGGGCGGTGGTCGCCGCCGCGCAGGTAGCGGTCGAGGCGGTACACGACCGACACGTTCATACCCGTGGCTTCGTTCTCGGCTACTTCTTTAACGAACCGGGCTAGCTGGCGTGCCGGGGAGTCGTTCTCGCCGCCGATTGTGAGGCGCGTCTCGCGCGTTGCGCTGTTCTCGACGTCGAGGGGTGGGAGACCCTGCGCGAAGAGCCGGATTACGTAGGGGTCGTAGAATTCCCCGTCGTTGCCGCCTCTGGATGAACCGACGATGTCGTTGGTGAACATTCCTTCGACCTTTGCGAGTCGAATGAAAAGATATTAGTGTATCATATTTTCTACATAGCTTGCTTAAGTTCGCTCTTAAAAGGGTTAGGTAGAATGCTTAGATTATGCCTCCAGCACTAGGAAACCAAAAGAAAAGGCACGTTTATAGGACTAAGAGTTCATTCTAGGCCCGGTATAAGGAGTATAAACTTACATTGACTCTAGGCGTAGCATTCGCATAAGTCTGGGCCAGAAACTCAGCCCCATATAGCCCCTGCTCCTCGCCCGCGACGGCCACGAACGCAATACTAGCCTGCGGACGAGGGTACTGCGGCTGCGACATAATCCGAGCCAGCTCCAGCGAGACAGCAACCCCCGAAGCATCGTCGTCTGCTCCCGGGGCGTCGATCTCGTAGTCCAGCACGTTGGAAGCTCGAGTATCGTAGTGCCCGGACACCACGTACAGGCGGTTCTCCTCGGTGCCGTGGAGCGTCGCCACGACGTCGCTGATGAGCGTCGGGAACAGGATCCGGTTGCCGTCGGGCTGCTGCACGTAGCCCGGCACCTCGACAGTCAGCCGGCCGTCGCTGGCATTCGCGTACCGCTGGAACTCGTCGCGGATCCAGTTGCGCGCTGCCCCGATGCCTCTCGTGGTCGAGTTCTGCGTCGACATCGTATGCCGCGTGCCGAAGGATACCAGTTTTCGAATCGTGGCTTCGATCCTGGCTGGGTCGACCTGTGCCAGTATAGACTCGAGGTCTGCAGACGGCGGCTGTGGCACATTGGCTTCACCTATGGTGTTCGGCGGCCAACTCGATGCCGGGCAGGCTAATGTGGCCGATGGCTCCGTCCTGAGTTGAAGCAGCACATTGGCCGGGTTCCTCGACGTCAGCGGTATCGCCGCGCCTAGGGCGGCGCTCGCGGCGAGGGTGAAGAATTTCATGGTGGTTGACGAAGACGGTTAAGTAAAGAAACCCGAAGGTTAAGAGCGGTGTAAATAGACTCTTAACCTCTTAAGGAACTCGAGTTTCTCTTATAACCGTCATACCTCTTGGCAAGCGGCAGGAGCGACTACGATCAATATGTCATGTAGCGATACCGGCAGGTCGGTAAGGCTTGCCACATCCTCCCTGCCCATGTCCTCATCGCCGTTGACCATCTCGGCAGCAGCCGAAGCGGGAGGTTATAGCTTTCTCCTCCGCCCAGACAGATAGATGGTCGATAGCATCCATTGTCCAATCAACGAGAAGTATTTAGGAGTTGGCCTTGGAGTCAGACAGTAAGCTTCTTGATCTGGAAGTTGCATTGTGACGGTGAAGGAGGGGTTGTTGATCGGCATCATATCGACCATGCTCTAGAACTATCGTATTGCAATATAGGTAAGGATCGAGAAGGTCTAAATAATTCCAGAGTCTCGATAGCCATTTCATGCATAGGTCCTCGATGATAACCGCCTCTGATATAGTCTTGCAAGTACGATAGATTATCTCTTAGAAAGCATTGTACAACTCATATCATCACGCCCAATCTAAATCACCAATTCTGAAATCATGAAATTCAAACGGAATTAAATCCATAGTCAATAGTAGTAGAGGGCGTCCTCATAGTACGCATATCATTTATTAGATGAATTACCACCACACGAGACTATTTCGGACTTCCTCCATTAACATTCTTCTCCTACTCCTTTTCTCCAACTCTTCAACTTCCTTCTCGTTCTTCTTGGTATCATCCATGCAAAAAGTCGTGCTTCTGACGAAAATCGCGATGCTGCGCGCAAATGATATCAAGATATTTCTCAATTAACACAAAAAAAGAATAGGTAGGGGGGTACGTGCTCTCTCCAAGATCGCTGAAGGTGGAATATATGGTCAAAATTCGTAATGAGAGGTAGTAGGAATAGATCGGTAGCGGATCGCAGATATAAAATAAAAAAAAGTAAAGGGATGGTCGTATCATATAGTCATACATCTCAAACGCCGTGCTCGGACATCGTTATAGGGCTAATCCGTGTCGTTGCGCCAAAAAGGGGTTAAAGACGAGTAAGCCTCCCAATCCGAAAGTCCAATTGGATCTAGAAAAAAAGAAGCCATGACGTTGAGTTGAAAGCTTCGGTAATCGTCCACAGAGTCAGAGCCCGGTGTACTTGAGGTGGTATGTATAGTTAGAGTCCGTGTAGTCATAAATCCACGCCGGCTCCTTGCTGAGGCCGTGGAGGCCTCTTCAGAGTCAACTGGCTGAGGGAAAGCGTTCTGGCCGCCTTTTTTCTCGAGCCGTCTTCCTCTTCGTCGCGAAGCTCTTCGCCAAAGGCGCCGAAGCCGTGTCCGGGTTCTTCCTCGCGAGGCGTTTTATACGTTTCCGACTCCGTGTCAGCGCCAGCAGTTAGTGGCTCGTCATCGTCGTCGTGTTCGAAGGCGGACACTGTGGAATATGTAGTAGACGCAGTCTCGAGCTTATGTGAAGTCCGAGATACGAGGTTGAGCTTGTGGCTTAGCTTCGTCACCCGGGCTTCCAACACCTGTCGCGCGTCCCGCTCCGTGTCTAACAGGGCCTTCAGAGTTGTGTAATGGTCCGCAGTGAAAGGTGCCACAGGTTCACCTAACAACGCAGGCAGACTTGTTGCACCACGGACTGTCGCGTTCGATGTAGGCCGTGGTCGCGGTACGGTTGAAGGGGGAACTGATCCAATGAATGTGTTTCCATCGCCGAAAGATTCGTTCGACTGACGAGACAAGCTATAACTCGGCGAATCGTGTGACGTTGAATATTCCGACGCCTCTGCAACCGCCGAACGTGTGGGCGTGTAGATGGCGGATTGTGCCAAGGAAGCTCGAGGCTGTGCTTGGCCAGGGGTGTCAGGTACATAATTGCCGACACCTGGCACAACTTGGAACAATTGAGAAACGAGCTTCTCCAGTTTCCGGTTGTGAACCTCGAGAGCAACAATTCGATCCTCCAGACTAGCCGCTTGCGTGATCTTCATTCCTACCATTGGACCGAAATTGAAAGGTTGCGGCGGAGTCTTCGGTGAGAGCTGCTCCGGCGAATCCGCCGGAGTTCCCACGACTACGTCCACGTCCACGGGAGCAGGATCGTCATTGTTCACTGTCGACGAATTGGGTGATAAAATGGTCGGATTGAAGCTCTCTCTCCAGTAGCGAATCTCGTCGCTGCGCTTCCGCACCACATGCACCTGGTGAACTGCAACATCCTGGAGTTGCGACAGACTTCTCGATCTCCGACGGTGCGTACGACTGTCGCTAGTGATGGCACGACCAATATCCTCGGGATCATCCTCCCGCGGCGTAGAATTACCACGTCCGTGAGTACTAGCAGGCCTTGGAGACAGACCTATCAACTCGCCATCAAAGTCTTTGATCCTCCCGCTTAGTATCCTGTTGGACGATGCAGCTCTCCTTCGAAGTAATACAGGGTCTACTTGAAGTGAATTGCGGGCGCTAGTAATTGCTAGCATGTCATCAGGTCCGACTGAGTGCGATCTTAGTGCTCTGTCGAATTCTGTAATTGGCAACGAGGCCGATCGTTTGGGTTCGCTCTCTTTAAGAGCTCGATTCGGAGCTGAAAGGGCCTAGACACCAACATTGTCAATGGTTACCTCTTTAAGAGACAGGAGTTCGGTAACAGGTGAAGGCAGTTGTGCTCACATTTTCGTGTTGTGCAGACTCTTCTGCAAGTTGGGACTCGGCGGTAAATGGGTCGCTCGTGCTCTTCTTCTTTCGCTTAAAAAGTCTACCCAACGTAGACTTGAGGGTCGACCTCTTCCGCTGGGGTCGATCTCCGTCTGTGCCATCGCTAACGGTCGAATATCTCAAAGTGCTAGAACGAATTGTTTTTTGCTGCCGTGGACTACCAGAGGTGTTTGAAGCTTGGCTAGGTCCAGATGGGGTCACAGAAGCTGTCTTATCCGTGCGTGCTACCTCGAAAGGCGAATTCACAGATCTCAGGGTTGGCTGGTCTTCAGCACGGGACTCGGGTTGCTCTGGTCTACCTTCATGAGCCATTCCTACTCCCGGGTTCCTTATAGGAAACTCGTCATCCATCGGAATAGGACCACTAATTCTACCACGGATGGTAGTCTGATCGGGGTGAGCGGTTTTCGGTCGGCCAACGCTGGTAGCGGGTCGAAAGAGCCCCATGGTGTCTCTGAGAACCGAAAGGCGAATTTCACGAAATAACGGAGTGCGGGGGTAGCGAACGACAAGAGAGATGACAGAAAGATGATAGATATGGGAGTGACGGCGGCCAGCGATCCATTCTCGTTCCTCCAAGCGTAACTAGTCCAAATTCGCGGCTGGTCACTTTTACTTTGGAAAAGAGGTCACTCCTGCGTCTCACATCGCCAGCAATGCAGCTCGACAGGACGTGGACGTCGGTATGCGAATCGAGTGCTAGGAGCAGCCCCTCCTCAATTGCCACTCGATGACCGTGGCAAAGACAAACAGAAGGGAAGGATAGGTTGTGAGGGCCTGGGCTAGTTTATGAGATGTGGACACGGAGAGGCCCTGCGGCCATTACAGCGCATATTCTCGAATAGGGTTCCTGCGACGGCCGTCCACACCCTCGTGCATATGTACATGTAGATAAGTCGAGTGGGATGGCAAGGCTCTTGGGGGCGGGCGGATGGGCGGTAAACATAGGGATGGGTAGATGTATGGATAGATGTATGGATGTATGGATGGATAGCCTGACCCATGAAACGTCCAATGCACACATTCGCGCTCTGGAGGGTTTACTGTAACAATGTCTAATAAGATATCGGCTCTAAGTGGCAGATACAGAAGAACTAGGATAGGTCGGGATGACGATGGACCAGGGCGTTGGAATGCCCTGATATTGGCCCCAGGGGTCTTGCAGTGGTGAACCTTGCTCGGACCTTGCATGTGCAGTCGAGGGTCCGTGTGTTCTAGCTGTCCGTGTGTTGGCTGAGAATGTCTCTCGATGGTCCGTCTAAGTCCATGGCGTGGGTGCGCGGCCATAAGACGGAGCAATGGCTGTGACAGGTTTGAGCTGTTTTTGTCAACATCGTATCGAGAGTTGGCACTACGCAGCCGACTGCTTCACTTGTCTCAGAGGGTGCTGTTTTATGGAAGACTATAAATTCTAGGTCACAGAGTTGTAAGGGTTAGATGTATGTAGAAGCGCAAACGATACAGAAATGCCAGATTAGGCGAACTGCCCAGGTGGGCAAGGGAGCTAAACTCTAGCAGCTCTAGCTTCCCCTGCTTCGGATAGATGCATAGCATAGGAACTACATAAAAGCCATACTGTATCCGGATTAGACTAACTCCCAATGGAACCGAGTCACGGAGACGACTTCCGATTGGGGCATCACGACCGTTTCGTGTAAATATCTACTCACCTATTAACCACAATATTCGCTCTCATATACAAACAGACTTCGGACGGGTCATCCAATGGGTATATATATCAAGGGCCGACGGCAACTAATGCCATCCCGATAATATCAATAGCCATCTTATAGGCTAAAACATTAATACAGAAATTATAGAAACAAACAAACCTGTCGTAGTAAATAGTTGTTGTTATAGCTCTTCTGGACGTGAGAGGCATCCAAATTCACGAATTACGTAGTACAACCAGGAATTAAACAGGACAGCCTTCTCCATCGACACAATCCTAAACTACAGGAGTATCATGTTCAAACGCTCCCTACCTAAAGCCAAAATCCGAACATGCCACTCTGCATAGGACTATGTATCTTCTCTTAGGCTCTGTGTCAAGGAAGAAAGAATTAGTTCTATATAGCTGATCGGTCTAATAACACTACTATCGTCGGTTCTACAATATAACGAAAAGAATGGCTCGGACATGTATCCGCCCGGAGGAGCAAGAATAGCTCTAGCGACCGACGCCAGGATGGGGCGCCGTTCTCCATCCTCGTCCCTTTTATTTTGCGATATACTTCTCCTCCGCTCTATCCGTTCGTTATCAATCTCTCTCATGTATGTATCTCTGACGACACCGCCAAGCTGCGGTACTACTAGAGGTATGAGACAAGACACGAGCCAACGACCCATGAAAGCAGGCCGCGTTTGATCTGCGCGAATATCTTGGGGAACGGAAATCCTATAAGCTAGGATGTCCCTTAATAAGATCTCCCGTCACTGGTCGGCGAAGCAACGTCTATGCATCGGAGGCTATGTTATCTGAGACTTGTTCGTTGAGAGAACACGAGACACACATATGTTGGCACCACCACTGCACCAGATATGAATAGCCAACATCGTATAACTACGTTAGAATACAATGCGATACGCGTATTCGCTCGAGAAAGCGCTTCCAGAAGGTGATCCGGACAAAGAACAAAGTAGAAAAAGGAGCTCCTATCCAATGCACGCATGTGTCTCCTGTCGCTTGCATCTGCTGCTGCATTGGACGTTGTCGACGCTACCCTAACTGCATACAACATGCATGCGTGCATAGGGACAAGACTTATTACGAGGCCAACCAAGACCCAGAGAAACGAAGAGTCGCAGAATATCCCCGAACCGCTAGCCATGCAGGTACCACACCGCACTGACGCTTTAGTCCTCATAGGTGGAATTCTCTATGCACATATGTAAATAGGTTGGGCCAGACTACTGTAGACGAACCTCTCCTATCGATCCTACCGAGTTCGCCGACTAATTAGCATCGTAGACCCCTTACTCAACTATTTTGGTTCTATCGTAGCCGCATACCTAGGTAACTGGCCTACGTGCGTATCTGTCAACTATTAACAAAATACATACCTCGGCTAGCTCGCGCGCCGGATATTTAGTGAATGGCTGATGAATAATAAGGTTGTTCGCTCTTGTTTTGGGTCTAGTTCCCTGTGGACCTCAAACGGTCCGCCCCCCGCCGCAAAGCCCAATTCTGAAACAGCAGGGATACGAATACGTATCCTTAACCCAGTCGTCACAGCGTTAACCGTCTGATGTTTGTCAACCTATTCGATACATACATATATGTTATAGTAGTATAGTACCTACAGTAGCACATGGTAGTATCAATGAGTCCATCACAATGTCCAGATACAGCAACTCAGTATTGGAGGATTCCTAGGGATCCTTGACTCTTCATACCTCCATGTTCCTACCAACCCGCCGCTACGGTCCAAATATTGGATTCCATGTCCCTTATGTGATGTTTTACGTCCCATCTCTCCCTTGCCCTATTTACTTAATATCTATCCTAAGACGTCTGTCTGGGGATAAACATTACGAAGGGGGTGCCGAGGGGTGATGAAGAAATCTACAACGACGCAAGGTAACCCGTCGTTAATAAAATCAAAACAAACGACAACCAGGAAACCTCGACGTAGGCTCGGTAGTCATTTGCCTTGTTAGAACTTTGGATGAACACCTCTCCTTCAATTCGCTAGTCCCAAGGGACTCGACATTTGGGTAGAGTCTGTTCGCATCCCCTTAATTGGCCGGTCTTGGCCGCAGCCGTTCGTCACATATCTCATGCCTCTATCGAGGCCGAATCGACGTAGCGAAGATCGGCGTTGTTCTCGAGCCAGTCCATCCAGTTGTTTAAGAATTTACTACCTCTAGTTGCGAGAGCCACATGTCAGAAACGTCTTCTAGAAACATGTATGACGATCAAGAGAGTCTGAGCGTGAGGGACCGTGGGGGGCCATCGTCCAAAGATAGAAGATGGGAAGCATCGCTACCGTTATGAATGACGAGGAATTATAAAGGAAATAGAATCAAAGTGAATAAACATACCGTCGAACAGTCTCCGAATCCCCAACAACAACCAGTGAACGTTTAGGCCTTGTCATCGCAACTAGTATATGCCATTAGCATCGTGCCGTCTAGTAATAACCCGTCCAAGGTGAAAGATCTCGATCTCCGTAGACTTACCATTCAGGCGACGCTTCTCGCTCAGGAAGCCGACCTCCCCTTCGGAGTTGCTCCGCACGAGACTAACAATGACGGCCTCCTTTTCCCGGCCCTGGAAACCGTCGACAGAGCCGAGCTCGATTCCGGGAAAGGCCTCTTTCAGGGGAGCCAAAAGACCGAGCTATGAGTAGAAGTGAGTATATACCAATCAAAAAACAGTCAACTCAAGCCTTAGAAACATTGTAGAATACCTAGTTGGTCTGGACCACAAGAAAGAGGGCGAAGAACATACCTGAGCATTATAAGGCGTAACAACCGCCACATCCTCCGGCCGAACCCCAGCATCGACCAACTTCCTAACATGCTGCCTCACCAGCGCAGCCTCCATCTCGTTGCTCTTACTCTCGCCGAACAGCGACCTAGCCGTCTTCTTCCGCGCACTATCCTTATCCTCCTCCTCCTCGTTTTTCTCAGGGAAATCTCCGCCCTGCGTATCGATGAAGATCACCGGCTCACTCGTGTCCTCCGTATCTTCGACTCCATATGGCAAGTCCCGCAATAACCGCCCCTTCACCGCATCCGCGGCGACGAGCTGCGCGTCGTACAGCTCGTCCGACGGGAACCGCATGATGTGCTCGTGCATGCGGTACTGCGTGGTAAGCATGCGCTTGACAGCCGGGCCATGCAGCCTCAACAACCGATCAAACAGCGTAGTCTCCAAGCTCGCGCCCGCGATCACATCCCCGCCTCCCTCAACCTTCGGCTTCGCCTTCGTCTTCGAGTTCGTCGACTTGACCGTAGGCGGCAGCTGCAAGTGATCGCCGGCACACACAGCCTTTGTTGCCGCGAGCAGCGGGACCCAGCACTGGGCCTCGAGGGCCTGGCTCGCCTCATCGATAACAACCACATCAAAGCGCTCGTTCCTGAGCTGGTAGCCGCCGGCGCCGTGCAGCGTAGCCAGCACGACCTTACTCCCGCCGACGAGCGTACCCACACACCGGCGCTCGCGCTCGCGGAACTCCTTGCGCAGCTCCTTGAGGTCAGCGTAGATAGCCTTGCGCTCCCTGCCGCTGCGCGTCTTCTTGACCGACGCCTGTTTGGCGTCCATCTCGACGCGCACGTCCTTAACGATGAGCCCCGCCTCGGAGGTCTGCGTCAGCACGTCGAGCGAGTGGTTCAGCACCGAGGGGAGCAGGCGCGCCGGGTGCCCGAGCCGCACGATGGGGACCTTGTGCGGGGATAGCCGCTCGACGATGTTGTCGACGGAGATGTTGGACGGTCCGCAGACCAGGACGCGCAGGTTGCGCTTGACCATTTGCAGGATCAGTTCGATCAGTGTGTGTGTTTTGCCTGTCTGTCAAGCACGTTAGCCTAGCCATTGCCCCTCCCCCCTTCCCTTTCCCATGTTAAGAACAAAGGTTAGAGCTAGACTTACCCCAGGCGGGCCATGAATCAGTGCAATCTCCCTAGATGCAAGCGCGAAGCGAATAGCATCCTTCTGAGAATCATTAAGCGACGGATCGAACCACTCGATCCTCCCCTCCCCAACCTCCTCGTCCTTCCCTAGGTCCGGCGGCACAGGCGACGGGCTCGCAAGACCAAACAATACTCTCACAAAAGTAGAGTACTCGGCCTCCTGCATATCGCGCAGCTTCTCCATCGTCTGGTTCATGCGGCGGTGCGTGACATCATCCGCAAGCTTAACCAACCAAACCCGCCCCCCAAGTGTCGCCGCGTCCTCCTTGTCCTCATCGACGGCGACAGCGACGGCGTCCCTCTTAACCTTGATCACGACGCCTTTGGCGCCTTTTCGCTCGAGATCCTTGACCTCACGCTTCTTGGCGCTGCCGGCAGGCTGTTCGGAGATGAGCACGATATCGCCGACGCGCACGCCGTGTTCCGGTAGCTCTCCGGTGCCGGAGGTAGCGCTGTCCGGGCTCAGTTCGAGGACCGTCCTGCCGCCGAGGCCGGTTCGTTGCGAGGCCACGACGAGGTTTGTGACGGCGAGTCCGGCGCGCTGCAGCGACGCAGGGCTCGCGGCGGAGATCAGCCCGCTAGTCTCTTGGATCTCGCTCTGCAGCTCAGCATCCAGGAGCGCGAGCTGAGTCCGGGCGAACGCTGGGACGTCGACGGATTGCGTCAAGAGCGACATGATTACACGCGGCGGCTGCTCGTGTGGACAGCCCGTGGATGTTCTACCGCACAGCCGGTCTCACGAAAGATCAGGTCTGTATAAAAATTTACCCTTGCTTATGTGTCTATATCGTGCCTAGAAGACGCATGGTGATTCGTTGAGATGCCCGTCACTTGAGGTTGTGGTGGTTGAAGATTGGAGTTCAAGATTTATGATTGATGAGAATGATATGCAAGACACGAATGACCGCTAAATTCCATGACAAACACCACGCCAATTGCAGACGCCTACCGACCCAACTTCATTAATTATGAAAATATTCCTCTCTTGGTATCCAAATATTAAATGTCATCATCATTTAGGACAATAATTGCAAGCTGCCACACAGCTAATCAGACACAGCATCCGTAGGTTGAGTGAATAAGACGACAAAGAGGCTGACAACTATGAGAGCACATGCGACCAGCGATACTATTATAATAGTCCCTCTCGAGGCCGGGAATTTCCCCTTTATCACCCACTGCTGGCCTTGGTAATATCTACGATATCCCAGCAGCAAAATTAGAATAGATATGCCTATAAATGTAGCGCCGAGTGGCTTGCCCACATGTCGAATGGTTTGGAATTGGGGGTCATCCGGCGCTATCGAAGTGTTGAGACGGAATAACTGGGTGATGGCTATTCCGATAGATGCGAAGGAGAGTGATGTTCGGAGCCAGGCAAGAAACGTCCGCTCTGAAGCATCAACTTGTCAGCCCATAACGTACGCGCGCAAGTAAAATGGCAGTAGCAGTTGACCATACCCAAAGCCAAGTGATCCCTAGCCACGCTTCCCTTATTCTCCAACTCTACCGACCACAAGCCAGGAAAGTAATGCTTCAACCAGTTCTTCTCGTCTACATTGTGACTCGTACCGTTCGTAGCCGCAACATCAACTTCTGACTGCTGCGCGGACCTCCGATTCCTTGGGTTGGGCGACACCCGCGTGCTCTGGTAGTTGGGTGCATTGTCGCGTGCCGTCGCGATGCTCGTAGTTTCGTCGGCGGCGCCATCCTCGTCGCGTTCTGGCAGGCGCTGGAAGCTCATCCTCGGACTACGCCCCGATGCGTGTGATCCAATTGTGTCGGCGCGTTCTCTAGCAGTCTAACAGCGAAAATATCTTGTCAGAAAATGCCAAGTAGGTGAAGTGAAATCTCTAAAAGCAAGGGCGTTCGGAGGTTCGGAAGAAGGAATGCGCTTTTCTTCTTTTCTGCTAGAAATTGACAAGACTAGAACCAATTGCAATAGTATATAGACGAACCTCAAGAATACCATTGAGTCTGTCCTGAGAGGTTATCCGCGACGGCGAGGGTAGCTCGGACGTCGACCTCGAGCGGTCTGGCACTGGCACTGGCAAAGGTGACGATCCTCGTAAAGAGGGAGTAAATGGTCCCACCATCGGAGACTGTCCGGAGGCCATGACGGAAAACACAGTCCGTAACCCCCGTCGCTTAATCGATATGCTGTACCGTACGATAAACCTGGTCGTCCAAGAAAACTCAATGCGATGCTGCAGTGTGGTGCGGCCACCCAAGTGCGAAGCCTAATCGACCCGGCATGTTGGCATTGTGGTGATGTTCTGTTAGCTTAGATGATACCATAACTTAGTATATTAAAGGTTTAGGTTGATGGGCTACACTAAGCTCCCGTTGTGAATCGATTGAGCTGGCATTTCAAGAGCTACTACGTCACTACCTAGCTCCCGTAGGCACATGCACCTATAAGATCCCCGAACTTGCGCCGATTCTTACCACTCTGTCACAACCGTCTCCACTGCCAGAACAGGGGTTGGAATATATCGCCAGAGGCTTCACTCTTCATATGAGAGTAACCTCCTTTTAAGCTATAGAACCTTCAAATTCTCACCATTTCAAGTTGCTAATACTGAATCATCTCATCATAAGAAATATACACAATGTATATCATTTTAACGGCTTCAACATACATCGAAGTTAATACCTAGGAGAACTAAGCTGGTATGTGGAACTAGATTGGCCCTTATATTGGAACCCGTTACTTCAAGAATATGATAAGTCTTGAGCCTATAAAATGGTGATGCCTAGGTATAATAGCGTATAGCATAACAGACATTTAGGTCGTATGCAAAGGCCAAAGTTCCTATCCAAGCACACGTGTCTGAAGAATCTATTATATTTACCCCTATCGATTTGTTAATACTTCTACTTCTTAGATCCTATAGTAAGCATTCCAATTCATTCTACTTATAGTAGGTAGTATAGTTATAGAAAGATGAAATACTGTATTATCAGTATCTCAATATCGCCATGTCTAGGTACCTATACATACCCACCTAATGAGAAAGACAATCCCATCATCAAGCGTCTGAAAAGGGGTTGCCACCAACCAGCATCGTCGTTCCGGAGCTGTAAAGAAACTATCATTTTCCCTTTCCTCGTATATGATATCAGCCCGGAGCTTAAGGATTATCATGTCTAAAAGTGGTTCTTCAGTCGAGTTCGACCGTGTTCCTCATAATCATAAATAGAGGAAGAATTGGGGAACTGCTCACATTGGTGATGACTTCCAGAGGAGAAGCTAGTCAGTTGAATCTGGCCTCAAGGGTCTAATGATATAAGAAGCCCTCTCTATCTCTCTTCCATTCTCGTCACTCCTATGTGTCAACGCGAGTCTAGATTTTAACCTTTCCCCTTAAATTAAAACTCGCCAGCATTGGAGATATCTCAGGTTTACCATGTCTTCAGGCATAACAGTCGTCCTACTACTTCCCTACGCAGCCTTGGCCTATATGTTGCCCTGAAAGCCAAGAGGACTGGGTGATACTTAATGTCCCAGGAAGAAATATGTATTTTAAGGCCCCGAGAGAAACCAGTCTCTGAGCACCAGCGGGCAATACCGCACCCGTGTCTCGTCTCGGTGTAAGGTGAAAGGTTAGATGTGCGGGAAAGGCGAGCCGATGAGTATCGTAAGAATGTCGCAAATAGTACCCCTATTTGAATACAAGACGAATAGGGGCAAGGCATGTTAGGCCAGTGTAGCCCATTAGATATAGGCCCGTGTGATGATATACGAAACTACCAAGATGTTAACTACCGCAAGGACTCAGCTCTATATGTCCTGTTGACAGAGCACGACGACACAGCACCTTGATAGAAGGAGTACAGCCGAAATATCAAATCCAATACTTTCATCTCATTGTCCCTCCTCTACCTGTCGCGCGACAGGCCCTGAGAAAACTCCTGCGTAGGGGCTCCTCCTCCGTCCTTTCGCTTCTAATAAATACCATGTGTGGGTTGAGTGCCTACCTAAGTACATACCTTAACAGACTACCTTTCTACAATAGGTCTTGACTCGCACCGACATCAATAGATACAGGACTCTCATCTATAAGAGTATAAAGGAGTCTATAGGAGTATAAGGGAGCACGGCCTAGGTACCTAGACTCTATCCCAGACCTCTGAGGTAGGCGGGATGCTTCTAGAAGGACTGCGCAACAGCTAGTCCACGATAAACCTACCTCGGTACCGTCAGCGCTATCATTCCAGATCGATACCTTAGGTACCTAGGGTAGAGATGGGCAAGATAGTAGTAGGTACTACACATAACTATCGCCATCTCCAGGCTACACAAGACAACACCTGAGGGTCTAAACACCAACCAGTAGGATACACATAGCTAAGCCAGTATACACAGCGCCGAAAAGTGCCACGCCTCGGCAAGTCACAGGTGGCGCTCAGCTAGCACGAACCAGTCTTGCGCGATCCGGACACCAGACTATTGACATCACGATCCGTGACAAGAATCGAGAACCAAGCGTCAAGACAGCCCTAATGTCCGGCAGGTTTACCTTTCAAGACTTCCTACGGTACCGTGCCGTTGTGGGGCAAGAGCAGCCGTACGGATATCTGAAGACCCGGAACCTGTGTCTGAGACAAGCGATACGCCCAAAAACAAAACAAAAAAGCTTGTGCCTGTTTTTGGAATTACGTATGGTCTATCCTTGGGGCTAGAAGGACGCCCTCGTGGCGCTTGAGGCACAAAAATAGTTGAGTCAACTGTCTTAGCCCCCGACATGCACGTTTCTCTCTAAATGTACCTAGTATCGTCGAAGTTGTCCGGAGCACAGACTTGTGTCGTCTATCGATACTCGGCAGAGGGGGGGGGAGAGTCCGCCGTGCTTCCCAGTCTAAGACAAAGGGTAGCCGGCGCCATTTCAAGCGCGGATAATAAAAACCGTGGCTTTCCAAGTAATGAGATGGTCTAGGTATGTAGGAAGGATATGGCTTTTTATTGATATGTCATACGTAGGTACGTTACAACTGTCTCTCCGCCGCGAGCGTACGTGGAAATACGATACCCTCTTCCAGTCCCTCCGGACCCGAGCCGCGCAACCTCCGAGTTCGATTGGTAAGCCTCGTCCCGCCGCATCTAGGACTATTCAGCAACATTTCGGCGTTAGGGGTATTAGACTCTAGATGAGCTAGGAACTACGACGCCTTGAGGCTTTCGGGGTCTGTCTCATGAATTTGAAGCTTCACCTCATGGCGTAGTTGATGGCTCATCATATTCGGCCGTAGGCGTATATCTAAATCTCTCATGATGTTCTTGCACTTTTTAGTTGAAGCCATGCAATCTATATCACGAGACACACTTGGGGCTATGGCTCGCTTTTCTTTTCTCCGCCTCCGTACAGATACTTTGAAAACTCCTTTCTCGTCTGCGAGCAAAACCCATCTACCATTGAATTGTAATGAAGCGAGGACGCTAGGTGACTCCCCGGGAATAACCTTCCTCGTGTCTCCGTACTGTATGGAACGTGAGAGATATCTTGCTGGCGGATATAGCGGACTGAAAGTACCGAGCGATAGTAGCACAGAATTCATCTTCATCCCTTCAAACGACAAGTAGATACATCACGAAGAGGCTTGTTTCATGATAGCAGGACCCAATTTCTCTATGCCTTAGGTTCGGCATCCAAATCTGTACGTCATAAGTAAGCTGACGGTAAGAGATTAAGGATGGGTTTCTTTGTTAAAGGATTGTATTCGACTGGTCAGAACTCTACGACCATGATGACGAAACGCGAGATTAGAAACGTCAGCCTAAGAGGCTAAAACATGCCTATGGTTACCCAGAGAGATACCTCCTGGAGATCATCATGAGTGGTACGAATACTGATAGACGTACTAGGTGAGGAAAGAGAAGGGATCACCAGTAAGACAGGATAGCCGTCGAATAGGCGACGAATGTTTGGGTCTTTTTGTTGAGCACTTTGACAAAGACGTTACCCAAGGTATAGTGAGGACGCTGTATTAAAACGCGTATCTCAACTAAACCACAATTCGAAGCCTAGGATCTGACGATCACCATACGAGAACAACATATGGTACGGTAGATGATAGGCAGCGCGCCAACGGGGAATGGCGTCAGCAAGTCACTTGCTTCGAGTTTCACAGCGTCGGGAGCATCTCCATGAGCAGTTATGATCTGACCTGACCTGACCTGCAAAAGACAAGAGCGACAGCATCTTTTCGTCCTCCACGTCGTGATACTATGTAGGTACCTACATATCCAAATTCGGCTCAGACTACTCATGCAGGTAAGCTTTGGTTAATAACCCTGAACGTGATATGTAGCCCGACTCCTGTCAGAAGTCAAACTAGTGGGTGTCCCTACGGGTTGCGATTGCAGCTGGCTGGCCAGCTCCGGGAGCAGGCCGATCTCAAATGGCGGATGCATGATGGATGACGGCGGACGGCTAGAACCGCAGTACCCGCTCCATGATCGACATAACGGCTGCTCTGTCATATCATACCAAGCTTGGGGGCTATCGACGAAGTCCTAACCTACGGCGAGAAGAGGGAGGATTCCTGTTCCGGGCTGCAGCGAGGCCGAAATGGGTAGTGTCGGTGTAGCCAACTCCCCAGCCTTCGCTGTCGCCGTTGCATTTTGCAGCAGCCAACCGAGTAAGCAAGCAGCCTTGTGAAGTATCCAGCGGCGCAGCTTGATGATTGGGTTCCATACGATAAGTATCGAACGTCGGTCTATGGCGCGGCTAGCCAATTAGAAAGCGATGTAGGATTCGAACCACCCTATCAAGATCTAATTCAAGCTGCCTGTAACAGCCTACTACTCTTGAAGCAGGGTGGTGTATAGGCAATTATTGAAAGTTGTGTAAATCAGCGATGAACTGACCTCTAGCCAATGAGCGGCGCTGGCAGCTACAATAGTTCGATACTTGTGTATCGAAATAGAGCATAAGCGTACTAAGCTGTATACGCTGCATACATACCACATGTAGATGATGCACTCCATATGGGCCGAGGATCCAGCTTTGGGGTCCAAGGAAGGATTGGGATACATATTGAGCGTCAGCAGGCACATATGTGTATAACGACTCCTTGGAGTACACCCTACTGGCTGAGGAGCCGTGCCGCATCAGGGCATCGTTTTGTTGCAGTAGCTTCGCATGCAGATTCCCTCCGCATCTATTTACCAGATCGGATTCTACGGCAGAGCATACTCGCACGACGACCCAAAATGTTGGGTAGCACCAAATCCTATCATCAGGTCTAGCCCAGAAAGCGGCGTCGTTCGAGCCAGACTGTGCCCTTCCATGTACGACGCAATCAAATGCAACTGCGGAAGAAAAAGGCAAGCAGCAACAGAAAAGACCTCGTGTCAGGCCTGCTCGAGCTTATCAGAACCGAAGGCTAGGCTTACAAACGCCGAAGGCTGAAAGGATCGTAGCAGTGCTTAAACGGTGAGAGAAGAGCGCTTGACCAGTAAACGCGCTGGCTCCCTGAATGATGCCCTGGGAAGATCCCGCGATCTCGTCATCCTCGTAAGCTAGAGATCCTAGCCATGATAGATTGATGGCGGCGTGGCCGTCAGCCTAAATAAGCGACGAAGCGAGGTTTGCTCGTTATCGGTAGGGTTGCTGCGCCCACCAAGTTCATGCACTCCCGTTCTCGACACGACAACGACGGATGGCGACCTCAATTCTCCGAAAGGGAGCCTGCAAAACCCCACACCCGTCGGTGACGTTGTCTAACCCATGGCTGAATATCTTATTATCGTGGTCTTTTTTAAAGACCTTCAAAGATACTAGCAAGACGAGCTAGACTTGCTAAGGATATTCGAAGTTCTCGTAGTGGGCAGGTTCGGAGACCCCGTCTCGGTCTTATCGGACGGGCAAAGAAGACGCACATCTAGGTCCAAGTCACTATGGGAGATCCGTGTGGGAGGACTCATATTTGCGATTTGCAACTTGCAAGACCTCCCAGCTGCATATTCGTGGCGGGAACTGCTGAAGCGCAAATACTGGCGACGGCACAGTATGCTGCTCTATGAGTATGGCCGTACGCGTGTAAACTCATCTGCATTTGGGGTCTCTCTTCCGAAACATGTTGGTCTTGGAAGTAGGCGCTGGAAGTTTCTCTGGGAGACTATGCAGTATTGTGCTTTGGAGAGAACCGTTTGCTTCAACCTCGAATCCTTCAGGTCGATGTAGATACTTATTCGACCCCAAATCGGTCAACTTGTGGTTCACACTGCATACCAAGGCAGGTAGCTTCAAGCTCCCCGCGTAACCAGTTGTAGTGTACAGGGAATGCGAGGGCGTTGTTTGGATCACACGAACCTGAGCAAGCAGGCAAGTATCCTACTCGACGAAGCAGGCCTTGTAGAAAGGGAACGCTATCATTGATGGTATCCCATATGCGTTATGCTTTGCTTCAGGTGTGTGTCGTCATGCGATCGGCCCGTAGCATCCAAGCAGATTGCATTAGGAAGGTCGTCGTCTAGCCTATGGCGACGCTGGTCTCGAAAGAGAAATCTTCGAGACTGGACGACTGCGTTTCATCGAATCTTAATAGCGCCCAGATATGGCAAGCATTTACGGATAGGCGTGGGAGAACACGTGGGGTGGAACAAGGCGGTGATACTTACAACCCAAAGAGGAGCATGCATACGAGGTTAACTAATGCTTCCTTCGTACCAAACTCACGACTGACCGGTCCAATGATTTTATTTGCACGCGTGTCACATACATACTGACTCTAGTGAAGTGGTCTGCTTCTACACCTTGATCGATGCGAGTTGCTAGCAGGGACCGTTAGACGGCGATGATACGATAGAGGCAAGGTGGACGTATCGAAAGAAATGATGGTTGATGGTGACCAAATCCGAGAGAACACCGAACTACTTCGTTTCGTACCTGCATGAACCATTCATTTGTGGCTGTTCACGCTGTTACTGTGTGTAACTCGAATCGTCTTGGATCGGTGAACTTGTTTGAGGCATCTTTTCCCTTAGTCACCGTCCTGTAATAAATGAGAAATTTTCATCGGCTCTCGTTAATAATTGTCGGGCTCCCTTGACGATAAACCCCACGAGATTGAATCTCCGGACACCCGTTGGGCCGTGGCGGGCTCTCGGCTCCATGGACATGTCAGAAGCTTACCTAGCCCTCGCCTGATGGTGCTCGCCTTGCCGGAGCCGTTGTGTGGGAGATGACGATCAGCCACCTTTCCACGCTCAGGTCCCTGGCGGCACTTACCGGATCGCATGGGAAAAAATTGCTGTTGGAACTTGGACCAAGATCGTCGTCAGAAAGATCGACGTATCCGCGAGATGGCGCGGGAAAACGCGCGTTACTACCGTTGCTTTTTCGCCAAACGAAGTCCGGGGCTTGTCGTGGAAATAAAAGTGACAGGTATATCTTCATACTTAAGGTGCTCTAGATTCGCGCTACCTGACACCGGGTTGAACGGATATTCTATGTGGTTTGTAATGTATTTCTTCTTCGATGTTCTGAATAGGTACCTAGGTAGGTACGGTAGATATACGTAATTGGTATGAGTTATGTGTATTCCAGTCACTGAACTATAGCGAGATTGTAATTCTCCGTCCAGTCGTTCGGGCTGTCTCCTCGCAACGGACTGACTCACGAGTTATGAGCACGGAAGTGATATCTGATAGTGTCGATATGAGATGAGGTTGGAGGTGCTCGGTGAGTCTAGTCAGTCTAGGGTCCTTGAAAGGTGAGTAGCTTCAGGGCTGTCTTGGAATCTTCTATCGCAGCCCTTCGAAGTATCCATGTCTATGGTACTGGGACGATAGCGACTGCAGGCCAGGGAAAGAACAGGGTCAGATAACGTGGTTAGGTAATTAAACCAACTAACAGTGGGACCAGTATACAACGTAGCACAAGAAAAATGGAGGTCGAATTTCGAAATGGGTTGAGTGCTATGCAATGAAAACCGGGACTTCATAAACTGGTTTATCATGCTCTTACGAGAGATGGTTGATGGTGCTATGTTCGCCTCGCTTATGGATAACGATAGCTTCGACTAAGTGGTTGGACGAGTGGGGGGATACGTAACGGTAGACGGGGACGATATTCTGAAACGCAGAAGTCTTCGAGAAAAAAATAGCGGAACGTTGCCAATTGGGCCGGGACCTGCATTAGTGCAGCTAAATATCGACGGGGAAGATAGGATAAGAAGAGAGGACCCTGGAGGCCGGGCGAGCTAGTGACTATCGTGGGCTGTACATGCCAATTGTACCTTCCGCTATCAATCGATAATGGGTACTCACCTTAGATATATTTGGTACCAGGTGGCCTCGTACATATCCACCTGCATTGGCTCTATCGCTAATGTACACTAGTAATACTAGTAACAAAGCTTTTGTGATTAGTCTTTGCGGAGTACAGTTTTAGTGATATGTAGAACTTCAACATAGCAAGGCACGCGTACCTCCGTATACTTCACCCATTCCACTGTCGATAACGGAAAGTATTCGAAATGGTCGGGTCGACTTCAGATCTGTGTGAAGTCATTAGCGGGGCGGTACGCATTGGCGAACGGGTCTGAGTCTCTTTTGACAGGTGGCTATAAATCTATCATCTTGGCTAATGCTTCCAATGCTACACGATAATAAATTGAGGTTAGTTTATTACTAACATATTGATTCATCCGTTATACCTAAGGTATCATGTGTCAGATGGTTGGATGTTTGGCATTGAGGCCACGGCTATTTCGAAACAGCACATCAGACGCTTAATTTGGAGAGAGCCTCTCGGCTGGCTTACCAGCAGCTAATCGATGTGTGATGATCAAATGTTTGGAGATTCACCTTCTCAATGCTACCGGCTTTTTGCCACACTTCTCTCCCTTGCAAGAGATGCGTCGTAGGCCCGAATAAGAAACAACTTCACCTAGGGTGGCCGGTAACTTGCTGGGTTAGCTCTCTCGTGGCCGGCTACTTCCCACACACGCATGGGAGCTGGTATCTGTGCTCATTGGTCCAAAATATGCCGGTGAAGAAGCCAAGAAGTCGAGAGAATCCGTCGAGATCTTCCAGAATCACACCTGCTACAGTATGCTACAAGCCTCCCTGCTCGAGGCTAAACCGGATGCGTTCCTCATTTCGAGTTGCGTGCTAATTCTCGGCGTTGCATTATCACATGGGTTGGCTTTTCGTCTCCAAGGGATTCCTGGTGGCCGACCTCAAGTTTATTTCGCGAATCTGGGGGAGCAGTTGAAAGGAACGGCGCTCTTCCTCTTTCGGTCCCTGTCGCCGAGTTATCAATTCCGCCAACGGGTGCGGAAGGCGGCTCCTTCTCCAAGCGGGCCGTGGAGCGTTCAAGGCCTTTCCATGCGAGCCCTGTTCTCGACAGGGAGTCAAGAATTGCGTGAGAGAACCTGTATCGATCTCGTAGATACTAGATAGAGTTGAGGACGCCACTTGACGGTCAAACGGAAGAAGGTCTAGACAGTACGGAGAACATCAGTTTCCCGGGTTCATCAAAAGAAAATATCTTGAGATTTCTTGCGAAGTGGAACAGCTGCAATTTGGGGCGAGAAGTTGGTGATTAGGTCTTCCAGCCTCCCACACCGCGACCCGACGGTTCGAGACCTCGCATGACAAGCCAACATATTCGAGTGTTGGTATCGTACGTTCCAAGCCGTTGGGACTGGGAAGATGAAGATGCTACGGCGGAATTTTCGGCTCAGATGGGTCAGCCCACGCCGACAGGACGCATCATTGGTAAGAAGTCGTCGGACAAACTTTTGGCGATGTAGTAACTTCCAAGGTTGTCGTACGTGTCGACTCATCATAGTTGACCTGGGAAGAACAAAGTACTGAATATTGCCACTTTCCCTCCCTTCGAATTCCCTCATTACGGTGTTCCTGCTAGGTTGAGAATTTTCATAGCACGGGCCTCTATATACTGTCACTTGTCAGGTATTACAAGAGAAGCTCTGACTTCTCGTACAGTGAATTGGTCGTTCTGGATCGGTTCCGCGTCATGGAAGCGGATGTACCGCGTAGTCTGTATGGGAAACTCCACCGCTTATACGATATGTAGATTTCAAACCAACCGATAGGTTGATATCAGGGCCGTAGTTATTTTTCCCAGGGTCCTTCTCGTCATTGATACTGATGAACACCACCTGCATACCTAATCTATGGCTTTTAGGCTCTTCGACATGTGTGAAGGACCGTACGTAGAATGGTATCCTGAGAGCTGTAGCCTGCATATTGTTGCAGTTTATCCTGCATCTTCATCCTATGATATAGGTTATATGTGAGTGTCACTTTGTGGCTGTTTCTTTTTCCCGCACTTTCGCTCCTGTCAGATATTTAAGTTCCGGATCATATACCTACCTGCATACCGACTTGCCAATGCCTTACTATGTACAGTAATATGTGTGCCGCCTCTGCATTGTTCCTGCAGGACGAATACTGCAGGCACATATTTGGCATGCAAGGTACGGGTCGATGAATAGGCCGAGAGAAGGCGATTGGTGTGGAGAAGGCTGCATGTACTCTCCAACAGGCAGTACTTGGCCAGCTTCCAACAGGCCACAGGCTACGGACCCTGACGTATTGCAGTTTCCAGCACTGTGGGAGCCGGGTGTTGGCCGCATAATGGGAGGCAAATTAACTAGACCTCTTTCCCTGGGGGTCTGTCGAGCCGGAAGCCTTCCACGGAACTGTGATGGATACCTGGCAAGTCGGAAGTCCCAGCAAGTGTCTAGGCTTTCTAGGCACCTTAGCGGTGGACTGATCGTCTGGACCGTGATAAGCTTCCTGATTCGGGATTGTAGTCCGATAGAAGACCGCTCCACCGCTTGCTAGTAGTATTCATAGTGCAGTACTGACGAGACGGGCCACAATAATGCATACCTAATACATACAGACATACAGACAGACATACCTATTTGAGCATGCGATATGTAATGCAAAGCCAATGCTAAAGCATTGGTAGAGTGCACTAGTATGCACGGCAAAATAATGAAACAAGCGATGGATGCTCTGATGGTACCCAAACACTCTCTAAACCTTTAGTGGGCGATGGTAGAATATGCACAATAATGCAGAGAGCGTGTACTATGTCCATAGCCCCATATGATCCTCAATGCCTATCCCCGTAGACTACTGTACGATAGAGCGGTGCCTTAGGTACTATGTAGTGGACGAGCGTATCACCAATGCTGTAATGCGGGCTTCTAGAGCGCGCCATGTTCGATCGTGCCTGACCAGTCGTCTCACTTAAAGTAGATGAGCCGCTTGAGCGTTGGGTCGAGTGACTGTTTGATTATGCGTGGGCCAAGAGAATGATACTGGCTCATGAAGAGAGAGTGGGTTAGAAATGGCGCAGTCGAGAAACCCGACGGAGATGAAGATGCTCGTGGGATACATGAGGGGGGACCACGTTGAGCCAACACGGGAGAGACTGAAAAAGAAAGCGCTTCACTGTTTTTCTTTCAAAAATCCCGAGAGGTGAGGGAGAATGGAAGGAAGAATAATCAGAGTATGTTGAAATGAAATGGCCTGGCCAACGGGTATTTGGCCCAATGATTGTGTTAGAAGATCCCGAAGGACGAAAAAAGTAGGCGCGAGATTGATGTTCTTCTTCAGTCTGTGACGAGTGACGAGTGACGAGTTTAGCACGTCAGAGGTAATACAACAATATCTTTGTTCTTTCCTTACAAATACTGTTAAAAAAAGAAGCTTAATTCTCTTCCACCTTTTCCTACTCGTCGCCTTATTGGCTGATAATAACTTAAATCTTAAAATCTTCAACGACTCGTCACATCTTTCCTCCTGGTTCGTCACGATGCTGTCACCTTTCTCATCTCTATCTAATCTCACAACTACCCTATCAACTATGTGAAGAAAAACAGCTTCTAATGCCTTGCTATGAGGCGACCCATCGGATTCCCGATCACATCTGCTGGTGCGGGGTCTAATCTCACATGTAGCAGAATGCGAAGCAAGCGAGCTAACAAGCAAGCAAGTCATTGTGATATTGCTGTTCTCTTGCTCTGCTATTACAGATCGAGACGAGGGAGGCGATTCAGTAAATCGCCGTCGACCTATCGCATGAAGATATGCCTGTGCCTAGCATCAACCAATCCTATCACACTAAAGCAAACTCCCAAAGCGCGTTCCGTAAACAGGAAGCCTCGTCGTGATTCGATAGCATAGGCGTCTCCAGGCTGTTATGTCTGGATGAATGGGTTGCATTTGCGAGCGACTCGATTTTAATAAAGTGCTTGCATATCAGGAACGCGCGCGTTTTGGAGGATTCGCCCACTCACACGACGCTTGGGGCCGATCCTGTGTTTCCAATCCCAATCAATGCAACCGGTTTTAGCAGATAGATTGTGAAAATCTGCTTCATCACAGACTAATCTTTGGTCAATCTACCAATGCGAGGCCACCTTAGGCAAAACCCTCACATCATTGGTCTTCGTCTGCAGCAGCTAGGTACTGCGCCTACTACGAAAGATGGCATGTACATCCAATACGATACGGTCGTATCGCGCATACAGTGGCAGGCTGCCTCACTGCATGCTTAGCACGCTCACCTAAATGAATTCTTCATTCGCGAGCTTACAGCCTGTTGATGTGATTCAGTCGCCGGTAGTTTGGGATTTCCCAATCCGACTACGGAATGCCTTCGGGTGTATCTATCATGGTTCTTAACGTAGAGGGCTCAAAAATCCTGATGGCGACGGGGCTTAGCCCAGCGATCAGTGCCAATGCCAATGCTGTTACAGGTGAGAGAGATGGTCGACGCTACTACACTAGGTCTCCCTCTTGAGAGACACATGATCTCATGATCCTCCAATCCGAATAGCATCAGCTACGGTGGTTAGCTCATAGAGTACCCGATGTGTTGGATACTAAACTCCCCGCAATCCAATCGACAGTCCTGAAGGCTGCTTAGGACTCAAGATGAGCGCGAAATGTTCCTCGTGAAAGCGCTGAATGACGAGCGTGATCCACAGCGCAACGCCTGGCTGCCTGTACCTGCATTCCATCACGACGTCTTACTGGACGACAGCATGGGCTGGCGCAGAGGGCTCCGCGTCGCGCGAAGGCTGGACGGCGTTCAGCGACTGGCTGTGTAATGTTGCAGCCGAACACAACCACCACTACCACCACCACCTATGGCGGGTGTGCTTTGGCAAAAATGGTCGAATTATGCAAATTGTGTGGTTCGCTTCCTCCAGTAGTCCAGCGGCCAAATGCACCTATCACAGCTACCGGCTGGTGTATTATACATACGACGTAGGTATGCATGTTCCAACCGTTTAAGAAAATCCTGAAAAAACTTGTGCAGAGTACCATCCACGACAATCTATTCCTCAAAAGGCTCGAGAGTCCATGGGGAAGACCGCCGAGGTACGTCTCACTCACCTACTCGCTGTACTTACACTTATGCACGAGGTATGTAGGTAGTTATATGCATATACAAATCGGTTGAGCGTCTATATGTAGCTCTTACCACCCAAATGGAACAAAATGCTCTGGATCATGACGAATAATGTACGAAGGATAATTCCTACCCAAAGGATGGTTACCCAATACTATGCAACACTTATCCAAAAAGCTACATAAGACTCAAAGAAAAGAGGCGAGCATCCTTGCTTGGCTATCGAATGTAGCGCTACTATGGTACTATTCTCAATACTAGGTCGGGTCTGCAGGAGAACCCGTATCGTCTCTGAGCGAGGTAGGCGATATGCAAGGTGTCGTATGCGCACAAGCGAACGGAGTTTAGAGGTATGCACTATGCATAGGTACACGACCAGTCGGACAAGGTTTCTGCTGGTCGTCGAATAGAAAGTGAGAGGTTCTAGAGAGGGAGGAGAGGGAGAGAGAGAAGAGACAAAGTACCTCCCAATACTTGGTACCTCCTCGTCTTGCTCTACTGCCATCCAGATTTAGAATCGCTCGGTGGCTGCGCCCACATAGTACCAAGTCGGCACACCCACCCATCCCATGTTTCTGTCTTGCCCCAGACATGCAGTAGACAAGGTAGGCCAGTGGCCAGTCGACCAGGACCATCTTTAGGCCCCGGTCAGCTTTCACCCAAGTGAGACATGCATGGGTGGGTGGGTTCTCTATGGGTCCCCATTCCACCCGCAGGTCCTCCAGTGCCTATCGATGGGCTCTTTTTATCTGGTGTCGTTGATCTGGCTGGCTTCGACTATTTTACATTATCCTCTCAAGGTTCCCTTCAACCACGTTCATTACTCTCTTACCTAGTCTGTGATCGACATATCCGTCGTCTTGGAGTCTGTTCTCTTTCTTCTTCATAACCCTATCGGTTCTCTTGTTTCTTCTGTGACTCGATATTTTTTTTTTTTGGAATTGTTCGATCCCCTCGAACTTCCTGCCCTTCATTAACTATACAAACTTGCACCTATCCGCTCCCACGCCGATTGCTTGACAATAATACTCGGGGA
Organism: Hypoxylon crocopeplum; assembly: GCA_022578875.1. Taxonomy (NCBI): domain Eukaryota; kingdom Fungi; phylum Ascomycota; class Sordariomycetes; order Xylariales; family Hypoxylaceae; genus Hypoxylon; species Hypoxylon crocopeplum. The sequence continues at coordinate 110,182 of MU399580.1, forward strand.
GTCCAAAGTCGAGAAACAGGTCAATGTATAACACCGTACACCGAGTCACCAGCCACTAGACAGTCCTTTGATTCACATCAAGACTGCCGTTCATTCCTTCAGACATCCGAGAACCGAAACCACCATCTTTAGGCCAACCGCCCACCAACGTATTGTATAGTACACTTATCAGTATACTTAATTTATGAAACGAGAGGAACAACAACCTTGCGAATAGTTTCAACGACAGCACACGACTGAAGTCGACATCAGGTCAGTGGCCGAGAAGGTTGAGACGAGTCACGACCCATCAGACTGACAGGAAGTCGTGGTTGAAGCGACGACGACAATGGACCCAACTATGATGAACTCGCAGATGGGGCCGACGCCATTCTTCTACTACACACCGGACCCCAACCCGGAGAACCGACATCACGGTCACTTCAGTCAGCAGCCGGGCTTCCAACAGATGCAGATGCAGCAACAGCAAATGTTCCCTGTTGTGCCCACACTGCCATCGACGCCGATCTACTCTAGACCGAATTCGTCTTGCTCGCAACAGCCAATTCCGACCAAGGTGTTCCATGCCGTGCCTAGCAACGTGACTCCCATGGCATCGCCGCAGGCCACGCAACGACCAGGCATTCTGGTACAGAGCCAACCAACCAAGCTGATGCTCGAGACTGAGCTTTGCGATAACGATGGTTTCTACTACCCTGCCACGCCACCACTGTCGACATCTGGCAGTTCGATGGGCAGCCCGTGCAATACGAACGACATGCTAGCAACACCATTGAACCCGATGTTCTCCGGACTAGATGGATGCGAGATGGTCAAGCCCGAAGTCGAGACAGTGCCGGAACACCTGGAAAACCTGGATTGGGCAAGCTGCGGCTCGCCCCCTCTAACACCTGGTAGGTGCATATCCATGTCTATTCCCATGTTCATATCCATTTCCAGTATTGGGTTGGACGGTTTCATCTGGCGATGTTTAATTTTTGAGTCGAACGATTTCTTGCAATTATTTCTAAAAATAATGAATTGCGGAGTCGTTGTCAAAAGTTTCAGGGCAAACTGGTGGGGCTTTAATTGAATTTCACCGCTTATCGTCTATCTATCACTAAAACTTTAGGCAATTGGAGGTGCTAACTTTATTTCTCTTTTCTCGGAGTAGTTTACCTGCAATCCCAGTCCCAGTCACATTCCCAGTCAGGAGAGATCCTTTCGCTTAATTCCAGCTTTTCGAGCGACCTCCTTTCAACTGCCTCGTGCCCTTCGTTATCGCCATCACCAGCACCATACGCCCGATCAGTGGCATCAGAACAAGACGTGGACTTTTGCGACCCCCGGAACCTCACTGTTGGCGGTGTGCAGAACCCCACTCTAGCGCCTGGGTTTTCCGCCCCTATCACCTCGAGCTTGGAGGAATTCAGGGGTGACGCCCTACCAAAACAATCTCTCTCTCCTTTCTTCAACACCTCCGACCTTCACCAAGGGTTGCCGTCATTCGAGGACATTTCTGATCTTGAATCCGAGGACGACTTTGTGAGCCGACTTGTCAACATTGATGAGCAACGTGGTGTTGACGTGAAGAGGTCACGTTCTTCCACCTGCTCCACCACCTTATCCCTTGGTCACGAGTCTTTCCTAGCTGAGAGCGACTTTGACACAGAGGATACCACCTCTTGTGTGGTCACTGGCCTTCCTAGCCCAGCCAGTTCGTCAGATCCTGATTCGCACAAGGACAAGAAGTTGAAGAAGTCGAAGAAGGATTCGCGAAAGGTTGCGCCCGTCATGAACGTCGCCGCTGATTCCAGCTCCGGCGAAGGGCAGCAGCAGCCTGCTCAGAACGACTCAAAGGAAGACAACAGCAATGCCGAGTCAACTTCGGGTTCAAGTGGACAAGCTACAGCGCCGGCCCCGCCAAATCGCCGAGGTCGCAAGCAGTCCTTGACCGAGGACCCCAGCAAGACTTTCGTTTGCGAACTGTGCAACCGTCGTTTCCGACGACAAGAGCATCTAAAGCGTCACTACCGCTCTCTGCACACTCAAGAGAAGCCCTTCGAATGCCACGAATGCGGTAAAAAGTTCTCCAGAAGCGACAACTTGTCTCAGCATGCACGAACCCACGGCAGCGGTGCCATTGTCATGAATCTCATTGACGGCAGCGAAGAGGGTCTCGAGTTGATGCCCGGAGAGTCCGATTATGCCAATTTCGGCAAGGTACTCTTCCAAGTCGCGTCCGAAGTCCCCGGCAGCGCTAGCGATTTCTCGTCGGATGAGTCACCCAGTGAGAGTCAGGGCAAGAAGAAGCGCAAGCGATCTGACTGAACCCATCCAAGTTCCTCAGGATGGATTGAGATCAGATTATACACGTCGAGGATCCACGATAGATCTCCACGTACGCCCATTAATGACATAATGACTTTCACACATTCGATCTAGCCTGCCAGCTTTTTAACGTGGATCGGGTCTCGAGGCCCAGGTAGAGAGGACTCCAAAAGTTGCAACTTTGATTTTCCGGCATCGACTTGTCTTCTTGTACCAATATTGTGACAAACAACTCTTTTTTCCCCATCATGACGAATAAAATATTGCTCACGGGAGCGGCTCGGCAATCTTCACAGGGACACAACGGTTAGGTGATGAGGCGTGAACGGGCAGGCATTTTGAAACAAATCATACAGAGGCAGACTTGCCATGGAACGCAATGCTATACACATCATTTTTTACCGGCGGCTTATAATTCTCTACGCTCGTTGTAATCTCTACAGCAGGGCGGGGCAGGACAGCCGTTCGCGCTGTAGGACACGTTCAGTGGGATGGGGAAGTAGTCGAGGAGATGAAGTTCGGGGGCCCTTTTCACTGAACCCTCTTCGTGTGTCTAATTTCAGATTTTACTCGGTTTATTTTTCCAGACTTCGTTTCATTGCGATTGCAATCATGGCGGTGCCGGTCACAAGAAGATAGCTCTCAGCACATAGCTCTGTACAAGATAGCAAAAAATTGAACCAAGCAATGGTTTTGCCGCTGCCAACCAATCTTTACCGTATTTTCTCGTATTCTATTGTGACTTATCTCTATCGAGTCTCGTGAAATTGCAAATACTCTTCCTACCTTAGGAATTAAAACATCTATCTACATATGTAGGTATCTATCAGGTAGGTATCTATCAAGGTATATTTGCGTATCTATCCGGGAGAGTTGGAACATTCCGATTCTGCAATAAGATCCATTATCTTATCTAGTAGACTTGTGGACCCACGCGGCCATCTTTCTCAACTTCGAACAAAAACATCAATATGCGCGTAAAGGCGGGACTTTGGTATCAACTAACCTAAGTTTCCGAACCAGTGTAATCTCGTATCTCTTCCCAGCTGCTAATGGCGGCTAACTGACAGCTGGTCTCTAAAAACCTTGCCGGCCTGTCTTCAACCCTCCGAGACTCCGCCAAGCCAACGCCATCTTAGAGCCATCCGCATAAGTTTGTACTGCTCGGCGCCCTAGCAAAGATATCTATAGACCGTGCCTAGCCAGGTCTACACTAGCAGCCGAGCGATAGCCAAAGCGCTCGAGCACTATTTTCAAATATCTCATACTACGAAGCGCATCACGCCGAGATCAGCTGAGAGACATAGCGAGCGAGAGAGAGAAAAGTGAGGCAATCGGGCCACCAAGTCGTAAGAATAGCCAGGACCGAATCCGCCTAGCAGAGCGCAATGACTCGCCCCTTAGGCCGGCAGACTATTTGATTTTCCTTTTATTATTCTGTGAATAATTCTCCGAGATTCGATCCCCCGGGACGTGTGTGTTCGAATTACCGAACCACCACCTCACCCTAATGGCCGCGGACGGACCCCTCAGCGTCGTCGCGCTGGTATCCGGGGGCAAGGATAGTTTCTACTCGATTCTCCACTGTCTGGCGAATGGCCATCGCGTCCTGGCCCTGGCCAACCTCCACCCTCCTACTCCTCCGCCCAGAGCTGCCAGGACTAGTAGGCCTGTCACTGCGACTAGCATAGCGGAAGCGGAAGATGCGCTTGGAGCCCAGCTTGACAGCACTACTACTCCTACTAGCACTACCGCCATACGGATCTCTCCCGGCGATGAACCGGCTTCTCAGCAGCACGGGTCACCCTCGAGATCGAGAGTAGGCGATAGCGACAACGCCAAAGAGAAAGACGAAGATGAAGAGACCGACTTGAATAGCTTCATGTACCAGACGGTGGGCCACCAGGTCATCCCCCTGTACGCGCAGGCCACCGGCCTCCCTCTGTTCCGCCAGGCCATCCGCGGCACCGCGGTGGACCACGGTATCAGCTACCAAGATCCTGACGGCCGCCACGAGGACGACGAAGAGGACGAGGACGAGACGGAATCCCTTGTCCCGCTCCTGCGCGCCGTCCTCGACGCTCACCCGGATGTCAACGCCCTGTGCACAGGCGCCATCCTATCCACATACCAGCGCACGCGCGTCGAGTCGGTTGCTCTGCGCTTGGGGCTCGTCCCGCTGGCATTCCTGTGGCAGTTCCCCGAGCTTCCCCTCCCTTCTTGCGCCCTGGCCGCGGGGAGTGATAGGGACGATGCGCAGCTGCTCCGCGACATGGCGGCCGCGGGGCTGGAGGCGCGCGTCGTGAAGGTGGCTAGCGCTGGCCTGGGAGAGGAGTTCCTGTGGGAGAACGTGGCCAGCGAGGTTGGCGTGTCGCGGATCCAGCGCTCGCTTCGGCGCTTTGGCGGTGGTGGCCGGGGCTCTGTGCTTGGTGAGGGCGGGGAGTTCGAGACGCTTGTTGTTGATGGGCCGCCGATGCTGTTCAAAGGTCGTATCGCTGTCCGCGATGATGATAGGAGGGTTGTTCGTGAAGGTGGTGGTAGCGCCTGGCTGAGCATCCGCGAAGCCAAGGTTGAAATGAAAGTAGAGGCAAATGTAGTATCTGAGGGGGTGGATGGTGTTAGTGTTCGAATACCTAACCTACTCGACCCAAGGTTTGAAAATATCCTTGAGTTGATGAATAGCCAGGAAACCGTTGAATTAGGATACAATTACGCTGGGCTATCGCAGATACCACTATCTTCATCGAAACCAACACAGTTTAAGCTCGAGGACTCTAGTAGCCAGAACTGGTACTTCGTCGGAAGCTCAGGGGGTGTTGAAAACCAAACAACTAATATCGTTGACAAGATCAACGAACGACTACATAAAATCTCACTGCCAGCAACCGCTATTACGAGTTCAGTCATCGTACTGCGACGAATGGCAGACTTCCCAACCGTGAACAGGCTCTATGGAGCGCTGTTCCGGGAACCCAACCCACCTGCTCGAGTCACCATCTCGTGCGGCAACCTCCTGCTACCCCGAGACGCCGACATAGCCGTGCTCCTTGTAGTGCAGCCATATCTGAAAACAAAGCCAGATCATAGGCGCGGCCTGCACGTCCAGTCCCGGTCCTACTGGGCCCCGGCTAATATCGGCCCTTACAGCCAAGCTATCACGTACCCCCTACTCGCTGACGACAGTCAGAGTATCAACGACAACTACAACTCCAGTTCAGGCTCTCCCCTTGCGGTGTCTATCGCAGGGCAGATACCCCTAATACCCGCTTCTATGATTCTACCCCCAGACACGCTGGACGGCAATGGTAATGTCTCGCTGCAGATCACCTTAGCACTGCAGCATCTCTGGCGCGTCGGTGCCGAAATGCAAGTCCAATGGTGGAGCAGCGCCGTAGCATACTTCCCGCGCTCATCGGGCGTTGACGATATGAGACATAAGGCCTTGCTCGCCGCGACTGCGTGGAAGGCTGCACACTCCCGTGCTACTTCGACGGATACCGCAGACGGTGATTTGGACCCGTGGGATAAAAGGTATAACTCACTTTATACGTCGTATGGTAGCGGAAACGACGGTACTACGGGAGCGAGGCCGGCTCTCGCGGATTGGGAGGTCGTCGAGGGTTTCGACGCTGATGCTGACGACGAGGAGACGCAACAGAGGCTTTTGCCGTTTGTCTTCTCGGCCGAGGTTGCGGAGTTGCCAAGGGCGGCTGGCGTCGAGTGGCATGCGCACTTGGGGTTCGCAAACCTGGGCTCCGGCTCTGTTCGATTGTGTTCTGTCGTCGTCGGTGGTAGTGGTGGTGGACTACTACCGAGTCTTGATTTGCATCACGTTGCTGTCGAGTCCCCTACCGGTGACAGGTTCGTGCAGACTGTCACGGTCTACAAAGAATGCGAGGTGGCTGGTTCCTCATTTTCTTTCGAGGACGCCGTGAAAAGCTCCGCATTGGCTGTGAGAAGGTCGTTGGCCGAGCTATTGCCTAGCATCGACGATTCTTTGCCTGAGACAGGGGATGCTGCCACTCCTTCTATAATGCCAAAGATTGCGTATGTCGATCCTGAGCTCGTCGATGTCACTGCTGGGGATGATGTTGCGTACTCGTTAGAAGGCGGTGCGATCATTCCTTGCAGGTCATTATGGGACCCTTCAGGTGGCCGTCTGGGTATGGTGTCTGTCTTCGAGACTAGATGGGTCAGAGCAAGGTAGCATAAAAGGGGTAACAGAGTAAAGGACAATCGTAAAATATACCAAACAAAGGCAAACCAGATGAAGGGAAAGATCCATCAGCTTGAATATTATAAAATCTAACTTGTGCGATTCGCCCCTTTTGTGACATGAATGTACATTGCAAATGAGATGTATTATAAGTAACTAACACTCCTTGCCTACTCTTCTCAGACCTGCATATCTCTGTCAGACATTACCTTCATCATATATCATCATCCATATCCAAAGCCACTGGCTTTGCTATCGTATATGTATCTACGATACTCATATATGTGACTAAATAGCATCACAACCCCCTCTTCTGCTGCGTCGCAGGCTCAAGCCCCTTCCAGAAGTCACACCTCTGCTGCAGATCCAACGGCACCGTCTCCATCGTGAGGTTACCCGCCTGGATGAGCAACCTCCTGCCCCTCCCCCCATCCGCCGCCGTCCCATTCCCCCACGCCCCCCAGGCCGGAGTCCCGGGCGCCCTCAGCGTAGACGGATTCAGCTCCCGCACGAACGAGATCCAGTAGTCCATGACCGGCGCCACGACGTCCGCCGCGTACGTGTAGTAGCTGGCCGGCCCGCCCCCGGGCCCCGCTAGGCTGTCCGGCCCGAACACCGCCCACGACTCCCATATGTGCGGCACGCCTAGCCCGCGCGCCGCGTTGTCCGCGTCGTATACGTCGTACCGGTACCCCCACGCCTCGCCGCTTCCCCCCACCGTGCTGTTGAAGAGCGCGGCCGACGCGTCCAGGACGAAAGTCGTTGGGCAGATGAACGTCGCCTCGCCGTACGCGGCCGCCGTCGACGGGAACCACGCTGCGTGGCTGGGCACCGCGGCGGCCTGCGGGTATTGCTCTACCACGGATGCGGCTTGCGCGGATGTTAGGTTTGGGTAGTTGTTCTGCAGGAAGGTGGTCATGTCCGCGGACGTGGCCGCGTTTGTTGCGAATACACTGCCCTCGTTGCTCGTTGCGCCCATGAGCAGCGGCACGCCGACGAATTTCCCTTGTTCGAAGAGGCGGTACGGCAGGTCAGGCAGGAGATCGCCGTCGACGCAGGGCGTCCAGTAGAACAGCGGTAGTGGTGAGGGCAGGCCTGGTCGGCCCGGGAACGGGGAGGGGATGTTGGCAGCGGCTTGGAGAGTGGCCGTGTCTTTGGAGCGCAGACATGCCATCGGGTCTTGCGCGTTGTCGGCACCGTCGCAGCCCGTTTGCTGTAGGACCCGGTCGAACTGCCACTCCAGATCCGCGACGAGCGGCTGCGCGGGGAAAAACACGGACTCGCCGATGCCGCCGAGGAACAGGTTATCCTCGTCTTGCACGCTGTCCGTGGGAGCGGCGTAGGAGATGAGCAGGTGCAGGGCGACGGACCCGGCGCCGGCGGAGGCGCCGTGGATCACGACATAGTAAGGGTCGCCGCCGAAACTCGCGATGTTTCTCCGGATCCAGCGCATGACCTCGCGCTGGTCGCGCAGCCCGATGTTCAGGTCGCCCGAGGCGCGTAGGCGCTCGCTGGCTAGGAATCCCCATAGCCCGACGCGGTAGTTGAAGTTTACGAAGACGACGTTGTGGCCTGAGCGCTCGACTACGGTGGTGCCGTTCCAGTTGGCGTTGCTGTTGACTGTGTAGCCTAGTTTTGGGAGGAGTTTGTGAGTTCGGGCCTGGCCATGGACAAGTAAAGGAAGGAAGGAGAAGAGAGACAAACCTCCTCCCTGGATGAATAGCCACACGGGCAATTTGGACTTGAACGTCGCATTGGCCGGCGCCCACACGTTGACGAACAGGCAGTCTTCATCCTCAGCGCCGCCGTTCGGGTACGCCGCTGAGATACCCAGACAGACGGGGCCGAACTATGTTTCTCTGTCTGTCAGCCAGTTTGCTTTCCTCTTCTTTTCCCCCGCTTCTCTCTCCTGTTTATTTATGAAGCGATAACGACGCCTGACTAAAAGCGACGGAGAGAAAGAGGAGGAAACAAGAGACAACTGAGCAGACGTACAGTATTAGCCGCCTGATCCCCCGTATCCGTAGTCTCGGGCGCGACCGCGGCGCGCCACCTGCGGTCTCCCGTCGGCGGCGCCGCGTACCGCATGCCAAGAAACTGAGCGACGCCTCCGTCGCTACCGACTAGCGAGCCTTGGTACTGGGCATATCCGAGATTTACACGGGCCTTACTCAAATCTGACGGTGTCTAGGTAGTTTCAATATTCAGCACCGGTTTTCTACGTAGCTGGATAAGCAAGCAGATATTACCTTCTTGTCCTCCTGGATGTAACTCTCGCGACGGTTCCGCTGGGAGACCAACACGCCCGCTAGCACCGCGGCGATAGTGACGGCTGCACACGCGAGGAAGGCATACACGTGCCACGGCTTGATAGCGCGCCTGAAGGCGCGGAGCTTGGCTCTCATGGCGGAGCGCCTGAGACGGTCGGTTAGATCTGACGGTTGCTCATCTGCTATCGGAAAACGCGAACTCAGTTGAGGTGGAGGCCTCTTCCGAATTCAGAGTCCACCCCTACCTCGGATTATGACAATGTCTCTTAATCTTGGTACGAACGATCTACGAGCTATCGAAGAAATATATTATAATGGAGATAAGGCACCTAGGTAAATACCTAGGCAAGAATTCGTCAAGGAGAGGTGGTTCGCGCTATAGAACCATGTGCTGCATGTGTAATGGCACGTTCCCTGACTTAGGATTACTTGTTCTGGTCACGGGTCGAGTCTCACGGGCTGGTACTCCAAGCAGGCAACCGAAAGGCACAGTCGAGGCCAGGGTCGATTCAGCCATGATATGATCTACGCAGCTACAGAACAGGAATGAGCTGAAAGGTGACCAACCAGTTTCAGAGCACCCCTAATCGGACAAACATGGTGATCAGAACACAGCGCATGCTGTGGCTAACATATTCGTCTCTGTCAGACTAATGATCAGGCTTGCTCATCTATCAGATTGAAAACGTGGTAAAACTTAGCGATGTTAGAGATATTTAGGACTCAAGGACAGGGGATTACAAAGGGTTATGCTCGGGGACATGGCGCAACGTCGATCTTCTCCATGTCAAAAGGCACACTACTTTGTTGACCTCGGTGAAGACTCAAGCATCGTTCACTTCACACATACTACTCAATGCTGACGGGAAAATTGATAGAATGAAGAAAGTATTCATCATACGCGCGTATTTTCAAAGAACATTGTTACTTCAACTCGAACCACCCTCTTACTCCAATGCTCTGCCCTGCTCGGCTCTGTTCTGCGCATCGGTCTTCCAATTCGCAACATAGGGATAGAATACTTCAACACAACAGAATCATAGCAGGCCGACCCAGATTAAATAAAAAAATGCAGATGTCCATTCCATTCCAAGCCAATACCAGAGAAGTCCGTAACGCCCAAGTCGTTCAAGGAGTAAAGCGTAGGAGAAGAGCTAGCTACTCGACGAGAAGCAAATCTAGTAGCTAAGCAGGCAGGTAGGTAGGTAGCTAGGTATCTTCCAAAAATCTTCTTCATGCTCGAAACCGAAATACGAAGAGAAGTAGGAGTTGGATCGATTCGCCTTGACTAGGGAAATCCATGTACCATTTATTGATCCCAAACGCCGAACGCATATGCGAAGAACCGTAAGCCGGTCGTGATAATCGTCATCGTGAAAAACAGCTGTCCTCGGGGGTTTGATTACCATTGGATATGCTATGAAAGAAAACGTAGCATCTAATCAAACAGTCGGTTTTTTTACTCGAGCCGGCGACTGTAAGACCTCGGCATCCTATACCGCGGATACCTTGCGAATCGTCGAGTTGCTATTGTTGTTGCTAACGCTACCAACCCGGCCGCTTGTCTTGCGTACGCCAGACGAATCCTTGGTACGGGCAGAGTCGTTCGACCGCTTGCTGCCCCTAACCTTGGTTAGTACACCGGAGGCGCTCGCTGAGCGTGTTGGCGACCCCGTAAGATGATCTGCCACTGTCTTCGGTCGACCGTAACCAACGTTCTCGGCATCGTTAGATGCGTCGTTGTCGATCACCTGATAGATCGTTGTCGTAGTGCTTTGGCTCACAGACCTAATTGTCTCATTGCGACCTGGCGAATGCGGTGCCTTTCGGTGGGTGCGCATACGCAAAAGCCACTCTTCGTCTGGTTCGGCATCGTTGGACCGTCTGTGGACGGAAATGACCTCGGTGTTCTTTCCAGTTCCTTCTTGCTCCTCCTCGACCGTGGGCTGCTGCATCGCGTCGCGCTGATAGGGATGGTGGCGACCCGCACGACTGGTCTTTCGGGGCTGGCCCGGCGTTGGTGCAGGTAGGTAGTCTTCCTGTACGCCGGCGTTGCGACGTTCATTATCCATTTCGCCAAGAGGCGTGCGGTTGGATGGGCTCCTGCTCGGGGGGGTTGAGGCCTGGGCAGTTCGGTTTAGGGATGCTTTCTGCATTGCACGGATCGGCGTGCTGGGCGGCTGCGTAGCAGTAAGCTCCTTTCTCAGCTTTCTCTCCAGCCTCTCTTCGATCCACCATTCGCGGAATACCCCTTGATTGATATGTAGCCAATGTTGCTGAGGACCGACAACCATGCCCGGACGCATGAAGCGCATGAAGGAGATGATCTCGTTTGCGGTGAAACCATGACGGTAGATTAAGTACGCTCCAATCAAGCAACCGGTTCTCCCAAGACCGGCCTTGCAGTGAACTGCGATTCCCTTCTTCTTGATGGTGATCGTCTCATGCGCGAGTTTAATGAATTTCCGAACAGTGCTTAATGGAGGGCAAGTGCCATCTTCAAAGATCATGTCAAGGTGTTGGATCCCTAACGCCTCGAAGTAGGATGGGGAGTAAAGAGGGGAGTTCAGTCGTACAACCAGGCCAATGTTGCGTTCAGAGAAGTGTCTCAAGACGTTCTTGAATGGCTGTGAAAGGGTTGGGTGGGCGTCGACCGCGGAGAGCGTCTTTGGTAGCGTAGCATATAATTCAGACGATTCTGTGATGGGTGTCGGTGGATTACTTTGAGGAGAGGCGAATGCGAGAAAATGGGGCGTAATCCAGTTGAAGTCGCCGTGTTCGACTCGCTCGAACCTCTCGTACTCGTCGAGATCGAAATTGTCCAGAACACAGCAGCCTTCTTCTTTGGCTTTCCACACACCATATACGATGTCCTGCACAGTAATGCCATAGTCTGCTTGGCTGTAACCAGCGTCACGGAAAGGCATTAGAGGCGGATCTACCTGCGCGATCGGGGCAAGGGCTAGATGAGGGGGCCACGACTGGATCAAGACCATATAGCATGCAAGTAGACAAGCGGCATTCGCGCGGCCTGTCAGAAGTTGTCAGCGTCTGTTTGAAGTTCTCTGGTATGTCCTACTTACTCCGTGGGTCTGCGCGGCTCCAGAACACAATCGGTCTGTGTTGGTTTTCCTTTGCGCCGAGAACATCGTGAAAGTGCAGAGCGAAGCGGTATAAATGGCCAATGTGAAGCGGACCAAAGTCGTGGTGGAAGGCGTTATAGAGGAGACTGTCGTCGACAGTGAAGTAGTAGGGAGGCTGTCGTTCGGATTTAGACGGGGCAGGTGAAGGTCCGTCAACTGCCCTGTGCGATTTCTTGCCTGGTGATCGGGTTGGCGGTTCGGGGTAGGGGAAGACGGTGTCGGCGGTTGGAGGACGTAGGTAAGATGCTAGGTATAAACGGTCTGAGATTGTTAGCAATGTGACAGGAAACGCTTCTACGTTTAGTAATAAGGATGGGTGTAAGGCGTTGTAAGGAATGCCAGGAGACATAGGGCCTCCCAGTTTATTATGCGTCATTGGGAGGCGCAGCGCAGTAAGGGACATAACAAATGTGAATAGGACGACGATGGAGAATAAGCGAATATGAAAGTGGATGCATATAAGCTGATATTAATAGCTCCCGCGAGAGCAATAATGTAGACGTACCTGGAATATACTCGATGACCTGGCCGGAGTTGGAACTTCTCGAAGAAGGCGGCATCTTCGCTGCTTCGCTATTGTTGTTGCTGCTTCTGTTCCCTTGTCCTTGCCCTTTCGAGATATTATTTGGAAGTCCCGTCGAGTGTTTACCCGGACGAGGAAGCTTCAATAGCTCTGCGTAGACAAGCGCAAGCCTTTCTTGGAAGCGACTTGACGAGCAAAACTTTGTGTGAGAAGGGCCGACTCTCTAGAGATACTCGGATACAATAAACAATGAGTTCATGTAGAAATAATTAATTCAATGACTTATGTTAGAAGTTGAGAGTGTTTGGGAGATGAAAGCGGCAGAGAATTGAATAGTGTGAAGAAATGTTGAAGATGGCCAATTGTCACTTTCTAGGAGACGATGTTTTTGTATCAGATGTGATTATTATTTTATTGTTGTTATGTTGGGGTAGGAGGAAAGCCATGGTCAAGGTTCTGGCCGTTGCATAGCAGTCTCATTTGACCTGTTTCCTAATTCGGTTAAGAGCATGGCTCGTACCCCTAGCATGTTTATGGGTCTTCCTGTTGCTGAGCAACCGCAAGTGCCCATCGCACCAGTGGCTGAAACGCTGGCCTCATAAGCCGCAGCTGAATGCCAATCCTTCTTATCTTATCAGCTCTTAGGGTGACATGGAAAAGTACCCCTCCTAAGCTCCCCGCAGAAGCCTGAACCTCATTGCGCAATCAATATTCCAGTCTGCTTAGCCGCTCTTCAAAGTTGACTGGGACATCACGAAGTCTGTCATTCACTCAACTAAAGAGGAAACCGGCAATCATGGCCGGTGCAACAGATCTACAATTCCCTTGTTCACTGTATGTTGCATACGCGCACTCACCGCACACACTTACCATCCATCCCAAGCTAACCCAGGTATCTTCCTCCCTTAGGACAATTGAGGTGCCGTTCCCGACACCCCGATTGGCATCCGTTGCTCTAAAGGCATTGCAAGTCGACAAGGAATTATCTCCATTAGTGAAGCGAACATTCTCCATTGAGCCTCCGACTGAGGCGACAGCCAACGGAGACGTAGGAGGGAACGTATTACGAACCGAATATAAGGCCACCACCAACAGGATGCTTCGAGTCGCTGTCAACTCCTTTATGGACAGTGTAAACCTAGTACTTGAGGTTATGCAAGAACTTGACACAGACGTACTAGCTACGAGAGATCCTTCAGCATGAGCGAAGACAAGACAAGCCTAGGTCTCCATTGAAACAGATGTCATCGCAGCAAATACAGGCTGAGACCGAAACCATGGACAGGAATGTGACCCTAATAGGTGAGCCTCAGAGCGAACACAGGTGACAATACGAAGGGATCATTATTCAGACATTCTCGAATTTTCAACAAGGCACGCATCCAAATACAATGAACTAAAAGCACAATTATTTGCTATATTTATTGCTATATTGGGGTTGATGTTGTCACTCCTAAACTCCTAAACGCCTACTTGAATCAAGCGCGGTATACCTGCCCTACTTCCTAATAACTATATCCTTATTCGATATCAACCTTGTGGATCTCAGTCCACTCCTTCTCCGACTTGGGGACGGTTACGATCAGAATACCGTTCTCCATCTTGGCAGTAATTCCGACCCCGTCGATGTCATCCTTCTCGTCACTTCCGGCAGGTGGTAGTTTGATGCTTCTCTCAAACATGCCGATCTTCCTCTCACTTGAAGCCAGGGACTGAAGGAACTCTTCGTTGCCCGGGCGGTACACGACTCCGGCGATGTTGACCTTCTCACCATCCCAGTTGATTCCGATGTCCTCCTTCTGCGCGCCAGGCAGCGAGACGTGAAGCACGTAGGCTTTCTCGGTGTTGAAGACGTCAACGGGCGGGACGAAAGAATCACCCTGCTGCTCGTTCGACTCGCCGGAGGGACCAGCGCGGGGTTGATCCATGTAGTCTCTGAACGCTTGGGCGAATGGGTGAGAGGCGAGCGCGCCCATTAGAGGTCGGAAGTCCCATGGACCATTATAGGCCGGTGGTGTAGGTTGTCCACGTCCACCCCTTCGGCCTCCGCGGCCCCATCGACCACCCCGTCCACGGTGGTGATGACCAACCGGAGGAGCGTAACGGCAGGTTGGATGCGGTGGATGAGGCGGGTGGTTCGGGGCGCCTGGTGGTGGCGGCGGCGGCGGCGGGGGAGGCGGCGGGGGAGGCGGATGGGGGAAAGTTTGAGGTCTCGCAAAAAGCGGCGCTCGAGGGAAAGCTTCCGGTGGTGGAGGAGGTGGTGGTGGGGTATCACCGTTCACTGAATCATCCGGTGTATGTCTCATAGTCTCAGTAGTGGCCTCAGTGTCGTGATCATGATCATGGTCGCGGTCGTGGTCGTGGTTGTCCTGATCGTCGTCTCTATCGGACTCGGGTGCGTGTTGGTAGCCATGCCATCCGTGACGACCCCACGGCCCGCCCCAACGGCCCCAACCATGACCAAGCCATGGATTATTGAACTGGGTAGTGTCAAATGGGAATCCCTGAGGGAACTGAGATTCGAGGTTGGCGTGGTCGATACCGACTCCGGCTCTCATATTTCCATGAGGTCCAAACGATTGCATGAACTCCCAAAAGGGAGGCTGTTGATTGCTGTTGGTGTTATGCTCCATATTGGGCGAATACTTGATAGATTTTGGTATGCTTAAGAAGTTGTTCTTGGGAAGATGCTACATAGATCGGAACATTCAATCTGCTGCCTAATCTTTATATACATACAGATGAGAAGGCTCTAAGCTGGATGCGTAACGTACGTTGTGTCATGGCAAATGATTACGACTTACAAAACAGTCACACACACACATACGTAACTAACCATGTAGTCTCGAACAGGTCAGAACATAGTAGAAATGGTAGCCTAGCTGTGTGGCCTCGACTGACATAGGCAAGATTTCGAGGGTTGCCACGCGTCCTACGCACCAAGTCGAGACAGTCGAGATGGGAGGGAGCGTCGTGATTGGCTGGCTAGACAAGCCCCGAGTCCCGATCGTCATTTTCAGACTGGCGTCGTATGGGGAGACGGAGGCGAAAAACAATAGCGTCGGTAGCGACAGGACAAGTTCGGTGTCCGAGCTCCTAGGACTAGATAATCATATGTTAGGAGTCATCATGGTCTATGATTTGCGGTTAGGCAACCGGTGCAATTCGTCGTTAGCCACCTCGGCCGCTGCGTCAGGTTGTCGCCTCACTAGGGAGCGAACGGTCTACGTTCGCATCCGAGTTTAAGTGTTCGCGGCCGCTTAAAAACCCGTGGCGTCACGTGATCCTCCAGCGCGCTCTTAGTCCTCTTACATTCAATAACGTTCATCTCTATCATCTAACCTGAGAACTTCGCCCATGAATAATTGGGAAGGATGACGGTTAGAAGGGGTGAAACTTCTACCATTTATCGCGATGAGAACGATTCTCACACTACCGGTACCTACCTAGGTAGGTAATTTTAAGAACGGAACGCCCTTCAACGTCTCAAATTACGCCTCAAATCTATCATAGTCCTCTATTCGCGGGGAGTCTCCAGGCATGGCTAGGAGCCTACCTAGGGAGAAAGGCAATACCATGCCACGCCCAAACCCTTCTACATAGTCGACGACCTTGTAGACCTCTCATTACATGAAAGTTCGAAGTGGTGATAGTGCCGAGGCCGAAAAAGTCCCCCCTTGTTAAGCTCTAACAACTGGGCGAAACCTTCAAGTCTAGGTAGATACCAGACCGCAGCAGGGTAGGGTTTGCCGTCACATATACTATATGGCCTTAACAGGATCTCGAGCAAGTTTCTGGAAACACATCTCGTTCTATGTCTTATAATTTAGTTGGCTTGCTTATTTTTATACGATAAGCAGACAGGATTGCCTTCTGACTTAAGGTCTACACGACTTTAGATACTATCGATGTGAACAATGAAAATCTATTTCCCGCTATAACAAGTCTGTGATGGGTGGACACCCTCGCAGAGAGTTACTTAGAGTAGTGCTGGAGGAGACATTCAGCTGACTAGACCCCATGAAATTCATCAATGTCTAATCTGTCGTCCACTACGCTTGACGTTTACGACGTGCCACAACCTGCTTCCAGAAACAGTGCCGAATAAAACCCTTTTGCGACTGGCCTCGCTGCTTCCTCTCTTAAGGCTTAATTTTCTACACTAAGCAAGAATGGTATATATAGGCTTGGTTCATCGGTCCGTCCCGGTAAGCTTCCTGATTAATGATACTCTATATACTGCCCAACAACATCCTCCTAGGAGCGCCATATCCCTCGCTAGTCACTGGAGATCGACGAGCGGTGTCTCGATGGCAAGGGGCGAGACTTTCATTGTTTTCTTGATATCGTTCGAAAGATTCTGCGTTGGCTCCCGAAAGCGAGACTATTAGCGGATGATCTCTTCGAGAAGAAGTTTCTGTTGCAGGTGCTGGGATATGAACCTAGCACTACCGAGAACACATCTGGCATTATATGCCTGATCGCCTAGACCCGGCATCCACTATAATGGAAGTCGACATTGATGAAGCTGACTATAGGGCGATATTTCTCATCGTTGCAGATTAAACTTCAATGTACCAGTTAGCCAACTTTCCGAATATCTAGAACAGCCTCGACGTCGTTGAGGAAATCGTGGTTCTGCTAAGAAGACTTTCACCTTTCACAGATTCGGTAGACTTGCTGTTTGCCTCCACTATCCTGGCATATTTCTTAGGGGTTAGGCATGTTAGCTTGGTGCCATCCCTGCTTCTTTGACAGAGCGCTATCCTTGAATGTCATGTGGGTGGTAAAGTAACGGTTATACCGCCCGACTAGCTTGGCTATATGCTTGATTACACTTACATGTAGATGTCTACTACTTTTGATTGTACCGAGGTACATAAGGCTGTCACAAAATAGACTCTTAGTTTAATTGGATATCCTGCCTAAATAGATGAAGCTGACAACATATTCTCTTATATAAGGCTTTGCGGTATCCGAAGATACTTCTACAGACTGATCAGCCAATTCCAAGAGTTTCATCAATGAATATCTCCATGATATGCAATTAAAAGAGAAGAGGCACCTCTTGGACAACCTTTAAGTTGGGTAGGTAGCTCCCTTAGCTAGGAACCTACCTTATAACAATCCCATTGTAAGGGCTGACCAATTAGACCTTAGCTTGACGAGGCTCTATAGACGAATTCAACCAATCAGATATATTGTATTTTTATAAGGTAGTTCGGGATTTCTATAAGATATGATCGCCCGTTTATATTTAAGAGGTGGAATATACCCTAGGCAAATTAGCACATAAAACCTATGAGTGCTCTAGGCGGAACGGGGCAAAGCAAGTATGGCGATAAGGGGCCGCTTGCCGTTGGCCGAATGGATAAGACTTTTACCCTGCACCTATAGCTGCTATCCCTGGATGTCACCTACAGGAGAAAGGTAAGCGCGAGACTGTCGGCGCGTCGCCTTATGATCTCTCCATGATGCCTTCCATGGTCTAGGTATCTTCTGTAGAGTCTAATCTTCTAAACTCTCGAGTCGTATTGATGTTTCCTTCTCCTTTTCTTTATATACCTTACATATGCGAAGCATCTTCACCTAATAACACATCTGCGAACATCATCAGTTACGCCTCAGTTACACTTCTATAGGATAATGTAAAGGAAATCCGGCAAAACCCAGCCGAGCAAGCAGACTCATCAGAATATGTCGCGTCCTACCATCTGGTCATGCATTGGGCTGATTGGGCGCTTGGAAATACCATCTGCCTCAACCATATTTCCCTATTCTTTAAGCGCCTGCATATAATCGACCAATCATCTGGCCTGTCGCCCAAGCCGCCAAGCGGCATGAGCCCACTGAATCTGCAGACAAGGGTATCTGCCCGCCAGGAGACCCAGGAGACCCAGGAAACCCCCGCCATAGCCAGAGGGCCAGACGGTTGGTCGCATATCATAGACCTCTCCGAAGCCATCTCGTTCTTCTTGAACTTGTTTCATCTGTTCAAGTTCGTACTGTCTGTGTTGTGTGCCTGATTCTTTCTACTTGCTTGGTCGAAGTCGTCAGCTTGAGCTGTACAACTGAGCCGAAGCCAATCATCGCAACCCCACTCGGTTGCCATCAGTTCAGCCCATCGCTCGTACATGCTCCAAAGTCCAACTTGTCGCGAAGCTCCTATAAATAACTTTTCTCATCTTTCCGTGCGTCATCCCGCGTTTACTTCCCGTACTTCTGCGCCTGTTAGCTACCTCGCGCTCCGCATACGGCAGAGTACGTGAAACACGATGGATCGTCACGGGAGACCCGAGGACGAAATGTTCCTCAGTAAGCCTGCCGAAGATTGCGACAGCCCTACCGTCGAGCCTCTGAGGATCTTCAAGCCGCAGAGCCCTAAGCCTAGCTCCGACAAGGCTTCGGATCGATTCAGATATCCTGCACCAGCGTCTTCCCAGCCCACCTTCCCTCTGCCGCCGGGCGCCTCGAGCTCTGCTGCGCCTCTGCCGTACCCTGATGACGACGACCATCGGATAGCCCAGCCGTCCCAGTCGAGCCGACCTCCATACCCAGCTGATGGACGTCGGCCATCTGGCAATAAGATCTACACAAGCCCTACGTTGTCCATAAACTCGAACGCTCTAAACGACACGACCCCGAGATTAGATACAAGCCCTATCGAGAAGAAGGGACCTGGCCTTGCCGAACGAAGAGGGACCGCTCCTAGGCCTCTACCAGGGGCGCTTAGTCC
This sequence comes from Hypoxylon crocopeplum, assembly GCA_022578875.1. Classification (NCBI taxonomy): domain Eukaryota; kingdom Fungi; phylum Ascomycota; class Sordariomycetes; order Xylariales; family Hypoxylaceae; genus Hypoxylon; species Hypoxylon crocopeplum. The sequence continues at coordinate 129,380 of MU399580.1, forward strand.
GGGCAGCCCTCAAGCAGACGACGGCGGTCTTTTCGCGAAACCCCTAGTCAATCAGCCTAAACCGGTTGCTTCCAACACATCCTTCCCTGACTACCATCAGAAACCCTACTACCCCCCACCCAGAGGGAACTCTGCTGGTTCGGGCTCAAGCTCGAATAGCAATGCGCGGCCCCAGGGGAACGAGGATAACTATCTGAAGATGCCCGTAGATAGTGGTATGAACCGCTTCGCCTCGACAGCCTCCACGTCGACCACAAGAGCAAGCCGAGGGTCCCCACCTCCGCCGGAGACGCCCATCGTCGAGCCAGGTGTCATACCCGGAGGTGGTATCGAGGCAAGATATGCCGCCGCTGGGATATCTGGGACCGCGACGCTCAACAGTCTTCAGAGTTCGGCGGCGGCCCAGCGGCTAGCGCAGTACGGACAACATCCGGCTACACAGCAGCAACCCGCCCGCCCATGGACGCCGACAGAGACTCCTGACCAACAACCGCATGGACCCCCTACTGTTTATCAGGGCGCAAACCCTGTTGCTAGTCCTACCGCTTCGACGTTTAGCGCCCAGGCGGCGCGGCCGTCAAATATTAGCACCACTGGCGGTCCGGCCCTTCAGATCAGCGTGCTAGAACAAGACTTCCAGCGGATGCAGATGTCGCCGAGCCCTCCACCCGCCTATTCCAGCATCAATACCGGCGGAAGCTCTTCAGCATACCCCAACGAGAAACAGCGGCCAACCCAGTCGAGTTCAAGCTCGACGCCGGCGCAAGCTTCCCAAGCGGCATCTCCGCCCAAGAAGCAAGCCGAGATAGCAGCTGGCCTTGCGTCTCCGGCTTTGCAACATCCTGGGCATCCTGCGTTTGCGAATGATCCGAGACCAGACAGCCAGCCAAGTGCTCAACAGGCACAAGTGGTTACTCACACTCCCTCACCATTCCAAGGGCAAGGTCCCACTTCGCCGCCTCCCCTACCCGAGGGATGGATCGCTCATCTAGACCAGAATTCCGGTCAGTATTATTATATCCACCTAGCCACGCAGGCCACGCAGTGGGAGTTCCCGAAGGGCCCTAACCCTATTCACCATGAAACTGCCCCTCTGTCTCCAACGGCGTCGACATATGGTAACCCTCTCGCTTCGCCAATGTTTGGTAAGCAGACCGCGATGGCCTCGCCCATGTTCCCTCCGCAAACTCCTGGCTATGCGGAGAGTATCATGAGCGTTGCGACGGCCACGCCGACCGCAGCTGGCTTTACAGGACCGCCTGGTGCTGGGGTGGACATGTATAAAGTCCAGCCGACGAACGGTGTTTACTTCGGTCCGTACCTTAGATACACAAACATGGATATCGAGAAGGGTCTCTGGCTAGGCAGCATCCTCATAGTAACGGATGCGCCTCAGCCACCCACGATCCATATCCACCTTAGTGTTGATTTGTCGCCCAACCCCCGTCAGCTCATGCCGCATTCCATCTACACGCATCAAAGGTGGCAGTTCTTCAAATACGATCTTGACTTGCAAATGGGTGAAGGCGCCACGGATAGGTGGACTTACGCGGTGACGTCGCATCTTGGCTGTACCAGATATGAGTTCGTGGTCGCAGGGCGAAATGAGACGAACTGGCGCCTCATAGCGCATTCCGGGAATGACTTCGCCGCCAGCACATCCCAGAACGAGCGGAGTAAGCTCGGCGGGCTTGGGTTCATGTGGAAAGATGTGTTGCAGAAAAACGTAGACTGCGGCGGCTTTCACGTCCAGCTCGGATTAGGTGACCAGATCTACGGCGACCGGCTATGGAAAGAAGTACCACTCCTGAAACAGTGGCTGGCAATGCCGGGCAAGGAAAACAGAAAGAATGCTGGATGGACCGCACGTCACGAGGAAGACGTATCGCACGCTTACTTCCATTTCTACACTAGCCACTTCGACCAGCCGTTCTTGCGCGAGGCGTTCGCTCAGATCCCCCACGTCTGTCAAATCGACGATCACGATATGTAAGTCTGAAGAATATGACGTGGACTCCTTATTTTGAAATCTGGTACTGACTGTGCCCTAGATTTGACGGCTATGGCTCATACCCGGACTACATGCAGAACTCTCAGATGTTCAAGAATATCGGTCGGATAGCAGTGGATATGTACCTGCTCTTCCAGCATCATACCACGCTAGAGGTCCTCAGGAATGTCAGCCACGACCTAGACTTATTTACTGTCACCGGCCAAGGCTGGCACTTTGTTAAGTTCCTCGGCCCAGCCGTAGTCGTGGCGGGCGTCGATCTCCGGTCGGAGCGGACGCAGAGCCGCGTGCTTGCCGGTCCGACGTACCAGGGCCTGTTCCCCAAGATAGCAATGCTGCCGCCTAGCGTGCAGCACTGTCTCTGGATGCTGTCGGTGCCCATCGTCTACCCACGACTGGACACGGTGGAGAGCCTGGCCAACACGTTTGCGACAGGCAAGAAGGCGGTCAACACCACGTACAACGTCTTGGGTAAAGTGACGAGCTCAGTTGCTGGAATCGTCGGCGGCAAGGAGATGGTGGCGCAGGGATTCAGCCAGGTCAAGAAAGCGGTCGGCAAGTCCGGTCTAATGGGTAATGTGGTGAACCAATTTGGCGATCTTGATATAGGCGAGATTCTGAAGGACATGTGGACGCACGAAACGAAGGACCTAGAGCGGACGTATCTCATCCGCACGCTTCAGGGCATTTCGCATCAGAAAGGCTTACGCATGACATTCCTGTCTGGAGGTATGTAACTTTTCTCATTCAGTCTTTCCCCCTTCCCCCTATTCTCTCTTTCCAAGGCATTCACTAATTTCTTCGATTGTAGACGTCAACGCAGCGGGCGCAGGCTTAGTCCATGACCCAGCGCATCCAAGTGACCACAAGACCATGTACCAGATCATCACGTCGCCGATTGTGGCGGCACCGGCGGCCCAGTACATCCTCAAGATGCTGCACAATAACCGGGCGCACTACATCCCGGCCAACGGACAGCGGTCGTCAAATAACGAGATCAGCGATACCAAAGAGGACATGATGGAGATCTTCCACACAGACGCTAGCGGGTCTCCCCGGGAATTGAAGAAGCTCATGGGCCGCCGCAACTACGTGGCCATCGTCGCTTACGACCCGGACGCCGTCCCCTCTACCCCGTACGGCCCTATCCCGCAACCTCAGATGCAGGTCAATGGCGGCCTGAACAAGCTCAGTCTCGCGGTTGATTTCGTGGTCCAGAGCGACGGCGGGTTTAGTGTGCCGACGAAGTACGGCCCGGTTATTGTGCCGCATCTCGAGTTTGGGCGATGATTTGTCTAGTCTCGTAGTGCAGAGGAGAGCCTGAGGGGTTGTTTGGTCCCTGGACTAGACTAGGCCGCTTGTTACTTTACGATAATGACGAGAATGAGAATGAGGATGATGACATGGAGAATGCCCGGGGTGGAGGTGTGTGTGTGGGTGGGTGAGTGTGAGAGGGAGAGCGAGCATAATGAATGGCGCCATGTTACAAAGTTGTTCTGAGCAAAGCGAGGCGAAGCATGCTATATAGGAACTTGCGATCTAGTCACTTATTTTACGTTTGGATATACACCAGGTAGTAGCCGTTAGCAGTAGTCATGTCTGAATGATGAACAGAAATTATGAAAGAGTTGGCATGGTATATTTGTGTCTTATGTCTATTATTTATATTTACCTTGATAGCGATAGTGATAGGTTAACCTGAGGTTAATAATATTCTGCCTCTTTTCAAGGAAAGACTAAACCAGGATTTCAATTGAAGACGAGAAGCGAAGTTGAGTATGTCTAGGTGCTTTATATCTTTTTACTTAAAGTACATGTATTTTATAGGCCAAACAGGTACGCACATATAGCAAGTATAGGTTGATGAGTCTAAATCAATTAGGCACTTAGGTGCTGCTCTCTAACTATTTAGGGATTCTGCTTTATGCCTTTCTCTTGTCTGTTTATTCATTACTTTTACCATAACGCAAACGCGCTGTAACGTGCCACCATCCACTCGTCAGATTAGAAATCTAAGATGGTCCTCAGTCCTCGAAGACATATGTATATCTACACGGAGGTGAGTAATATTTTCATCCCTGGTCATATGTGCTCCTTTTCTACCTCTCCATTTCTGCAGTTTCACTTTTATTTATCTAAACGTCGAAGGTCTCCTTGATTTGGCGCAGAGTATCTTCAGGGTCCTTGACGGAATGGCCGATAGTGCGGGGGTCGACGTAGATCTCGTAGTCGTTGCCGCCCTTGGCGGTCTTGTCACCGAAGAAGTGGACGGTGGTGTACTGGATGCCGCCCGGCTTCTTGGCCTCGGCCTCCAAGTGCTTCAGGCAGTACGTCTTGTCCCAGCCCGTGGGGAACACGTCGAAGGAGATCTGGCCGCCGATGGAGAAGCTATAATTCGAATTAGGCATATCTCAGTTGCAAAATCCCTCCTTAAGGTCTTTGAATGGGAAAGGAGAAGAAAGGGAAGGAAAGGAGACGAAGCTTACGTCAGACCCAGGTGCCCAAACTTCTCCCTCATCAACCCGACCATAGTCTCACGGATTTTGTGTTTCTCGTCGTAGGCCAGGTACTCGTGTCGCTCCTTAGTGCTAGCGTTACGGCCGATGGGCGAGACGTTGATCATGCCATTGCGGAACTCGATGAAGGTGCCCCTCTTGATGGGGATGTCGAGGTCGGCGATGTAGTGCAGGATCCACTTGACGAGCTCCTTGTAGGGCTCCTCGCCCAGCCACTGGATGAAGCTGTTGGACGGCAGCTCGGCGCCCATCTTGAAGGCGGTCAGGCCGTTCTCGCTGAAGCAGAAGTCGAACATGGACGTAACGGGCCGGTCGGCGGCGCCCAGCTGCTCCTGCTGCTTCGCCAGGTTTGAGCCCCCCACGTACCCGATCGCAACCTTCTGCCGCAGCCTCTCCAGCGTCTTCAGCATCTCGGGCGAGGCCGACAGACGGGCCGGCGTCAACGTCTCGTCTACATCGAAGAGTGCGATCGTGTTCTTGAGAGGGCGGTCCTCTAGAGGAGGGTAAGGAGGGGCGTAGGAGTCCATGGTGTCTTGATATTCTTTCCTTTGCTTTTTCAGTCCTTCTTTTCTCTCTCTAGGTTGATGAGTACCTAGTATGTAAGGTATAAATGAGTGGAAAGACGTGAATTGGGACGCGTGTCCTCAATTAAGTAAGTTCGTTACGAAGTACCCGAGGGAAGGAGACACCTAGTTAAAGTCAATTCATTAAACTCATCACGACTGCGCCTCGAGTAATAAAAGATTGGACCCCTGAAATGGAGGGGGAGGGGCGACGGGCTGAGGGGTAGCAACCCGTTAACATAGAGGCGGTCAAGGCGCTGGGAGAGAATAAACCAATCACAGCTTAATTGTCCCACACGCTCCACACTAGCTCGACTTCCTACTTGGATGCGGTTACCCAAATAGGGGCACTTCTTACTCGTTTGCTTGTTGTTTTAATCTTAGAGAGGAGAATCTTATGAGCAAAGGCTCAACAGGACACGAATCCATTGTGAGAATACGGGCTATGTTTTGGAATTCAAATTGTAGGGTTGGCTGGCAAGGATGAATGAGTCAATGTCTAATACTAGATTCATATCATTACATCTGTCCTCTCTATCGTGTACATATTCAGAATCGTCATCGATTCGTAAGTGAGCGGTTTCAATGTCGTATTTTTCACATTCATCCTGCGTTTTTATTTGCTACCCCTTAAGAGTAATTTCTCTTCCCTTAAAGATCAAAGCTGACGAGTCTCCTTTTAGAGTCATCTCTTAATATAACTCAAGTACCATGTAGAAATACACATATGCTATCCGCCATATTATCTACTGTAATATTTTAATATCGACGTGTTAATAACTCTGGAAAAGGGTATGTTGGAAAATAAGGTGAAATCAAGCCGCCCTCTGACTCTATGAGCACTCTACTCTCTGCATCAATTCAGATTACTTTCCTTATGTCCAATATGATAAGTCCGCTCTAGTCCTAAGACGTTAATCTTCTTATTATATCACATCGTTTCACGCCTCTTCTACATACCACCTTCGTCCAGTCGCGATAAAATAGGGAAAGTCAAACTCAAGACTAAAGAGAGTGTGTCATGAGAGCTTAGAGCGTAGCTAACAAATTTCGATATCGATTTTACAAATAAATATAAAGAAATGTTTTCGTCGTCACGATATCGTGGTCATCATACCCGCCTCCCCTCCCCCTTTTCTGCAGTCCCCATCATTCATCTGCCAGGAACTTCAGCACTCCCTTATCATTCTAATATGCCCGTAGCCTACCTCCTCTAGTCTTCTCTCCTTCCAGCCTACGCCTCATCCATTCCTTCCCCCCGGGACACGTGTAATCCCGTTTCAACCATGAGTCCTAGTTGGGGCGACATCTAGCCCATCAATCAGCACGCGGTGTCTCCAAGTATGCCTCCCACCACCAATCAAAGAACCTCTGTCATTACTTACCGTTCATGCACGAGCGAACCTTGCACTTACCTGGCTCTTTCTCGATGGCCTTCTCCTTGCCATCCTTAAGCACCGGATCGACGCTTGCAGGGTTGGGGACGTTGTCGGACTGCTGCTTGCCGGCTTCGGTGGTGCTGGCAGCGCTGGCCTTGGGCCCCGGGGTGACTTTGCTGCTGTCCTTGTTGCTGCTGCCCTGCTGCTGGGCTGGCTTTTGCTTGATGATGTTGGCGGCGGCCATTTTGACTAACCTTTTAAGTAGGGGGTAGTGTTTAAGTGAAGGTGATCAGATGTAGGGTAGGGTAATTTTGAGTCGATGAATTCTTGAGGAGAGAAAGATGTGATTAGTGAAGCAATAAATGGCCTAGATACGCCGTTAGTCGTCTCTTTTATATTCTGCGAGTGTTGTTGCTTGCTTCCCTTAGATTCGTGTCTATATGTCTTCTGTGTCTGTACGATATGATTGCGTGGCCTTCTGATATACAATACGTGGCTATTATGTCCTAGACAGCCTCAGTTAAACGGTGTCCTTCGGTGATATGGAACGCATAGTACTACGTCCTCGTGCGATAACCGTGTATAATATAGAAACTTCTCTGCATTAAGGTGAATCTCAAGGCGATCGTAGTGTATCACGAAGTGTCTTGAAAAGCAAACGGCTGCTGACAGCTCAACGTCGCCCTGTAATGTTCCACCGTGACGAGACTGTACACCTAAAAGCAAAACGGTTAGGCTGTCCCGCTCGTGGAGTCTACCTCTAAGGCGAGATAAGCTGTAACTTAGTTATCAAGAATGAGGTAGATAAAAACAAGTTGTCTCGATTTATGGGTTGCTCTGATATACTATTTCGTAATCTTGTTTTCGATAGGCAAGGCCCTCAAGCTATGTCGCGCCACGTTCCTGTTATTTCGATTACTAAGTTCACGACCGTACTAACAGACCAAAGCCCGATCAAACCCCAGCCAATACGCCTATTCATGATCCATTTGTTCATCGGTACAATAATAAGTAGCGCCAGAAGCGTAAGAAGCAAGCCTATGGCAGAAACCATTAATGTCCCGCTGACTTTTATGTGGTATGGCTTATATCGTATCGGCCTGTCGGGGTGTTTTGCTTTCTTCTTATTTGCCGCACTGATGGTTTGGTATGCGCCTCCGAGGCCGATACCGAGTAATATGTTCAGCAAAGGACCACCAAAACAAGCGGATCTGTTCGAGGTTAGCTAGACAGTCTTGATGTAACTATGATTGGGTGACAACGTACAAGGCCATCACTGGATACCCCAGTCGGGCGACAGTTATGTCTGCGACTAGGTCTCCCACTGAGTTACCAACGGCAAAGACGGTGAGACCAAGTATCGCTTCTGATATGTCTAGGATCACGCCGAATGCCTTTAGCACACCAACCACTTCGCCGGCTACCGTGGATATCCAGGCGATTGATATACAGAATCCCAGGAAACAGAATAAGAAATGGTACTTAGGCCGATGATCTGGTGATGTAGTCATGAGTATGATACCTAGTAAAACCAGGGAGCATACGAGTGCAATCAATAAGCCCCTCACAAGGTCGATGATGGGGTTGTCAAGGTCCTCCACCATATTTGCCCAGACAATGCACACGCAGAAGAGCGGACCGGTGAAAACCTGAAGGATTAATAGCCAGCGGTTCCATCCGTGTTCTTCGTCGCTCAACGTCGTCGAGCTGTCTTGTCCGAGTTCCGAAGCAGGTTTTGATATTTGTACTTCCGAGGGAGGGAGTACCGGTACGGCTTGAGTTTGGTCCGATCCTTGCGTGTCAGGCGGAGGGACTAGGGAAAGGCTAGGCGAATGACTGCGACTGGATCCCCTTGATCTTGTACTCCGTCTGTACTGCTGCCACTCTGTTTCGGGTTCTATAGAACCTTCCGGCTCCGTAGATACCGGTGCTGCCGTATCCCCTAGGTGACCTGATGCCAGCTGTTCTTCGACACTCGCGTCTGAGTCATCGTCTGGTGTCTCAGTCTCCACCACAGGCAACGTGATGACTAGTAAAAATATGCTTGGTACGGATATTATGCTAACAAACTTGTCCCAGATATTCTTTGACCGCCAGTTCCGTAAAGTAGGAAATAGAGTGTTGAATATGGTGTGTGGTGGAGGCAGGAGCTGGTAAGGCCACCACCTCCAAGGCTTCAATTCTGCGCGTTCGACTAATCTAGGAAAAGAAACCCGCCGTTCCCCAGCAGGGGGTGGCAGCATTAGCTGTGGAAGCTGTTGTGGGGTTTCGTTGATCATAGAAGGCGATTCTGTAAATACAGGGAATGGTGATTGTGACGGTGAGGACCTGTCGCTGCCCTGGGGACTGGGGATGCGGAGACGTTGCAACTGTGGCCGGAGATCCGGTGATAAATCCTCGGCAACAGAACTCTCAGCGAGGCGACCACCAAATTGATCGTTTGGCGGAGGAGCTAGTTTCCCTCCTATGATATGTGGGCTAGGGGTCCTGCCTCTGCTCCCCGATGGTTCTCCGGGTGTAAGGTCGGCATCAACGACGGTGACGGCGGCTCCGGAAGACAGTGCGCGGTGTCTAGCGACAATAGTAGCGTCCTTAACGTCTTGAATCGTTTGTATGCTTTTGGGACCCCAAACAACGGCGTGTCCTGCTCCTGGAAGGTCGACAGAAGAGCTGCGTTTATGGTATATGGGTCTCATGCGTAGGTTCCTCTCTTCCTGCAACGATGACAATACTGACCTAAACTCAAGAGCACCCAGTAAGCTGGGCCGTATCGGGGTGATGGTCGTCGTATTACTTCTCCTTCCGCGCGGCCGGTTTACTCGCATGCTACTAGTCATCTCTGCAGCGAGTTGCTGACTCCGGTCAGAGTCTTCCGCGTCATTAGCAGCACCGATCTCGATCCTGGGACTTCGCTCTAGTATTCTAACATCGGAGGGCCCGCTCCTCAGTGAGTTACGACGTTCCGCTGGTGGAATGTCTTCGTCATCTGGATCGTCTCTATAAGGTTCCAACTCGTCATCGCCACGTTCATTTGCGTTTGCATAGAAGTGGCCACGAGATAATGCTTCCTTAGCCCGCTGTGCTTTTCTCCTCCTAGAGATTGCATGCCAGCCAACAACCACAATGACATAAAAAATGTAAAAAGCGATCATGACGCAACATTCCCACAGATGGATGTTCCCGTCGGCTAGGAAGCCCATAGCAAAGCTGACAGCTGCTATAAAGAAGCATATATCTCGCACGAACGTCTTCCTACCGACTTTAAATTCGCGTACTAGAGCCATGGAGCCGGCTACGACGGAGGTGATGAAGCCCGCGGCACCGATCAGCTCGCCGACTGCCATGCTCCCACTGTTAGAACTCATGGCGACGAAGGTGCTGAAGACATCGGGAGACCCATTTCCGAAAGCCAAGAAGGTGACGCCGGCAAGACTCTCACTTAACCCGAGGATAGTGGCGATGGTACTGAGGTTGATGCTGAAGAAATCGCTTGCGGCTATCCCAATAGTCGTAAATAGCATGCCAAGCCATAGCACCAGTACAATGAAAGCAACAGGTTGAGCTTGTTGGAGGTCGCAGTAGTAGAAGGTCAAATACTCGATGAGGCCGGCTTCGTCATCGTGACAATTGAGCTTCACGAAGGCGCATTTGTCCGGGGCATTGTGCACTAGACGGCAATCTTCACCAGACCGTGCAATTAGAGAAGGAAGTTCCTTTGATGATGTCGTTGGTCCTCGGACAAATATACAGTATGTGGCAATGAGGGTGATGAGGAATACAGTGGTATAAAATGGCCGAGAGCTGAATTCCCCCCTCCTCAGTGCAGCGACGGACATGTTGCTTTGGCCGGGCCTGGCGTCAAAACCCCATAGCTAGGAGAGTAGCGGAAGCGAAGCGTATGTGCTGTGCTTATAGGATTGATAGAATTAATAGAATTGCCATTTACTTGGAAGAACTAGCGTCTATTTCTAAAGAACGGAAAAGAGAGAATAAAGAAGTTATGGTACGAAGGAGGTACACGTGGGTAGCGAATGTGATTGCTCTAATAAGGGAGGGATGGTTGGTCGGATACTCTGCATATACTCTGCAGGTACATGTACCTACTCCGCAGGCACCACATATATACCGGTATACGTAGTACATCAACCATACGTTATTGACGTGGACAACCGAGGTGTGCAGGTGCGCTGGACATACATGCCTTGTAACCTTGGCTAGTGCGTCAGATCCTTTCCAGACTACCGGATTCAAACCGTTGATCTTGCTTACCTCAAACGAACTTTATTACGCTGACGTTAATATTTTCTCTATAGTTGTTTCGACTGAGTATATACATGTATTTATTCATACCAACATTGGGGCTATGAGAGAACGATTTGCGGGGTGATCTAATTGATTTTGCTTTATATTGAAAGTTCCGATCATGTAGCAGACAAGTACTCGCTGAGAGAGGTCATCGGGGCCCTTACATATCTGGGTAGTACTGCCTGGGTAGCAGTAGGATAAGAGGCGCCACACGTCACTGTTCGCCGTTTCAGCTGCCGTTTGGCCCGTGGCGTGTGGCTTAGACATACCCTGACGTGTGACCTAAACCTAGATTGAACTTTACTCCAATTCTAGACAAAACAGGCCTAGCGCGTTCTTCCATCTGTTTACTTGCGCAGAATTGGAGTTACCTTGGACAAGTCAGGCGGGACGCGACAGACACATTTTGCGACCTGCATCTCAACCACCACAACCCAACACAACCCAACCCAACCAACAACTCATATGTGCACCGAGAATAGTCAAAGATGCCTCGAGTAGCCCAAGTTCCTCGCGCCAGTGCCGGTAGTAGAACGACATCTGGCTCTTCCGGTTCTCCGTTCAAATCTCCCCTGAAGTAAGTCACTGTTTACACTGGTCGCTAAGTTGTTATGGCCCCTAGCAACCAAAATCTCACAACCCCAAAACAGAATCCCTCTCAACGACGACGCACGGGAGAAGAAGGGCCGACTTCAATCGAGAAGAGTCCTCCACGAAAGACAGATAAACGAATTGCAGGCGGCTGCTGCCACGCCTGCGAAGAAGGCCGGTTTCAGACTGGCGGACGGCGAGAATGCGTCTCCCCGCTCCAACCCGCGGACGCCGCGACGCGGTGGGGATGACGACGATGAGGTTTTTGTGGTTGGCGCCAACAGCGGCGTGACCCCCATGAAGCGCGTGCCTATCCTAGCCAACTTCGAAGAATGGATGAAGATGGCCACCGACAACAAGATCAACGCCACAAACTCATGGAACTTCGCGCTTATCGACTACTTCCACGATATGTCCCTCCTGAAGGACGGAGATGGCGTCAACTTTCAGAGAGCGAGCTGCACCTTGGACGGCTGCGTCAAGATCTACACCAGCAGAGTGGACAGTGTAGCGACAGAGACGGGGAAACTGCTGAGCGGTCTAGCGGACAGTAACTCCAAGAAGAAGGATCGAGAAGGTGATGCAGAAGGCGAGGATAGCGAAGAAGAAGTGGACGAGAACGGGAACGTGATTAAGAAGACGAAGAAGAAGAGGGTAAGTTCAATTAACTTCGAACGTGAGTTAAAAGGATGCTGATCTCTATTGCAGCAACGATCCTCAGAAGCGACCCTTGCACCGTCGTTCGCTTCCATACAGCTCAAGAAATTCGAACTCGAATTCGCAGTGGATCCGTTGTTCAAGAAGGCTTCAGCGGATTTCGACGAAGGTGGCGCCAAGGGTCTCCTGTTGAATCACCTCATGATTGACGGCCAGGGTCGCATTGTATTCGACAGCAGCGACGACGCCAATGATGCTTCCGCCGAAGGTATCAAACCTCGAAGAAGAGAGGATGTCACTGCGGAAGAGGAGGATGAAGCAGAAGAAGAGCAAGAGGCGACCATCACGGAACAGAAGTCCGCAGAAGAAGAGGAAGATGTGGAGATTGATATCAGTGCCCTCGGTGTCAAATTCTTCCCCGATCTCAGCCGATTAGACGAGCAAGATATATGTCCGTCGCTGAAAACCTTCGAACTCGGTAATCCGTCTGGCTCTCTGGACATCCCGTTCCTACGCGCTTCGGAAGACGACAATGACGACGAGGACGAAAGTGGGAATGGCGGCGTTGGCAACAAATCAGGCATGTTTATCGACGAGGATAACCCTGCAGGCTTTGACGACATGACTGCTATGGGAGGGTTCGACGTAGTTGGCGAGGTCGCATTCGGTGAAGGTGGTGAAGCCTGGGCACGAGAAGCCGCGCTAGAACCTCAAATGCGACCATACAGTGTCGGCGCCGACGATGGTATGCCTGGGGCTGACGGTGCTGACGGCGTCGACGATGAGAATAACGATTACATCGTGTCTATGAATCGCGCTAAGAACGGCGATAAGATGCATGAAGACATTCTCGGTTACTTCGACCAGGCTCTCCAGAAGAACTGGGCCGGCCCGGAGCACTGGCGAATACGAAAGATCAAGGACGCTAACAAGCCGGAGACGAGCACACGCCAGCGAAAGGAGAAGGAGCCTTTCGAGATCGACTTCGCATCTAGTCTCGACCAAAAACTAGCAGAGACCATCTTCACACAGGCAACGAGCAACTCCGCCATATCACTTGCCAAGAAAGACTGGAAATCAAAGACTCGAAATCTCCTCCCCGACGACAAGCACTTCAACTCAACCCAGCTACTCAGCCTCTTCCTCAAGCCCAAGGCCCGCATGAGCCGGCGCAACCGCTTCGGAAACAAAGGTGGCTTGTTCGGAAACAACAACGCACAGCAGGAAAACAACGTGGCTGCGGGCGATATGAACGAGGCCTTTTGGGCGCAGAGGGAGCCGATGCAGAGCACCGAGCAGGACACTATTATGCCGAAGGGAGACTACGACGCCAACTTCTTCGACGACGAGATGCCGCTCCCGGGTGGTGGTATGCTGGACGACGACGACGATATGGAGTTTGCCGACGCTCGGGATCACTTCTCTCCCGGTGCTGACATCCCTGCTACGCAAGATATTGGCATAACTGGTATGTTGGACAACGGCATGACGACCGGCGGGTTCGGTACGCAGTTGGTCACGTCAACGCGTCGGTTGAGGCCGGAATACGTCCAGTATGCCCGAGTAGCCAAGAAGGTCGACGTGCGCCGGCTGAAGGAGGAGCTCTGGAAAGGAATGGGATTCCCCGAAACTACGGAGGAGGTAAGTCATACTAACATCCAACTTATTCCGCATCACCTTACCCCGTCCTATCTTTAAATATCCCCCCAAAGAATATCCAGAAAAGTTTATTAACTAATCCGTCACTAGGATGCCAATCGCTCAAGATTACCAACGCCGCCGACGGAAGCAGAGAAGCTTTCCAGGGGTGAGGAGCCGACGCTCAAGTTCACGAGCGTCATGAACGACCTGCAGGCCGTGTACCCCAAGCCGGTCATGGACGACATCTCGACCAGCTTCTGCTTCATCTGCCTGCTGCATCTAGCCAACGAGAAGGGCCTCGTCATCGAGAACACCCCCGAGCTCTTGGAGCTCGAGATCCGCAAGGACTGGTCCGCCGACGTCACAGGCGAGATTTGATCTGGGTTAATTTCGTTTCATTAATTCACTAGTTGAGGCACGCACGGCTTGTACCTGATATGATGACTTGGGACTGGTAGGCAAGCAAGCAAGCAGAAAATTATGAGGGATGGGATGGGTGTCATAATGGCGGCGAGTGGTCGGCGCACTACTTCACTTATTACTGGGTTATGGAATGACGAATGAAGTAGTATATATAGGGAACCTACCTCAATCGTATGGTCTGGTCCCATCTACACCGTTTCAAATTTGGTCGTCCAAGTTCCAAGACGGGGTTTCTTTCGAGCCAGCTAAATCAATACATCCTGGATGACATGTCTAACTCTTAGTCTTAAGTATAAGGTGAAGTTAGAATACGAGGTAGGTTACCTACAATATCACGAAGTGCTCTCAGAAATGGTTAACATCTACGATGCCTCCTTAAAAAAACTTTTTGCTATTTGAACGGTATAGGTATATATTCGTATCATATAACATGACGACGTCTGCAGCTAACGTCACGTTACCCAGTGAGAGGACCTGTATATGACCGATATCACCCGCTCTTTTCGTATTCTCTCGCCACGCATGTGGTACCTGCTTCTTATCAACGTAGCGAAATACCCCCCAAGAGCACGCAACACACACATGTATATATCCCCGAGCATGGAAATTTCACCCGCAGTCGAAGGAAATGTTCAGCCCAGGTCCATAAGTGGGAGAGGAGAAGAAAACAACAATAAAAGAGATGAATCGGATGATCCCCAAAACGCCTAGAAATTTTGGGTTCCTTCTCGGATGGAGTGCCGCCTAATAGCAGAATCCGGGGTAACTCCTGGGTATATATGTCAAACCCTGAGATGAAAGCAAATGGGTAGTAACAATATGGCGGACGTCTTATCGCGTAACAACGCTGAATCAGGAAAATCCTGTCGTAACAGATCGCTTGAGTAGATATCACGGAAGTAATAAGAAAGATGGGAGTGATTGGTTTTAATAACTTTGTAATTGGTTTGTTTGTTTGTAAGTCGCCAGTCCATCGCGCTCTCCCGCGACGGAGAAAAACACGCAAAGCCTGGCCCATGTTTTGGGGACGATATAAATGTCGAATAATCGCCTCTAGGTGTGTGTGTATGTCATGTCGTTGTAATCAATTTCCAAACGCTCGTATCCTTCCCAATAAAGCCCAGTCGTAAATATAAACATTTCGTAAATGCCATGCTCCGCCTATCCTTAGTATGCAAATGTGATTAGTGTAGAAATCCGTAAGGAAATATAGCAAGGGATAGAGTGAGGACATATGCTGTCTACCGCCGATCGACGATTTCTCGCGCTTTAAGCAGAGCACTGATGCCGTCAAGACCATTCTCACTGGCACTGCCGAATTTCGAAGTAGCCGCTAGTTTTGAGTCGGGCGGTAAACCGAAAATGGCTTCGTTCCGAAAACCTGCATATTTCGGTGCGGCTGGTCCAGGAAAGTATCCTAGAAGTGTCAGCCATGATACCAGACCCCTTGAAACTATAAACGTACCATTACTATGAGCCTCGATGCCGTTGCGGATCGGCTGTTCACCTGATGTACGGCCAGATTGTGGCTGAAGTATAGGCAGCTGTGTTTGCGAAGTTCGATGGGGCGGGCAGGAACCATAAGTGGGTTCAGGTTTTGATGACAGCAGGGCATGTATCGGAAGAGAGGCATCGCTTGGTGTCCTAGGCATAGTATAGGAACTCAAGGAGCTGATACTTCCGGTCGAAGATTGCTCCGTCTTTAAAGACGGCGGCCGCGATATCGATGTAGATCCGGATGATTTTGATCCACGACTAGATCCGTTGCTTAGATTTTGGCTTGGTGCCGAACTAGGTAAGCCATTCTCCGGCGAATGTACGAGAGCACCTTGCACAGCTCTTGGGTCAAACCAAGAAATGCTCCCGCCAGCAGACTCCCCATACATCCGCTGGCCATCTCCCCAACCAGACCGACGATTTAAATGGTGGGCGGAGGGGTCAAGAGAAGTAGGGCTTGATAGTCCGCGTGGCCTCCCACTGATAGACTCGTCATATGAAAGGGTCCTTGGAGACTGTAATGATTCATCTCCGCGATGTATCCCATTCATTCGTGGGGAGAAGCTGCTTTCAGCTGTCGACGTTGATGATCCCATCCTTTGCTGCCGCGTGGGAGGCGGTTCACTACCAGGTTGGCTATCAGAACCACTGACTGTACCGCTATTCGTACCGCTCGCCACCAATGAACCACTCGTGCTACTTCCGCGAAGACTCTCGGACTCCATCTTCAATCGCTTAGAAGCGTCCCTTTCTATTACGTGTTAGAGCTCGATATCAAGGCACGCTATAAGTGAATATTTTACCTTGCAGTTGGGTCGCTTGTCTCTTACGGAATTCATGCAGATAGTCGCAGTACTTCCTGTACTCGGCAGTCTGCTTATATTCCGCAAGTTCGCGATTATACTTCTCCTTTGCTTCGTGAGCTTGTCTTTCGAACGGCTCTTTTTCAGTACGATTTAAATTTTGCCAGTTCTCACCAACCAATTTGGCGATCTCCGTAAACGTCAAGTTTTGACCTTTCAGATCTTCTCGCATTTCTGGAATGCGTTAGTGAGTAGTCCTAATATTTAACATATGATGCCAATTTACGACTCCTGGAACTTTTACTACCTATAATGGTGACTTACTATTCGAAAATAGGACGTACGCCGATGGCGGGCGTTCCGGGGCATTTTCATCAGGCTACTCCAATGTCAGATATTCGTCGTTTATTGGGTCGAGGGAAGGGCGGCAAAGTCCACCAAGCAGAAGCGAGAGAGCATGTTGATGGCAAGGGAGAGGCGAACCTTTGGATGCCTTCTGTATTTACGTTTCGCGACGGCCGACCCATCCGGTTTATCAGGCTTGACCGGTTCGGTTCGGTTCGAATCGAGCTTAGCATCTTCGATGCTGATACGTGTGGGAGATACTAAGGAAGTCTCGGGTGCAACACCTCGATAATTGGCTATGCGACGTTGGAGTTTCTTCAACATAGTCAGTACCATGTTTCTCCAAAGCGACGCCTGAGGAGCTGCCTTACTCTTCGATGGCCGAGCTTAACACCAAGTGCGTCCCTAAGCACCGCGACGTCAGCCATTGATCCAAGCCGCGCTGGACAGCGAAACTCACAAGTCTGATTCGGTTATATCTAGAATGGTTTCCCATGAATCGAAGCCTTGATCGATGAAGGCGTCGAGGTACTGAGAGATGCCTAGCTCGCCGAAAATCGCTTCGAGGGAATTCATATAGCTGACTTTTGGCGCGACTCCGCGCATCACTCTCTAGGGGATTCAATTCAGCATCAGGCTTCCCGATTGCCCGTGCGCGTAACGATTACGATATAGCTCGCTGTTCTTATTCTATCTTGTCGGTTGAAATTCTCACGAATCGGCGTTTGCTGACAATTCGAAGCGTTGGAGGACCAGCTTAACCTCGCCCACGTCACCTCGATGCTCACTGGGCAACTTGCCCTTTCTCACCAAAACAGCTGGTCTAACAACCAGCTTGCCGGGAAGGTGTAGATATTGCCTGCCTTCCCACACACTGTATTAACTGCCTGCACCAGCGAACGGGGTTCCGAAGCTACGTAAAGATGGAGACGCGTCGTGGGCTTGATGTGAAGGTTGGATGTGGGGCGTGGGGTCTAGAATTACAGGAGCGCGCGTAAGAATGCCGAGATACCCAAGGGTTGAGAAAAATAGGAGCTGGAACTGCTGGACGAGGAAGTGACTACGTTAGGGATGAGCGTGCTGCGGTGCGGGCTGCGATATCGTTATGTTGTGGCATCAGAGGGTTGGAAATATCGGATTTGTCTGTTTGCCCCGTAACGGTCAATGGCAATGTTTAAGGGAAATGTGGAAGATTGGCATGCTGGATCCAGGGCTATGGTGGTGATATACGATCCCTCTGCATTTTCCAGATCTCGATGAGTAGTGCAATCGGCGGGAATCGTGGAACGCTGGTGTATGACAGCTCAAGGAAAATGGAAAAATAACGGGTTACAGCAAGACCCAGAATAGCTAGCGCTTGCTCAAGGGGAAAAAGAATAAAATAAAAATAAATAAATAGAACTCACCTACAGGACTAGCTCCCATTTCTCAGATGGCCGGCGGGAGGTCCAGGGAAAAACATGCAAGCACAAATGGGCTGATGGGCTGATGGACATTGGACAATAATATGGACACACGGTAGAGACGGGACCGCAGGACACGGTACCTGGGTATGTAGCTATCGAGGCATGAGGTCACGCCCTGCAGGCCCGGACCTGGGCGAGACTCTTCGGGAACTTGACTATTCCTAGAAGATCGTATTCTGACTTATTCCAAGCTCCATAAATGCAATGATGGGAGTCAAGCTCATGCAGCCTAGTCAGGGCTAAAGCTTAGTAGTGCTCCGTACGTAGGTAGTTTGCCAACTCGAAGAGTGGCTTTCCGCCTGCCGCCCCTTAGAACCGAACTCCTATGGGACTAAACTCCTAGAGCTCTCCTGGCGTAACCCGTGAACAGAAACCGAAGCCACTGGCTGTGGGCGGTAGACGATTTTAGGATCGACGATGTCGCATGGCGGTGGGCGAGCGAAGGGGAAATGTTACGGACTCAGAGAGAGATCGAGATCGGTGGCCTAGGCCAACAAATGAGAAAGCCGCTTGCTAGTGGGTTGCTTCGTCTCGTCTCTCTCTCTTGCCGGGATGTGTGCCTGCTCCCGAGCCCGCCGCCAACGTACCTCACGACATAATTTTTACGCCGTGTCTCGTGTCAGGAGAGCCGGAACTGCTTGGCTAAAATGACAAGGTACATGCACGAGGTGTAAGTCTGTCTGCGTGCACTGTATGTCTCTGGTAGAGGCAAGCCAACGTTCTCAAAATGGTACTGCAATTCGGCGGCGGTGATGCGATTCCTGACAGGTACCTTATTCCCTTTAGGTCGGGGTGTCGGACCACCAGCCAATGTGGAAGAGAGGAAGAGAGACGGGAGGCCAAGAGGGCTGCCAATAGCTTGCCAATGAGATGGAAGAAGATCAGAAGAGGACAGGGTGCCGCAATCGACTTTTGAGCCCGTGATCGAAAGTCTTGGCATCATCCTAGCGAACCCCAGACTTATGAAGCGCATCAGATGTTTTTTTATTTCACATCTGCATCCACTTTCGAATCCCTCTCACACTCCGCTGGAGGGAAGGGAGAGTATCGACCCGGTACTATGGTATCTTGGAGCGACTGTCAGATATCGGAATGTCTACAAAGCTCCATGACAAGACCATAAGCCGGGCCTTGGGTTGTCATAGGTCAGGTTCGAGATTCGATCGAAAGAAGACGGGCAGAGTAGGAAACAACTACAACGCTGAGATATCATGGCGGTCGTCATTGTGGGACAAGATCGAGATTGGACGGCGCTCACTAGTTGACTACCATGTAGGTAACTACAATATGACTGTATGTACAGCAGAGCCGTCGGCCTTGGGGGTGGATGGTTGGCGACGACTTGCGTTGTAGGAATTTCGTCCGCCAATCGACTTGTGCTATCGATTAATCCTACTCGGTGCGATGACGGAGAATCACCTGATCACTAATTGAGACAGTTCAATAGTGAGAAACTCTTTTTTATTACATATTAGCCATTATATGAATATAAAGAGGGTCGCGGGATATGTATTACAATGGGCACTCAGTAGCACAGACCACTTCTAATCTTCCGCCGAAACGGATGGAATTCCTCTTCTCCATTCCTACGTACCTACTCTTATCAATGTAATACTACATCCTACACTACTGCACAACATCTTAAACCCTACAGTGCATTCTAGCCTCAATCCTACACCTAGGATTACTACTGTACGGTATGTATAGAAATCAGTAGTCTTACAAAGCCAGAGCTTAGAGTTATCTACTCGTATACGTTTCTCAACATTGTGAAGTGCCGAGAGATCTAGCGATCTAGAACATGCAAATCAAAGACAGGTCGGGGTTGATTCCCAGCTGGAGCCAAGATCTGCGTTTGAGGCAACTGTTTTACCGTCGATCTTCTATGAAATAAGATCATGTTTGCATTTATACTATACAGAGAGATGCATACAGCACGGGCTGACCTGCATTTCCATATTGCAATACCCCTAAACATGATCTCACGTGGGGAGGCTGACAGTTGGGCCTATCAAGAGACCAGTCCGGATCAACCCGCCTATTATTAAGAAGCATATCTGCCAATACCTGCGTCCGTCTACGGCACGCTACTGTTCACTGTGACTGAACGTCCAGCAAACCCATTCCCGAGCTTTTCACCAATCGCCAGGTCTGCTCCAAGATCCACCCCGAATCTTGGAACCGGGAATCACATCCGATCTCGTACTTTTGCAGATGTCAAACTAGGCAAGCTCGAAAGCCCGGATCAAGATCCCAGATCTTACTTACCGCTCAACAAGCTCGTTTCGCCATGTCAAAATCGCCTTCAGACAACGACGTTTCCGCGTCTAATAGTCAAGAGCCTAACAGCGACTCTACGAACGCTCCCGCTTCAGCTGCGTCGGCACGAGCAGAAATGGCTCAGGTAAGGGACATGTTCCGTATCCGTTGTTCCCTGATCTGACACGGATTTTCCGTATTTAGGCATTCAAAGAACTTGCTAGGTACGTGTGTATGCTTACTCCAAGGGGACGCCCTAGGGAGATCAGCGGTCAACCTCGTCGAGTCATACGTTCCCGGCCTGGAGGCTCGGAAGACCAGCCACATGGAAATGCCCAAATTCCATCATTCGCCATGCCAATCGCTTCTAGACCAATATTTTGCCCATCTTCTCATCATGCCAAAGTCCTCTTCTGCATGAAAAGTTGGCACGATGAGCGCGGCATTTCCCCATTGTGCCGCCCCCTGTCTTCTCCGAGGTCTAGATGCCCCCCGCCTACCTACGGACGAATCCGAAGCAGAGCCACACACACTTGGTCTAACCGAATCCTACCTGAAGGCAAAGCCTGCTTGGGAAATAATTCAATTTTATCGATTTCCTCATCAGCCGCCTAATCATCGTGGAAGTCCGCGAGTTGGATAATGGAGCTGACGGCCTCAATTATATTACCCCTTACCTCCTACATCGCAGATATGCTACCTACTCCACATTAGATACCTAGCAAAGCTGCATAGGTCACCTAACACTGTTGTTTACGGCAATATTGATGCGAATTGGATTGCATTCGCGTCACTTGGGCGTGTCTCTTTGTAACGGCGTGCCTGTGTCGGATGACTATCCTCACAAGCTTTCCACCTGTCATGATTAAAAAGGAGGCGGTCCAAGACTAGTCTACTTTTGGCTCTATTCTCGTGGCACATTAGGACTTCACACGCCACTTCTCTCAATATTTGCTGAAGATACCGTAGTATCACGCAGTGCTAACACGTCTCAACAGGGGTGAACAGCAAGCCGCAGCTTTAGAAGCCAACTTGACAAGTTTAGAGAGCAAGCTTGATGCCCTGTTAGCATCGATCGAAGGCACGCCTACCTCGTTGACCCCAGAGCAAGGGGAGAAAGCCCATTCCTTGAAACAAGAGCCCGAGGCTAAGGAGTGAGGCTGTAGTGTTTCTCCACGCTCCCCGAGCCATCCTTTGCTTCATTCCGACGGGGGTTTCCGCTTAGGCACTCGCTCACTCTCGCTCAACATTGTACGTTCTATCACAGGTTGGGGGCGTACTAGCCAGACCATCCCCTGTCGCCATCTCACAGTCTCGCCACCGCAACCGTACTTTCACTTGGGATCGTCCGGCATCGAGTTCCCAGTGGGCTATCCTAAGAGATACAGGAGAGCCATCATGGTAACTACCCCGCAAGAGACACGGGCAGTGCAGGTCCATCCATACCCAGATAGAAAGATATAGACAGATCATCCACTCAACTAGTAGACATATCTAGATCATCGATCCTACCGTGACAAGCGTGATGTGACCATCGCAGAGGGGATCCATAAGCTAAGGAGGTGGTCTGATGGAGAGCAGCGACTGTACTAGTGAACTACAACCAAGCCTACGAACGACACGGCTGAGGTTCATCGCGCAAAGCAACGCGGAGCGGCCCGATATTTCAACTATGACAATTACGGTATACATATCGTAGACTAGCTTAAGTACCATAAAGAAATCCGCTTTACGACGCTACGTAGACATTGGACATGGATGACGTGGTGCAACCAACGTAAAGTGGTGGAGTTGAGAAACATTTTCGCGATACCCTCACCTTTTCTGGACGATATTGGTCACCGTCATTCATCAACCGATCAGCAGACCCGATGCTCAGTCGGCGAGCTCGTACCCCCTCCTCAGACATTATAGACTGATGTCTCCCATCCGCCAACCAGACTCGACTGATTAGAGACGAACCCGCGCCAGATCTTTAGCAATTCTGGCCTAGACTGGCATAGAGTCGTGCCACAATCTGACGACTCCGTGCTGAACGGGGTGGGAGATGGAGAGTCACCTGTTCGCTGCAGGACCGGACCTTCCTCCGGACTCTCTTGCTGGCCGGCGCGGCCTCACGCCCGCTCGTGTATGTATGTATGTATGTATGCATGTATGTCTGTGACACAGCAGTATAATGGTCGAGTCCATGATCACGTCTGTCGACAGCTGACGTCACAATAGGAGATAAACCAGCCTTATCTTACATCGTCGAGTGCGGGTGCAATTGGCCAAGGGGCAACCTCCGGTCTACGGTGTACGTGAATATCCCATGCGGAGACTCTGTCATCGCACTATATTTACATGCAGTACAAGTATCTGGGAGGGTTGTATCTTCCAGCCCAGGGGCATGGTAGATAGGTAGGCAAGAGTCGGACGGAGGGTGGAGTCTACATAGGTTGGTGGTGACATCGACTGATGAGGGAACGACGTCTCCTCTATCGCGTGGGGAGCTTATAGACTATGGTATAGGGAGGATATCGCCAACATCGTACTATCGGCATCAACCTGTGATGGTGCTAGGTAAGTGTGTCCATCTCGAAGGAACATCCATGAGTGTCATTAGCACACCACTGACACGAGCGGCTTTATCGTATCATCAGATACTTCGTTCTTAGAAACACGTTGGAGTAAATAAGTATAGCTACCTGTAATGAGGACGTGGAAACAGTTGACTTTGCTAAAGCCCACCATCTGTCCCCCTTGATGGAAGTAACTGACAATACTATGTACATTAGATGAGGCACACTACCATACACCACCACACCTTTACTCTAATAATAGTTTTAGACCAGTGCTAGGACCTGTACAAGAAGTCCCCCCAAGCAACGCCGATCATTTGAACATTGAAATAAGATTACCCCAGACCAAACCCCTTGCGGCGGCGATACGTAAGCCCCGTCATTTTACCTGTACCTGTCGAATCCGCCTACCTCCTACCTGCAAGGGGACTGTACTGTACATATGCTGCGATGGTATCAGGCCAGAATCCTAAACATATTCCCAAATAAAATTTAAAAAAGGGGGATATATATAAGAGATGCCGAACGATATGTGCCGAACATGTTTTCTACCCATCTTGCGTGGGATGCTGGCCTGACATGTTAGCTGTTCCCGCCGGAATGGGCAGTTAAGCTCGTGTTTCTGTCTCCGTCGTCGTGGGAATATTTCCCCCATGCTGTACGACCCTACCTAGGTACCTAACTAGGCCATCTCATCACGCTCCCGATGGTCTTCCGCATGACGAAGTCATCGTGGGTCGAGATTGTTGTCTGTTTCGTTCCCAGTTGTTCTTTACTGTAGTTGTCGGTGGGTCCGGGGCAGCTCGGTAAGGTTGGTGTGTATGACCCCCCGGACAATTGTCAACGAGACGGGCTTATAATGCAAAATAGCATCAGATTCTTTCACATACGACCATAGGATCTGGAGAACTCGGGATCCCGTCCGCTCTCCCCTTAGATAAACCAGATACCGCCGGATTAGTAGTTGGGTCGGTGACGACCAGCGAATCCCCGGTGTTGTATGTTTTTATTTCCTTTTTTGGACCATTTTCCTACCCGGGCCGTTAGGTAGTTCGTGTCTGGCTTCATGTCAACGTCAGATCCCTGAAGCATCCACACGCTTCAACCCATTTCCTTAGCCAGACTCGTCCGAGGCCGATTCTGTGTGCCGTGTTATCGTCATGCCACCGGATCAGAACGACATTCACCATCGGAATGGGGTTCAAGACAGCCCCGTTTTTATCAACATACACGACACCGAGGTCCTTTAGGATACCCACTAGCTGGTCTCGCAAGTCGTCCCAGTTGTGCTTTTCATCAAAGGGGTCTTGAAGTACGCGAACGGGGAAAGAACCGGCACTTTCGGAGAGGAGATCGGCCCAAGTCTCGCACAGTTCAGCACCACCCCATTCGTTACCCGGCTCGAGAAACGGCAGCCGCGAAATAGAGACGCCGATGAAGTCTACGGCCATCCCGCCGTCTTGCGCCACCGTTGGGCACAGCTCCTGCATCACGCCGGCCTAGTCTGCTCGGATAAGTCCGATCTAATCCCCGCGGCCGTCGCAGATGCTAAGATGCCTTGTCCTCCCGGGGGCGTCGGCTGGCGTAGACGAACGGGGGTTACGGACGTAGAGGCGTCGCCAACTAGCTCTAGTGCTGATCCTATGGGATCCCTCTGGCGAAGAACTAGTCTTCAAGGAGGGGACTTGGCTGTCCCCGATCACACTATGCCAATACTGGCCGTATGTTTGCCAGCGAGCATGAGCCTCATGAAAAAGCTCTTTCCATGATCTCCTGCTCAGTCTGGAAAGATCCGACGGTATGTGTTCCAAGGCCCCGACAAGGCATGCGATATAAAGGCACAGTTGCGGCGTACCTTGTCTGGGTAGCAGCGAACCTTCTATGGGTTGCAGCGAATCCCAACGCAACTCCCGATGCGGTCCAAACGCGACTCCTTTTCTAGACGGGGCCATATTGTCTCGTTTGAGCGACTGTCTGCCAACCGAGCAATGTCTCGAGAGTCTACCGGCTCCCATCTATCAACGCCGGGATGTCCGTCTGCGCGGATTCTCCGGGCCTGGCGGTGCCGGGAATCGTAATCGGGGGTGGATCGCTCAAACCAACAGAGTAATGTGCCGAAGAAGTCCATGTAACTTCCCGGCTCGGAGACTATGCTGCCCTCACAGGAGGTCCAGGACCACGGTGGCGCCGTTTCCGGATCGACGCTTCGAGCCCTAGCGGTGCCATTACCGTTACTAGGAAGATTCGTCCAGAGCAGAGATCTGTCGAAGTCCGTCTTAGGGGTCGCGAAGAGGTGCCCAGATCGGCCATATATAAAGTCTAGCACTCCACTGATTGCATTTACGATGTCCCGCGGGTTCGTAAGCGATCGCCGGCTGTACGTCAACCGAATATTATCAAAGTATTGTTTCTGATCATATCCGGTTGCCGTATTCGGTGACAGATCCCCCTTGTGGATAAGGGAAGCAGCCATGATGTCGCTTTCGCTATCCATGATCCTGTACTTGAAATCGGGGGGCTGCGTGTACCTCTGCCGCCGGCTGTCCTTGGCGTCGTTCTCCAGCTGAAACCACTCGCCGCATTGCATATACGCGAGCTTCTCGGTGATGAAAACCCTCCGCTTCGCGAGGATGAGCTCCTGAAAAGTCCAAGCCCTCGAGAACCACGCCGACCTGCGCATAGTAATTTCAGGGTCGCCGTAAGAATATCGCAGATATAACCCGTCGATCCTGGCTTGAATCTGTTCTAGCCGCGGAATAGAAATCCCAGGTATCGAGTCGTCCACGGTGTCGGTCGACGCGATTATGAGAACTAGGTCCGCCTGGGAATAGATACGAGCCATCTGGCCCAGCTGTTCCTTCTTATGGTCATCGTCGTCTTGCCTAATACAGAGACGATCGATCCACATGTATCTATATCCCAGCCTTCTACACACTTTCATCGAATCTTTGATAGAAGCGGGAAGCATGTCGCGCAAACAACCCCGTGTATGAGATAGTCTATGTTCCGCTTTGTTGCTTGTAGCTTCTGCGGATCAGGTGCCGGACCCCACACGTAGCTGAGAGCGATGAATGGAATGGCCAGCTGTGTACCAATACTTACTATTCGCATTTCATCAACATCGACGAGGTAGGTTGATGGCGCCCATTCCGATCGATCGTCAGCCGGCATACAGCCCCTGTGGCTAGCTAGACATTTTCGATTGAACTTGCGAATATAATGTAAGCTTATCCTAGGTTGGATCAGCTCTCTAAGGTGATCGTTCAGCGTGGCTGATATGTGTATAGAGACGGATAGGGGCCCAACTTCAGGGTCGTGTGGATCCTCTAGTACACAAAGATCGAACTTCCTTTGTGAAAGATTTTTGTGAATACCTGTCACTCTCTGATCCCGTCCCTGTAAGCTCTAGGACTACTAAATGGCCGTCGAAAGACTCCGACGGACAGCACTTTTTCTTCCTATTCAAGAGAGACTGGCCCATAAGACAACAGAGAGGACACGCAGAGTTAGACCTAGAAGTGACCTCAAGGAAGTTTCCAATCGGGAATCTCTCGAGCGAATCCAGGCTCTGTGCGAGACAAGTCATCAGATGTCGGGGTTTTAAGTGCTGGCAGGAACAGCACAGTCCTTCTAAGGGCACATCGGATACGCCGTCCATACACTCGCAGGAGGAATGGAGATATTCTTCGAAGTTCTTCCCAGATAGGTCTAAGTAGGCCCCCATTCTGGCACAATCTGGGCATTGAGCACTTGGATCCGGAGACCTCTGCTCGCCAATATCGTTTTGTTCGCCATCGTAATCAAATTCGCTGCCCTCGTAAAAGGAAAAGGAGGGCTATGAACCAGATGCCTCGGAAAAGTCGGTATCTATAGGGTTCGCTCGGTACTCTAAGGCATTAGCCAGGGGTCTGTCTTGCTGTCTTGCTGCGTAGAAGTTGGTTTCGGAAGAGTCTTCAGATTCTGACATGGTAAATGAGCCTTGACTTGATATTTAGTAGGATAACTGTAGGTATCTTCGAAATCCACGAGATTTATCTCGAGTTGTTGTATCGCAAGGTCTGAGGCCACCTCCTGGTCGCGGCAACATAATAACCCAGGATAAATCTCGGGTAGGAGGAATACCAGCTGCATGAGAATGACTATGAAACCAATTAGAAGCTTCGTGCTCTAAGCGCCAAGTGATACAAACATAGTCTAGGACTACGACTTACCTTTGTCTTGATTGGATAATGCTCTAGGCCGTAGACTTTGACAGTCTTGACTGGACAGCCCTTGTAACCTTTGGGAATGACGGGACAGTCACGAAACTACAAAGTAGTAGTGTCTGTCTATAATTATCTGAGGTCAGGGACTTGGTTTCATCTTGCTAGTTGAGTGATCTAATGACCTTATTTTCTGAGATAATCGCCTAACTCTCTTCTTATGAGGGTCGTCGCTCTAGGTTTAAATCATGGCAGAGGGGTGTTAAGATACTAGATATGGAGTCATACACAGCTTAAAGGCAATAAGAGTCGGACAGATAAGTAGAGAATTCATAATGGCTCATCCATTGAACAGACACCGCGCCCCATTTACGGATGTAGTTGTACTCTTCTTCTACCTCTTTTCTCGACAAAGACCAGCAACCAACAGACACAGGAAGCACCAACTGAATTCCATGATACAGGACCCAACATTATTTACTTCCTATAGGATACGAGTCATTATGAGGATTCCGGCGGGAATCTGGCATCCTGCTATTCCAGTTCGAAGCTTTGTGTTCCCTAAGAGGAACATCCTTCTGCACCACGATATTGTAGCCAACGGCAATGTCGAGGTCCTTCTTATGGCTAAAAATACTTCGCAGACATATGCCTAATGTCAAACATGAATTCAAACAACGCCCAATGAAACACCAGCAATTGCGATATCTCCTCCCCAAAAGCGGCACGTCCTGTTCGTCCCCCGGTGCGTCGTCAAAATAAAGCATGGGCCTGAGAACGGGCTACAACAGCCGAGGTGTACACCACCCGCAATCCAGCTTGTGATAACGAGAGTACAAGAAAAAAAAGGTGGTGGTGGTGGTGGTGCCAAGAGCTGATGGCATTCTCATAGGCCGTGGGTATCGTGAACATTATCAAGAATGAAGGGTCTTGACTGCAACACATGTCTCTAGATGGTAATGAGACATACAACCCCGAAGCGGGTTGACGTCTCCTACGCCTAACTAGGCACTGGAGACTGCTTAGTTACTGTGAGCCCTTATTAGGAGCTGGTCAGATAACTGCATGTTAGTCATTTTGAACGCAAGGTTCAGAGAGGGTTGAACGTGCCCTATGCAACGGATCGTCTTGGTTCGAGACGAGAGATGGGCTGTCCATGTTTCCCGTCAGGGGTTCATTCGACGTTATCGAACGAGCCTCAAGACTGGGTCTCATTACTGAACCGTTTTGTTGACTCTTGCTGCTTTTCTGCTCTTGCGAACGCGCGAGCTCCCGTTCTCGGTTCTTTTCGAGAAGCGCGCCACCGAGCGTTGCGCACTTGAGGATGGTTTGTATCAAGTGGTTCTGCTGTAGAGGTTTGGATAAGTATTCATCCATCTGAGCTTGGATGCACCTCTCCCGGTCTCCCATCATAGCATGTGCAGTGAGAGCAATAATCGGTGTCCGATGCGATCCGAGACTGCGTTCGTACTCGCGGATCTTGTTAGTAGCCTCAAAACCGCCCTGAGTATAGTTAGCTGGCTGTAATGACACGGACGACAATGGGATCAAACCATTATTGGCATCTGGACGTCCATGAGGATGACGTCGAATTTCTTCTTCTTGATGGCTTCCACAGCTTCCACTCCGTTCCCAACCACGGTGACTACGTGGTGATATTTCTCAAGAATCTTCACGGCCAGACGCTGGTTAACCCTGTTATCTTCGGCGAGAAGGATTTCGAAGGATTTCGTGTTGTCTGCGAGCGACGGGGTTGCGCGGTTCTCTAGAGCAGGGACCATTCCGTTCCCTAAGTCGATTGGCTTGCAAGGGGTAGTCATGTAAGACGTAATGCCTAGATCTAGGCAAGATTTCAAATTGATATGAACCACAGGGGCCAAGAGAACAATCGGCAGGTATTTGAAATCTTCGATGGCCCTCAGTTTACGGGCGGTGTCGATAGACTCAACGATGATGACATCGTAAGGCGGGTCGTCTGAACCTGGAACGCTAAGAAGTCCTTCGGTATTCACAACGACTGGTACGAGTCCAAGCCTCTGCAACATGTTGACAATATCTCTCCCATATTGGGTGCGCCCTTTGTCGACGAATAGCACCTGGTGCCCCTTGTATGGTTTGAGCTGCTTCTCAATGGACGGAATCTCGCCATCTGCTAACTTAACCACGCAAGTGAAGTAGAACGAGCTCCCCTTGCCGAATTCACTCTTGACCCAGACGTCTCCGCCCATTAAATTGACCAACCTCTTGGAGATTGATAGACCTAGACCAGTACCACCGAATTTACGAGTCATAGACCCGTCCGCTTGTTGGAATGTGTCAAAAATCAGATCGAGCTTGTCTGGCGGGATTCCTATCCCCGTGTCTGAAACGACAAACTCGATCGCGTACTCACGCGGGTCCTTCGGAGGGGGACCTTCGGCTTTCCGGATTGTTAAGCTTACTTCACCGTGCTCTGTGAATTTGATGGCGTTGCCAACGAGGTTTAGGATGATTTGCCGTAGACGGAAGGAATCGCCCACAACATAGTCCGGCACGGAGCTGTCAACTCGATATGTGAGGTCCAAGAACTTCTCGTTTGCCTTGACAGCTAACGTTTTCAAGGCGTTGAAGACGGTACCCCGCAACGTATACGGGATTTCTTCTATCACCATCCTTCGGGCCTCGATCTTTGACAGATCCAAGATATCGTCGATGATAGTCAACAGACTATTGGCCAGGTTGTTCACAATATTCAGCATCTCCCTCTGGTATTGTGTTAAGTCAGTATCGAGGGTCAACTGAGTCATTCCTATAATACCGTTCATAGGAGTTCGGATTTCGTGGGACATGTTCGCTAGAAATTCGGACTTGGTCTTGTTCGCTTGCTCGGCAGCCTCCCTTGCTTGAGTGTTTCTTTGAATACTGTCTCTTAGGTTGTACACCATCTGGTTGATCTTGCGCTTGAGCTCATCCATCTCGCCGGAGGCTTCAACGTCGACCAACTTGGTAAAGTTTCCGTCGGTGGCAGCGTTAGTTATATCGCCGAAAGCTCTCACCTGAGTGGTCTGTGGGGTGAGGTTATTAGTATAAATATTACGTGGCGCGATCAGGCGCGAGTATAGGACTTACCAAGTTCGTTGCCATCGTGTTCACATCAGCTGTGATCTCCTTCCATCGTCCCTTGAGACCACCAACGTCTGCTTGACCGCCCATTTTACCATCTACGCCGACGTCCTTTGCCACACGCTGTACCTCGTTACAGAATACGGACAAGCGGTCAACCATGTTGTTGATGGTTTCTTTCAGTACGAGTATCTCGCCCTTCGCCTGGACATCGATCTTTTGGCTCATGTCGCCATTGGCAATGGCTTGAGTGACAGTTGATATACTTCGCACCTGAGAGGTCAAGTTCAAAGCCATGGTGTTGACGTTCTCGGTGAGGTCCTTCCATTTTCCTTCGACGTCATCAACCCGAGCTTGACCACCCAGAGTCCCATCGGTGCCGACTTCTCTAGCAACTTTGCTAACCTCGAAAGCAAACTTGCCCAAACGATCCACCATGGAGTTAATCGTGAGCTTAAGCCTCAGGATTTCACCCTTGACTTCGACGGTCATCTTCTGGGATAGATCTCCTGCCGCTACAGCCGTGGTGACCTTAGATATTTCTCGCACTTGCGTTGTAAGATTCATGGCCATGCCGTTGACGTTGTCGGTGAGATCACGCCAGGTGCCTTCAACATCGTTCACCGTGGCCTGGCCGCCCAGACGACCCTCCGTTCCGACTTCTCGAGCAATCTTGCTCACCTCACGCGCAAACTGCGACAACTGTTCAACCATGGAATTGATAGTCGACTTTAGCTCGAAAATTTCGCCCCTGCACTCGGCTTGGATCTTCTGGGTGAGGTCTCCCTTGGCAACCGCGGTGGTGACCTTCGCAATATCTCGCACTTGGGTAGTAAGGTTGTTCGCCATAGCATTCACGTTTACCGTTAATTCGTTCCATATACCTTGAACTCCCATCACGTCGGCCTGACCGCCTAGTATTCCTTCAGTACCGACATCTCGGGCAACACGACTGACTTCAGATGCAAAGGTACGCAGCTGTACAACCATGGTATTGATGGTTTGCTGGAGTTGGAGGATTTCGCCATTGGCCGGTCTTTCGATCTTTTTGGTCAGGTCACCGTGAGCAACAGCAGTTGTCACTGATGCGATTTCCCGCACTATATCTCCTGTTAGCTATGATCGAAAAAGGAGGGCTCCTCCAAAAACAAACCTTGGTCGGTGAGATTTTGAGCCATGACGTTGACTATGTAGATGTTAGCGAATTCCAACAGGCGCTTCGCAAGGTGCTGCTCTACCATTGTCCGTGAGCTCTTTCCAAGTTCCGTCCACACCTTCGATCATGGCCTGGCCACCGAGTATTCCGTCCGTGCCGACCTCGCGGGCGACACGAGACACCTCGCTGGCGAAGACTTGTAGTTGATCCATCATGGTGTTAATAGTTCGCTTGAAGGTAGTGATCTCTGGGTCCATCTCTACGGTGTTCATTCGAACCTTCATGGTAAGATCACCCCGTGCGACAGCGGTGACAATCGCGCCAATCTCGCGCAGCGCCTTCTGGAACGCCTCGTTGGCTTTCTGGTGCTTCCATAGTTCCCGCTCCAAGGCCGCAACTCGCTCTTTTTCAATGAGTTCAAGGGCCTTCTCTTGCAGCTGTCTCTGCGCTATGAGCTGGGCATTGACGCTTGTCAGCTCTTGGCGCTGACTGTCTAGAATCTTGGATTGGTCAACGACATGCTCATGAAGCCCCTTAAGGTCTTCGTCGGTCAGCGGGTGAATCTTGGGCTCTTCGACGGAGCCATTCTTGGTTGGAGGAAGAACCGCTATTCTAGACCGCGCTTCCTCACCAAAAAGAGACTCGGCCATCTCGTTGGGCGTGTCGGGGAAGATGGCACCGTTCGCGACGCAAGCCTTAGCCTCGAGGAGTTGAATCCTGACTACGAGGGCAGATAATTCACGTTCGAGAGATTCCTTGGCATGACTGTCGTGACCAGGCAACTTGACTTGGGAATTGGTACCGATAGGAAGAGGAATAGAGGCTGGGTCGGTTGGCGTGGAAGCGAGTGATTTGACGATGGCAGCAGTTGCTACCAGCGTCTCGTCGTCGGCCATCACCCTCATAGTTCAAGTACCTCACAAAGCTCAATCGTCAAAGAGCGCAGTATTGGCGGACGTCACTCGTACAAGGCGAGTAAAAAAGAGGGCGGACCAGCGTTCGGCAGGCGCTGGATGGGATTTACGACGAACGCATGGAGCAAGGCGATAGCGATGTTTGATAATACAGCGGAAGAAGGGAACGTAAGAGTAGGACAAATATCTCTACCTATCGCGGAGATGTCGCGGCGTACCCGCCTCGACGGCGGTCGGGAGAAGGGAGCGATCGGGGTCACCGTGGTAAGCTCTGATTGTAGCAGTGAGGTATCGACTATAAAATTACAAGAATAAAAACGGTCTATTGTGAAGTTGACGATAGGTCGTCGATAGGAGGGATTATCTGACTCGATGAGATAGATGGGTAGATAGATCTGAAAGAGGAAAAAGAGGTCTCTTGTCCGGTCGGTTAAGGAGAGACCCTGCTTGAAAGCGAGCGGGTGGAGAGGCGAGGGCTCAGGCTGGGTGAGGAGGTGCTGGTTCTGGTTCTACTCGCTGTGTACTGACTGTACTGCAAATGTATGTAAGTCAAGGGCAAGGGCCGCTGCCTGCGCCTGCGTTAAACCTAACTGGACCAGGTGGGCCTCCCTGACTTTCCAATGAGAACCCTGGTAAAAGGAGATGCAATAAGGGAAAAGCGAAGATTAGGCGGGGACGACGGGGGTCGGGGCGCTGGAGGACGGCGAGAGATGAGAGGTCAACGAAATGCCTACGGGCCACGCTACGTACTAGCCACTCTTTTCCATTGTCTGACTGGTCCGCTGCTCCTTGTAGTACTTGTATTTGTACATATGGATATGTACAAACATGCAACAAGATGCACACGGCTTGGGATGAAGGAAATAGCCGGGCAATCTAGCCATGCTGAACTATATACCGTGTAGATGTAGTAGGAATACATGGGCTTGTATCTGTTAGATTCGGGCACTAACAACCTCCTATGGGATAACTGGATTGGGGTTCTTTTTACCTTTGTTAATAAACTTCGTCTCATTGTCCCAAATACGGGTGTCGGGAGAGGGAAGAAGGGTCTTATTGCCTACTCCGTACTAGCTGGTCGATTAAGTTACGCGCCATCAGAACTTTTTTATCTACTGGTATCCCACACAACATAATCTACTACATGTATATGTGTACATGTAGCGATTACGAGTACTACATCTTGATTCGTCAAGATGGGGAAACAAGCTGAGGCCTCTCGACATCTTCGACGATATTGATTCATTATCTCCACACAAACAATATACTATGAACAGTCGACTGCCGCTCATGCCACCGATATGGATGGGGGGATGGATGGATGGTTGAATGTATGATATTCTTGCGTGCGCCACGCGATATACTGTATCACAGTACATGTCTAGCGCCTAGCAGTAGGGTACTTTAGTCTTATGCCATGTTACGGGCGCACAACATGTATCCTTCTAAGCGGTCGGCTCCAGTCAGCTGGCCTCCTCCAAGTATCCGGTACTTACGTGTAATGAATCCATTTCGCATCTCGGACATGGAGGCAACATTGAAGTACATAAAGTAGAAACAGTTTGTGGGGGGTAACGCCATTTCCCATGTAACTAAACAGGGCTAATATGATTGGATCTATTCCACACCCACGAGACCCGAGGCCAATCTACAAGGTCAAAGCTTGCAATGCCGCGGACGATGGTTAAACGTTCCACGCAGATGGGTTTACCAAGTACCTAGGCGCTGAACTTCGTAGGTAAGCAAGTTCGATGTGATCCGTCTGTGTTCTCGTATTTCAGTTGTCGTCTCTCAGGAATGGACATATAATGCCACCGTACCTGTATTATGTGTAAGATATCCTGTGTATCGTGTTATCTTGATTTATATGATTCAACCTTATATAGTTGACTGTTGTGCTACCTTGGTATCTTTTAAAACAAGCAACTGCCTGACTCTGACGTCATTTGGTTATATCGTCTCATTTTAAGATCTCACTTCATTCATTCTCATTTCTCAACTTTCTATCACTTCTATATCCCCCTCCAGCCTCGATTCCCGCTACTGTCGCTACCACTCGGATTCGAGCAAATTCAATGATTTCCCCAATCGGTCTGGACCGCAAGTCGCTCATACTGTTGTTACTACCTTACTTGCCTTGCCCGCATGCTGCTTGCATTTCTACTGTAGGGTTGAATGGTTGGATGCTCCATAACCCTCTAACCTTCTATAGTATTTGCTAGGCCTAGATTTCCACCCAGTCAAAAAATGTCGGTTCCGTTTCGTCTCACCACCCATACATTCAGTCATTCTCTGCGAAATGTTGTATGGCGCCGAGGATTGGCTCTGAACCCTGCTGCCAACGAGCCGGTTCTCCACCTGACAAGTACTGAGTACGTGGACTTTGAACGAACCGTACCTCACCATAATACATTTGGTACATATCAGAATGGCGAAAAAGATGATAGCGCTTTGTCTGTCACACTTACGGCTTTCATACATCCTACGACAGCATGCAATTCTTGACTATCTGATATATATTTCAGAAATGCATTTCATTCGTGCAATTATACTGCAACTGGCAAGTAAGCCGTCTCTTCTAGGACAGGCCCATGTTCTTACAGTATAGACGGATTGCTATAAATCGAGCAGGGTACGCACATGCCGTCTAGGGTTGTGAGAAGAAGGGTTTCGAGGTCCCTGATTCAATTGTGGCAAACCTCCTCGACCTCTTCCGACTATTAATTTTTATTTTCGCCTTCGATCGACAGGAACACTACTCTATGCGAGTGAATTCATTTGCGTCTTATCGTCGCGAGTAATTGCGAAGTGCTTCATTTCGAAACAGCCCCAGGACAACTACCGTCGGCCGACAATGTTTAGACAGGTCGGCCAGCAATTGACATTTCATAGAATCTCCATCGAACGTTGCTATCTATTCCCCCCTCCCCTCCGTGTATGCCAGGTGACGTCACGGCATCTGCAAATCTGTATGCGAACCCAGCCGGACCCCAACAGGAATCTCCCTAGGGCCCTGCTCTGTACCGTGTCTTGGCTTTGATAGACACGAGGCAATCAAATGCAGTTCCATTGTACGCCAGACTTCCCTGGATTCGAGAATAACTGGTCCAGTCCGGTACTTTGCAGGGACTCCGGATGATCGGCTTGTGAAGACATCAAAAATTGCCCGGATTCGTGAATCGTAGGGCTATTCGTCGCCCGTCTTTTTTTCGAGGCGGAACATGGAAAGTACTAAACAAAGATAGCGAGGGTCGAAAAGGACCCTTTCTGCTTTTTAGACCCTTCGTCTTGGGTACGTCAACCCCACAGAGGGGCAGCCGAGGGCTTCGGCGGTGATAGGACTCTCAGGAGTGGCCGACAGATTCCACTTAGTCTACAGTACGGCTATTTTCACGTTGCTCACCGTCTCGTGATCAAATCGTTCCAAGTACCCCTTACCGGGCGCAGCATAGCGCTTTGTCACGGACATACATACGTACGCTACACTGGATTGGACAAACCAGGGCCCGACTCCCGGAGGGCTGCCACGCGAGGAATTGAGGAGTCGAGGACTTGAGGTGAGAGTGGCATACGCTAGCGTTTCGCATCGTGCAACTTGGCTATCGACGAATACTCGAAGAGGCAACTTCTCGAGAATCGCATAGACTAATCAGGGCCAGACATCTGGCCGGTGCTCTATTGTCTTTTCATAGAAATGAAGGATCAAGATTTGCACGTCAAGATCCGATTTCGTATATTCCACAGTAGATCATTTTTGATTATCACAGCCCGTGCCGCGGACCCTTAGATCCATCCGCGAACCACGCCGCTCCAGCTAGCCTACCTTCTTTGCTTATCCTCCCTGTCCTCTCAGGCGGGCCAAGCTATCTACCTACCATCAGAGACACCGACACCGCCAAAACGCAAAGCTCCACTAACACGCGAGAAGGCAGTCTAGCCTTTGGCTCAACCGCCTGTCGCTTGTGTACACGAGCATAAAATTGTCTATCAGGCATGGTATTCCCGGCAGTCTGTCCGACTAGCCCGTCTCCGCCCTCTTTCGATTCCTAACGAACCCCTATCAAAGCCTCTCCCGCCCGGGGCGGAAACTCGCGTAGGGCCGAAAGACCCTGAACCGCTACGTAAAGACGGAGCCGCCAACATGGCCAAACCTGGTAGGCTGATGCGTATCTATCTTAGGTAGGTAGGTAGTAGAGCGACTTAGTAAACTGAAGAAATCTTTCCTTTCCTCGAAGTAAAGAAAATCGAAAAGGGGGAAATAATCCTAAGAGTTAATCTGCAAACCGTCCTTCTCTCCATCTAATCTGTCGAGATTCTATGTTTCAGGCTGAGAAGATCAGCTACCGAGCCCCCTTCCGCCCCAATCTGCGATGCCTTGCGTGCGCACATATAGGTACCTAATCCAACGTCCTACCTAACCGCGCGAATCTCGCGGGCGAAGGGGGGCGAATTTCTTGGAAATTCCGGGGTCAAGATCTTCGCGGCCAAGTTCCCAAGGTGCACGCAGCAAAACCTTGGGGTAGTGATCGCCGACGATCCCCTCCCACACACATATACTCTCTCTCCCAAAAATACCAAAAAAGGTGCATGTGATGCTCTCTCTTGTCTAGGTAACCGTAGACTACCCCCCAACCGACAACGGAACGTTGCACCGCTGCCTGGGGCGGAATTGCTGGGCGGAATTGTTGCACTTTTATAGTCACATTTCATTAGGAGGTAGGTAGGCTCTGCTAGGAATCTGCGAAATTATATTATTTACCTAAGCCTCAGCCTGGGTTAGGGAACGATGTGACAGTCGTCTATTGCGGCTAGTGTGCAACTAGAAGAGACAAAGCCTAGAAGAGATATAGATCATTTTACCTAGCTGGCTGCCGTACTCTACCCGATCACGCCCCCCAGAGCTACATTTAGGGGTAACCAATTGCTTCAATCTTTAACAAACGTGATGACGTCTACAAACCCTCGTACGAGGCAGCATCACATCATTGAAAAAAAAAAAAAAGAAAGCAGCCACAGCCCGGCGCAGGTACGGCACGACAGCTTGTGTTCCCCCAGATACATACACATACGTACATCATCACATAACTCGCATCTGATCGGAGTCTCGTGGGCAGGAAAACCTACGGCGGCCACAACACCTCGTTAGACGACGTATAGTGCCTACCTGGTAGGTAGGTAGGTTAGGTCGATTTTTATCAATCATTAATCATTCTCGTTCCGTTCCATTCCATTCCCTATTATCCGATCACTTCATTCTGTCAGGTTATGCTAGCTACAAGTAAATTCGGTGCCAATCGTAGAAAAAGGAAAACATCGTCCACCTCCATGTGAAAAATAAAAAGAGAAAGAAAGAGGAAGAAACAATAACAAGAAAGCGCCCGCGAAAAAAAAGGGACCCCTAAAGCTTGCTTCGTGAGGGTATCTATCGAATGCCGATGCAACTGAACTCGTTAACAAACAAACAAACAAACAAACGCCTGTCGTTATTCGCCCCTTCCCCCTTCGCCGGCGAATTATTAAAGTAATACGAGATACGATGCAACCCCCGAGCCCCATGGAATAAGTCAAAAGGCTATTCGAAAACCTGGTAGGTAGTAAGTAAGTAGATAGGTAGTAGGGAGAATACGCTCCGAGGGCTATACCCCTCGAGCCCTGATCCTTAGGTTGCAAGGCCACGTGCAACTGCATCTCTTAATCATCTCCTTCATGCTGCCCCTTCGAAGTCCTCAGAAACCAAGCTCTTCAAACCCCGCCTAACGTCTCTCTCGCCTTCGACATATGAGTACCTGACCCCGTAACGGAAAGACCGCAGACCCATCAGCGCCGGGGAACACCTCCCCTGCCGAAGCCGCCGCCGGCTGAGTTCCAGCCTTGGCTGACACTCTGCTTGACGATCATAGCAGCGGCGGCGGCTGCCGCCATGCGCTCCTTCTGGCGGTGGCGTTCCTTGAGGTAACCAGCGGCCTCGGGGCGCATGCGCAGGATGCGGAGGATCATGTCGTCGGAGGGGTCGGCCTGGGCCTCCTTACGCTTCTCCTCCTTGGCGCGGCGCATCGTGCCGAGGTTGCGGCTCATCATGATGCTCTTGCCCCTGCGGATGGTGCCCATGCTGGCGAAGGCCGCGGGGCTAGCGTGGTGGCCGTGACCGCCGCCGAAGGACGCCGGCGCAGATAGTCGGTTGGAGCTCATCTGGCCCTGGAGCTGCTGCTGCTGGCGCTGGGCGGTGGCGGCGGCCATGCGCTCCGAGGTGCGGATCAGGTTGTCGGTGCTGTCGAAGTAGAAGAAGTTGAGCGAGGCGAGCTCGTGATACTTAGGCGACCTGAGGACTTCCGCGGGGACGCCGAGGACCTCGCCGTCCTCGTCCCGTGCGTTGAAGAAGTCGAATAGCAGCTGCAGCCACTTGTACACGACGTCGAGCTCCCGCTGGCTGAGCGGCCGTTGATTAGACGGCTTCTCGGATAGCGGCGGCACGAGGAGGGACTCGATGGCCATGAGCACTTCCTTCCACAGACGCGTCATAACTGCAACCATGGTTGCGTCGGTCAACGTCTCTTTCATCGTGGCGAAGTTTTCGTTGAAGTACGTGAATAGAGATTGCAACGCGTTTTCGATCTCAGCGTCCGTGAGTTGCGGGAGCGTTGATGATCGCTTGAAAAACGAGTTAACTTGCGAGGCGAGATTGCGCCCCAGAAGGTTTCGCAAAGCCTCGTAGGAGAGCGACGCATTGATATGTCGTGTAAGCTTGATATGAAGTTAGATAGTTGTACATGTGCCTCTCAAGTTGAAGGGAACTGAACCTACCTTGTCTGTAATTTTACGGACCATATCACGTTCTGTTCTCTTGAGATGCCGGAATGCTTTACCAAAGTAAAATTGGATATCATCCCGCTCACCTTCCATGCTCACTCTTAGAAGAATCCTCCCTTGAGTGTCCAGGTCTAGCCAGAACTCTCTCGGCAGATAATCGCTGAAATGTATTGGGTCGAGCTTCAATGATGTTCTGCCAACGAAGTCGTGATCACCGAAGGTATCATAGTCCCAGATTGTCGCGACAATGTTAAGAGGCCCTGAAACTGTAACGTCGACAGATTCGTCCCACCGAGGATTAAGAGTCCTCATGACAATTCGTGTCTTGTGCAGACGCTTTTGATATTCGTCCACAAGCACAACATAAGGATCACTCGTTCCGTTCGGATCGCACGCCTTGACTTCCTCGGCTTCGACGATCTTAATGGTAAAGACATACTTAGCTGGCCGTCTGACCTGCCTCTTAGGCCCGTCAACCTTCTGAAGTAAGTCAGCGCAAGCATCCACATTCATGGACCTTTCGAGCTTATCAAGCTCCTGCATGGCCCATTCGACGTTGTTGAGCTTTACTAAAGACTATGAGGCATATTAGTGCGAAGCCAACAGAATGTAGTTGGCGTTAATCATACCTCTGGGTAAAATTGAAACGGCTCGATCTTCTCCTTAGTATTCCAGGCATCCTTAGCGTACTGCATGAATCGTCCCTGCGTTGTTTGGGCTACCGCTGCTGCATCTTTCTCATTTGGCCTTGGCGTGTCCATCTCTTTCACAAACCGCTGGTCTACTATCTCACAGTACCGGGCGATGCTATTAGCAAATATCTTAGACAGCGCAGTCATGAATCGAGCGTGATGAACATCGTTGTCCCACTCGAGTTGGAAAACTTGGTCAGAAGTCTGATGAAACAGCTGGAACATATCAATGACTGAATGGCTGTGCCGTTCTGAATCCAATGAGATGTGACCCGGCCCGTGGCCCCGTACTTGGAATTGATCTTGCTTAATGGCTTCTTCGACGAACTCCTCTGCTCGGGCTTCGGCATTCTGGATCCAACGCCAGACAAAGTCGACCAATAACTCCTCCACGTCGAATGTAAATGATCGACTAGGGAGAGACGATCTATGGATGCTTCTAATTTCTACAAGTTCCTTGTACAGGTCGAAACCATCTTGAAGAGGTAACTCCTCTCCTTTTTCTTGGGCGACTTGTATAATTCTCCTTATTAGATCGTGGGCATCGTCCTCGAAGTTGGGAAACATTGTCCCCACAAGCACGGTCAAGGGATTGACACCCATAATCTCTGGGTTTTTCTTGTAACGCTTCTGAATCCTCTCGCAGAGCTTCACAACCGACTTGCCAAGCGCAACTACGTGGCTGAAATTCCAATCCTGCTGACTCCGGGGAATCTCAGCGTCGAGAAACCCACGATATACGAGTGCGGCTTGTTCCTGCAACCCAGTTTCTAGGATTCGAGTAAACTCTTGTGCATCTTCTTCTTTTCGAGAAAAACTAGAATCGTTAAATATGTGGTTTTGCAACACGTGGACCGCCGGACCGACCGATGGAGGCTTCGGTTCGTAGCAATGCATAAGGGTATCGTAGAGGTCGCGCAGGAGCGCATCGTTTAGTGTATACATTGTTTGCTGATACACGGCGTAGTCAGAGATGGTCCATTTGCTCCTATCTATAGTTGCAAGGCTTTCGTGATACAGATATATGTGAGGTGGCTTCTTGACTTCCGGGGGCGGAATCTTGACGAAGTCGAAAGCATTATCCAGATCAATCACGGTGAACATGGTATCGGTAAATCTGCGAGCTGCCACCTCTAGGATGACGACTAGGCGAGTAAACTGAGGGATCCGCCAGCGGACACACAGTTCTGTAAGGAGATCCATAGATGACTTCGAGAACAGACTAGACTCCTCGGCTTCATTGCCGTGCATAGCATCGAATTCAAGGGCGTATTTGGCGATGATCTTGAAGAACTCGCGGGGATCGGGAGGGATAAAAGTGTAGTTTGCCTCATCCACGGCCCTGATGCTACTAGTGTCGTCTAACGACATGGATCCAAGGTTAAGAGCGTGATCAATACCATACATAGATGATCTATCCGGGTTGGACAACGCTCTACCAAGTTCTGAGTACGCTTTATCCTCCGCATAAGCCGAGGAAGGACTCGCGGGCAATGGCTTGTCGGAAGACATATTAACGGCCGTGGATCTCCTAGCCAGTTCCGGCCGAGCTGTCAAGACCTCTAGCATCATTTGGGAAAGGAAAGGCGCTTCAGCTTTCTTCCACTCCTGGTACGCCTCATCGACGTCGAAGTCTTGGCTTCCTAGGGCACCGCTCATGTTAGAATTCAGTCGGTGCTGATATGACTTGAGATCCTTTAGGGCAGCTTCTTCGGTCCAGGTTTGCCGCTGAGTATCAATGTGACTCTGAACGTCGGAATGGGAGAGACCAAAGACCCTAGCAACAGCCTGAACCATAGGCATGTCCTTGACATCGTAGCTAAGCGGCACTATTACCTCGATCGTATTACCGGAGGCTTGACCGGTATCAATGAACAGATTCTGGTCATTGGTCAGGAGCTTATTCTCAAGAGTGTCTAGCCTGCTCATGAGTTCCGGTTTGTCTCGCTCGTGCCCCTGATCGCGTAATATGCTGGCTAGAAGCCTGACGAAGAGGGCGAGATGCCTGTCAACTAGAAGCTTCCAGGAGTCGTCGCCTCGCTCGTGGCCGAGACCACACGCCTTGGTAGCGGCCGAATAGAAAATCAGCACCAACGGCTCGACCTTACGCTCCTTATCAATGTTCTTCCGAAAATTCTGCTCGGTGAAGGCCGTGTAGGCTTGCGCGAAGGTCTTCTTGACGGCAGCATCGCTGTACCCAGGCAATCTTTCACTACCCATAATGACACGTTCTAATCTCTTCTCTAGCGGACCTCGAAAGCCATGGGGAAGCTTGACGCTACTAGAGTTCCCCGGAACAAACTCCTTGACCAAATCGCCGATATTGGACGTATGGGTCCTCGGTGGTGGCTTCGGTGCGGGAACCCATTGCTTTCGTTTGGTCTTGGGCTGGAGAAGGTAATGCAAGTAGGCGACTCGGAGGGCGTAAGTGTAGGCATCATCGTGGCTCACAGCTAACGGCCTCGCGCTCGAATCGGCACGATTCCGCCTTTCGCTATTCTGCACACTGTTCAAGCGACGGTTGAGCTGTTGGAACGACTTCCTCGAGGCCGTCGACATGGTGCAGGGCGAAGTTAGGTTGGTCCTGCGAAGTAATGCTCCAGAAATTAACTTGGCCGCATGTTCTTAGCATAGCAATTCAGGGTGACTCGTGATATGTAAAAGATTAGTTTAGTTGTTTGGGGTAGGAGATGGCGAAGCGCGTCGGTCAGTCAGTCAGTCAGACGATGATAAGGTTAGGTATTGATGCACGTTGCAGGTGACGATACGTTGTCGGCAATTGGCACTACGTAAAGTTTATGTCTAGAAATAGAAATGGATATTTGGGCGGCTCCGGGGGTTAGGCTATTCCTTACGAGGTACAGTAACGTCATTCAGTCGAGTAACCTTCCCTTACAATGCAACCAATACAAATAAGGAGAGTGTATCATTTTATTGAATGAGGGGTCGCTCGCTTCCATCCAATGGGGTTCACTATCGCATTTTGCTTATCGATAAACGAGCCCTTTAATTCCCCCTTTACGCTTCCCTTCAGCCTTCAATTCCCTTCACTTCATTTGCTCATACATTGGTGTAGTACGCTACAAAACGAGTCGTACTAAATCGATGCAAGACCTTGATAAAATGTGTTAGACTTGGTTGCAGATATCTGTGTAAGATCCAATTATTAGGATAGAAAGGCGATATACCTACAAAAAACGAGTTCCAAGATATTCTGAATAAAGCCATTCAAAGACATCGAGATCTTACAACCTTGCTATCCATGTACCTAAAGACAAAGGCATACACTTAAAGTTTTCTAGTACCAGTAGATGAAAGGCCAAAGTGCGCTTGTATTAACGCATCTTTACTCTGGAATATTATGGGCGTCTCGCTGA
The DNA here is from genome assembly GCA_022578875.1 of Hypoxylon crocopeplum. Classification (NCBI taxonomy): domain Eukaryota; kingdom Fungi; phylum Ascomycota; class Sordariomycetes; order Xylariales; family Hypoxylaceae; genus Hypoxylon; species Hypoxylon crocopeplum. Next base: position 172,647 of record MU399580.1, read on the forward strand.
GTCTTTGAAAGAACTGCCTCGACAAAGCCAGTCTATTTTCGGGCGCTTATGTGACCCTATGTCGTAGCCATACATATTATCTTGGTACCTAACTAATAGTATAGCACAAGGAATCTAGCCATGTTGGACAATCAGCCACCTATCTCCGTGTACCTAGGTACATACCAAGCCACTAGCCTTATGGTGTTGATTGACTTTCGTCACCAAACCTACGCAAGCGTGTTATTCTCAATCCTTCGTTTATATGCGAAGATGAGCTCAACTTTACCGAGTGTGTATAAGCGCCTCGTAGTATGAATGAAAGCTTAAATGAGGGGTGACGAGGATCGCGACGGTGATAATTTGATTCATGTCTGAATCGTTACAAACCAAACATAACAAGTGAATTTATGTATGACCAAGTGAAGAGATAATGATTCATGTCTAGGTAGGTATACGTAATTTTAGTGATTCCTCGTTATACTATACCTTATATCAGCAGAGACGGTTGAGTCAAGTCCGTCCCCCGTCCCATCACGAGACGGGATGGCAGGAATTACCTAAACGCCGCATGTGCTTTCCAGGCTGAACCTTGAGACTAGGCTGGAAGTTGTTACTTGCTGCTGTGCCTTCTCCTATTACTTCCAGATTGCTTGCTCATCCACTCGGCGCTCTCAATCCTGACCACTTCACACACTTCCACATCAATACTTCTCTTACAAGACCTGACCCATACCACGAAAAGAGACTACTTCTGCATCGCATTTTACCCGTGCTTCAGTTATAACTCATTTGCACTGCATCATAATTTCGAAAAGCAGCAGATACGGAATTCACATTGGATATTCGCTTAGGTAGGTAGTGTTGACTGACCTCGCATCACATGCCGTGTTGAACAGGTTTTCGCTCAGCCTTGTTGTCCACGAGTGCTTACATAGCATCCCGGCATTCTACAGTGCAGCTGGCGTGTGCCTGGCATAAAAAAGGTACGGGTCACCTCAGCCAACCAACCGACGTGTTTCAGCTGAAGGGATCCTCTCTTCATTGTCTTTGAATGAACATCCCCTGTCCGGAGTCCTGTCCTTGTCTTTTTTTTGCCCTGCCGCCCTCGTGTTCCTGTTCTATGCCTTTCTGGTTTGTTCGTGTGATGGGACGCTGTGAACTCACACTTGCGCCACGTCAGGTCTAACGTCGCAATAGATCCTTATATCGTGCTATATTTTGCCTCGTTTGGGCGACTCGGCCGTTACTTGGGGGCTCTTCTGCACGTCTGCTTATACTCGGCGCAAGAGCACGACAGGAACAGCGCCCCTTGGCAGATTTGGTACCTTCGGTGCTGCGAATGACTTGATTCGACCCCGCCAAAATCTGTCCATAGCGCAACTCTTCGTCCCAAGTTCCAACCGGATTGGCTGCCCGCAACACCAACACTGCGGTCGCTGCGACCATTGCGACACCACCTTTTCTCCAATTTGATACATACCATATCTCCTACAACGTCACTAGCTAATATATCAACCTCGCATCCGTACCTCGCCGACCTACTTCCTCCATATACTCGTCCTGATTGTTACCCTTTTTATTTTGCGCCGCCTTCATCTGGCCGGCTTCTCTCACCATGGGTATCGTGAGCAGCAGACCCGATGATGGCGCTGCCGTCTATTTGAGGGACCAAAATCGATGTGGGTGAATCTCCCCTACTATGCGCGCAGTCGGAACTGACTATATCCAGTGTCAATCGCTTCTCTCGTGATTACCTCCCCTCGCAGGCGCACATCGACTACCATAGTCCCCAATGCCTTCCCCGCTACTCGGGCCACAGCTACGCGATCCTCGAGCGACGCCGGCCCTGTCGAGTTCATTCAGGTTAGTCACGGAACATGGGACCAGAACGCCCTGCCCTGATACGGCCATGTCTCTAACATCGCTATTCCAGGACATTGAACCTTCGACTACCCCAAACTTCCTCCTCAAACTCAACAGTGACGATGAACTCGAATTCCACTTTAGCTTTGTTATCCGCCAGGAAGAGGGTGGGACTGGTACCGACACACTCGTTAACGGTTTGACTTACGTGTATGCTTCGACAAGTAGAGACCTCGAGAACCTGGTCACTCGCGAGTTCCATGCCGACCCAAATCTGCACAAGAACGCGAATGTCGAATTAGTGGGCGATTATGGTACAGGCGGGCACGCTTCGGTGACGTTCAACTGGTCATGGAAATGGAAGCCGCCAAAAGCGGCGGAAGATGCGGGAGGAGGATGGAGGAATGTTTGCAGCGTATGTGAACTCGTCCACTCGTAAGGCCTTTCACTAACATCGCTATAGTTCGTCGAGTACGACCAAAGAGCACACCGTCTAGATACCCTAGCTAGGTTCACCTTCTGGGTTGCCAGTGAGTCTACTGGCCATTTTCGTTTGCCTATCCAGCTATATCTAACGGAGCGCTCAGATACCTCACCTTCCCCAAGCCATCCTAATTCCCCGTCTCCGGCCTTTCAATTAGCTGTACCCCCAAGAATCCGAGTACCGTCGTCCCAGTCGGTAGAATCTCGCATTAGCGAACAGGAGGAGCCGGGTTCTCCGCTACACCCTCAGTATGATTCTCTCTCCGTGGCGCCTACCATCGTGCCGAGCTCGCGAGAATCGGTTAAACTCGACATATCATGTCCTCGGCCTGGTGAAGACATGACCGTGAGTGATGATGGCCCAGTCTTCAGGGCCACCATCAAGGCCCTCGAACAGAAGACCGGCAACATGCGTACGCAGATGAAAAAAGTATTAAAGAAAGCTGAGCATGCACACACAGCCCAAATCGAGGCAAACGATGCTTTCCTTGGGTTTATGGAAGCCCTTCGAGAGGCATCTGCGACAAATGCCAACGCGGTCCAGCCTGCTATCGATCATTACTTCGACAAGATTGCGAGAGAAATTCTCGCATACGAGAGGCAGAATGCTGCGAATTTGCAAAAGATTATTATCGACCCTATAAGCAAGCTTTATACATATGATATCAAGCAAGCTGAGTCGAAGAGACGAGACTTCGAGGAAGAAAGCAAAGATTACTATTCCTACGTGTCTAGGTATCTTGGCCAACGACAAGACTCGGTCAAAACTAAGAAGCTTGCTGAAAGTGACACTAAATATCAGACGAAGCGGCGAAATTTCGAGCTCAAACGCTTCGACTATTCGTCATTTATGCAGGATCTACATGGCGGCCGCAAGGAACAGGAGGTCTTGTCACATTTAACCAAGTACGCTGACGTCCAGGCAAGAACATTTCTAGCCACTGCCCACAAAGTTGAGAGCTTGCTCCCGCAACTGGAGGCTCTGGCCAATGAGGTGCAGGACGCCGATAAAGAGTTCCAATATCAGAGACGAGAACGGGAGGAGAAGAGGCGCGTACTAGAGAAGAGTAATCTTCAGTATAACGAGCCAGAGACTGTAACTTCGGCCGCCAACAACACTGCTCCGGCTAACAACACCAATGGCAACCAACATACCTCCGATTCTGAACTCGGCCGAGCGGATAGTACTGGGTCCCAACTAAAAGCCGTCCCGACCGGTAATTCGGGGCCCATGGCTGCAGCAGGCGTGGACCTCTCGAGGTCTCCAGGTAGCATGGGGCATGCTTCCCTGCATAGTCCTGCGCAAACGTCGAAGTTTAAGGGGATCCGTGATCTAGAGGAGAGAGACTTCAGTCAGCTCACCATTGCCGAGAAGAACTCAACGCACCGAAAAGAAGGTCTTCTCTGGGCTCTGAATCGACCAGGCAACCACGTAGATCCCCTTTCACTGAATAAGCAGGGTTGGCACAAGTACGTCGAATCGATTCCAAGCTACCTAGACAGAATTTGTCACAGCGCTAACATAGTTAGGTTCTGGGTCGTCCTTGACCAGGGGAAATTGTCCGAGTATAGCAACTGGAAGCAGAAGCTAGATCTCCACATGGATCCTATTGATCTTCGCATGGCGTCAGTTCGCGAGGCGAGGAATGCAGAACGAAGATTTTGCTTCGAAGTAATCACCCCCCATTACAAGAGAGTGTACCAGGCAACATCGGGCGACGATATGAATAGTTGGATTCTCTCTATTAACAATGCCCTCCAAAGCGCTGTTGAAGGCCGCGGTCTGAAAGAGAAACCCACGTCTCCAGGAGAGTCGACTAGTCTTAAGCGCGATATTGGGTCTATCTTGACCGGGAAGAGTATCTCCTTAAACCACGGCTCTCACCATATGTCCCACAACAATGCTAGTTCTGTTCCTCCCTCCCGTCGAACTACGGTTGGAGCGCGACCTGCAAACGCACGAACGCCTAGCAGCAGCTATGATGAGAACCCAGATAAACTCCTCCAGATGCTCCGCGACAACGACCAAGGCAATTGCTGGTGTGCTGACTGTGGGAGCGGGTCTAAAGTCGAGTGGGTTTCGATCAACTTAGCCATTATACTCTGCATCGAATGCAGTGGCATTCATCGATCCCTTGGAACGCATATCAGCAAAGTTAGATCGCTCACACTCGACATCACGTCATTCACGCCCGATATCATTGAGCTGCTGCTTCTTGTCGGAAATAGAGTCTCCAACATGGTGTGGGAGTCCAGGCTTGACCCTAATCTCAAACCAGGACCGCAGGCCACGCGAGAGCAGCGTTTGAAGTTCATAACGGCTAAATACGTAGATAGAGCCTACGTCGAGCCAATATCAGCTACCCTCTCGCGGTACCCGACCGCTGACGAAACTCTGCTCGCAGCTATAAAGCGCAACGAGATTCAGCAAGTTATATATGCGTTAGCGCTGAAGGCCAACCCTAACGTTCTAGACAAAGTTCGCGGTACTCATCCGGTTTTCCTAGCTCTCGCCGCAGCTGACCCGGCATCGCCTTCTCCCACCACTGCTATGGCTGGAAGGCCGGAGCCGGAGACCCGCGTCGTTCCGTTCCCAGTTGCTGAGATGTTGATACAGAACGGGGCTGAGATACCCGCCATGATGCCTGCTTTCCCGCTGAGTCGAAGCGCTCAGCTGTACATTGAGCAGAAGCGTGGTCGAAATGCTGCCGTCGAGGCCTCGGGTTCGTCATTGCCGGGTGGTGGCTTAAATCCCAGTCCGAGCGAGCGGCTCCTGCGCGACAAGGACGGACGTCTACAGAAACGCATCAGTGCCGGCGGACGCTTGGCAAAGTCACCGATTCCCGAACGGTAGAAACGGCGGAAGTCGAACACATCCCATTCGTCCTCTTCTACGCCGTCGCACTCGCAGAAGAATCGGCTCAGTCGACGGAAGTCCGACATGACATTTTCAAACTCTTCATCCACTTCCGAACGGTAGAAACGGCGATCGAATCGCTCCTTCTTCCAGATACCCCATCTGGACCTCTCCACGACCCTGACACCCTTCTGCGCACCGATCTTCTGTGTGCTGAGGACTGTGCCGCCTCCTTCGCCTCACTGCACAACAGGCCCAGTAACGGTTCTTCCTTCACGAACTGATGAAAACACACCTATATGACGAGATTATAGGTTTACATTGAATGCTTTGGGGTTGGTAAAGAGTATCGGGATTTTCAGGTACGAAGGAGTTCCCCAGTCTCCTTTGTCTGGGGCGGCGTTATGAGGCATACCTTTGGGGAATACCAAATCGTGTTCAAGCATCTTACTGGGCCGCTACGCTCATGCTGTTTCTATGCAGCAGTTGAAACTACCAGGTCGGCTTTCTTAGTCATGATACCAGGACATAGCTTGGACTCCTGGGATAGGGAGAAGTCATTCGCAAGGGCGGAAACATGTACGAATAGACTCGTAATTTTAATGGTGTATAACGCTGGTAGCAGTTATGCTTTTTGGTCTTATGAAAATGCCGTGAAAGTGAGACTTCTGATAACCGTGCTCTTGCTCGTAGACGTAAGTAGTAGATAATTGCTTGGTTCCTCAGTTTGTGTTATGTAAAGCGAATTGATTATGTAATCAGAACATGGCATGCTAGAGTCTAAATATATAAATAGAGACATGACATAATGTAGGCAAAGAAGGCCTTGGCAAGATATATAGAATTGAAATCTCGTGAGTGCCACAACGCATGTGAGGCGCTGCGGGTGTTCTCAGCCATCCATGGATCGTCACCTGAAGCTTGTGCGTGTCGAGAGTAATGTGGCGCCTGACCGTTACTCAGCCTCGTATATAGACTCAAGAGTCGTCACCTCTTACTAAGGGACACATGTAACGTTATTGAGAAACCTACCTAAGTATTTTCTCCGATGCTCCTAGCTATCGAAACACATTAGATCTTGTGGGACGAATGAATCGGATTGTGTTCTTGCAGATTAGAACAACTTAAAAGAATGACAGAATATAAGAGGCTACTAAGTACAAGGGGTGGGACTGTTACAGGGGGTACGAAGCGTATCACACAGCCCTACAGCGGCCAGCCATCCCCACTTATCGGATTAAGCTGCAGCAGGGTACATGTACTATACCCATTGAGTTTGGAGAACTGGGGATGACCTCGTACACTATCAGCTGTTCTTTCTGGGAATGTCAGTCTTCCCATGTTTTATCCTGTTTCTTCTGACATGTACTTGCTAAAAGACGGACAAAGTAAGGCGAATGACTCTCTTAGAGTTTGGCATATTTATTTTTTCATAGTAGCTCAGCTGGATAAGTGCTCACTGTGACTCAATATATCAACTATAGAAGTAATGAATGATAGTGTCGCAAGTCTTGCCGATTCCTCAGCGGCCGCCAATCCCGTGCTTTTATTATGGATGCAAATCCACCGTCTGCGAGTTGGGGGCTCTTCAATAATAAGTTTTTCGACCTTCAACCTGCTAAAATAACTTTCAACCTCACTCACGTAGGCTCGTTTCTGAGGACTAGAAGCTCAGATCTCTCGACCTGCGAGAGCCTGGGAATAGCTAGGCGTAGCCTGCCGTGTTCGTCCCGTTTTCCTTTGTTCTTCCGTCGCAAACGAGACCGAGCGCCGTCGCCTGAGGCAGGCAGCCAACCGCCCATGGCTCCACGCGAGAAGAGCCAATTGAAGCGAGGCCGAGTACTGCTATCCGCCCTTGATTCGCTCATCTCGACCTTAATTAACAGTAGTTTTATAGGACTCTCCTCCCTCTAAGAACGACACTGATCTAACCAAGAAACCCCGTCGCTCTGGCCGGTTGTCCCAAAGGGTGGAGAATGCTGAACAGCTTAAAACGCCCGTCATCACGAACAAGCAGAAGCTTCCCTCCCCAGTAACCCATCAAACCGATAGTGAAGAGTTGTACAAAGAAGCAACAGCCGAGCCCCCTGACGGACGACCTAGTCAAGTCACGCATCGCACCCCCGAAGAGACCTTCTCTCAAGCTCAAGCCTTCTCATCGCCTCCGCAAGACACCCAAGCCTTCCCAACCTCTCAATATGTCGATGCGAATGCCGCCCTGTCCGATGAGGTCGAGGACGAAGAAAAAGAAGGAGTCTGGGGATACCTGTTCCCGCTCAATACCGGGTATGGCGGAAGGTGTGTAGTCTTGAGGAAACGATCCACATGTCCTATGTCGGACGACGTCGCGAGTGCGTTGACAAAAGATCAATCCGGTGCTTCGGCTTTGAAGCAAGAGGAGAGTTTTGAGAAGGCTAGGGCCAAGGGCATACCGTCAGGGGGCTATTTGATCGGGCGACATCCTGAATGTGGTACGTCATTTATCGCCTATGACCCTCAATAATGGAATGCGGTGCTAATCTCTGATAGATATTATCGTGGACGACCCGATCGTCTCCAACCGCCACAGCTTAATCTTCACCGAGAACAAAGAGGATGACACGGTTGCCATCCTCGAAGACTTGTCGAGTAATGGGACATTTGTAAATGAGGCCATCGTTGGAAGAAACCAACGTCGTGAACTACAAGAACAAGACGAGATCGCAGTCATGGACAAAGCCCGGTTCATCTTCCGTTATCCACGAAGCCGAACTTCTAGTGCGTTCTTGCAACAGTACACTCTACTCGACCGCCTAGGCAAAGGTCACTTCGCTGAAGTATATCTCTGCGTGGAAAAGTCGAGTGGTCAACGGTATGCGGTCAAGATCTTCACGAAGAACCCCGGCATGGACGAGAGGTCGAAGACGGATGGCTTGCAGCAGGAAATCGCGGTACTAATGGGTGTCAGCCATCCCAATGTTCTGTGTCTGAAGGATACATTCAACGAGAAGAACGCCGTGTACCTGGTGCTGGAGCTTGCTCCAGAAGGCGAGTTGTTTAATTACATCGTGACAAAGCAAAAGTTGAGTGAGGCGGAATCGAGGAAATTGTTCGTTCAACTATTTCAGGGTATCAAGTACTTGGTATGACTTTGCCTCTTCTTTTGCCCCGACATAACTAACAACAAAAATAGCATGACCGAAATATCGTTCATCGCGACGTGAAACCCGAGAATATCTTACTAGTTGATAAAGAACTCCACGTCAAGCTTGCCGATTTTGGTCTTGCCAAGATCATCGGGGAAGAGTCTTTCACAACCACCCTGTGCGGCACACCGAGCTACGTCGCTCCAGAAATCTTGGCGGAAGGGAGACACAGGAAATACACCAAAGCCGTCGACATCTGGTCTCTCGGAGTGGTATTATATATCTGCTTGTGCGGATTTCCTCCTTTCTCAGACGAACTCTACAGCCGCGATTTCCCCTACAACCTGTCACAACAGATCAAGAGTGGTCGGTTCGACTACCCTTCGCCTTATTGGGATTCCGTGGGCGATCCAGCATGTAAGTCCTTATTACCCTTGGCTGGTTTCCGTCATGGCTTTTTTAACTGACTACAATGCTAGTGGATCTCATTGATCATATGCTTGTTGTTGAACCAGAGAGGCGTTACACAGTCGATCAATGCCTTATGCACCCATGGGTCACTCAAAAGACGATAGGTGTCAATGATAGTACGGATGGGCTCGTAGCTGGAATCGGAGGTCTCGAAATGCAGCGGAGAGGTGCAGCTCGGGAACGGACATTACTCAGCTCTATCAATTCGGTGCATGTCACTAACAAGGTTCCTCTGGGACCAGATCCAAAGAGGAAGGGCCCTCTCAAGGTATTCTCCAAGAATCCAACAGCAGATGAAAGCGCAGCATCGAAGGAAGCTCGTCCTGCAGACCAACGCGGCACGAGGGAGTTCATGGAACTGGGTGGTAAAGGCGACCAGGAATTATTTGGTAACGACTCGATGAGTTTCTATTCCAAGCCTGAAGCTGCTGCTGCCAAGGGCAATAAAGCAAAAGGCAAGGGCAAAGCAAAGACTAATGGGAAATAATGCAGAATGATGGGACCCGATGTGGGATGGTATGGAACGATGGTGTCGAATGTCTAGAAAATCTGTCAGGTTTTTAGGCGGGCATATATAGAGCTTCTGAGCTCCCTCATGTCAGAGACGAAGGAGTATCGCACATCCAACGGAGGCTTCTTTCCTTTACCCTCCTTAATAGCGCTTTATTTATGCTTCAAGGTGTGTGTATGGGTTTAGCATATCTAGGGCTAAGGTTCATTCGGATTTAAAAAGGGGCGCTTTCTAGTAGTTCTCGTTGCAGCATACCAGATAAGGGGATCAAGCCATAATATCATTACTGCTCGATCCAAGAGCGTTATATGACAGACGCAGGAACCACAACCTTTGAATCAACCTCTGGAGGCAGAAGGAGGCCATGATAGTGTTGCTGAAGGTGTCACCGGACCAAGCTCGATCGAGTTTATGGTACATAACCCCTTTCTTCCCCCCCCTTCCCCTTAACCTTGACGTTTCTATAGTCTATATTACATAGTTTAGGTAGATTAGGTAGCATGGGATCCAGCTTAGTTCTAAATAGCTACCTGAGTTACGGAGTTTCTGTCTGGTCCTTATCTGATCGAACTTTGGTAATTCTGTTAATTCTAGTGATTAAAAGATGATTCATGGTGTTATAGGTATGCTCTATTCACATCAACTATACATAACTGTCCGAGAATGAGACGGGAACATTGGAATGTATAGATTTCCAGTAATTATTTCCATTTCTATTTAGTTTCACTCTGCATGTCGTAAGCCTCCTCCCGTTGCCTTTGTTAATGGTTCGACGACAAAGAAGCGAGATCTCACCCCAGTGAGCCGATCCGAAAACAAACCTAGCTTCTCGTACTGGCAGCACCCTTTGTTTGGTTCATGAGGGGGAACGTGTCATACTTGGCTTTCAACATGCAATATGACTTTGTAATTAATGGAGTTACGAACGGTCCGAGAAAGTGAGATTCTAGTATACTAACGAGATGGCCTCATGTCAGATCACAGGAGGAAGCGGAAATGACAGTAACCCAGGAGTGATTGGATGGAGGGTTGGAGGAGGCCAGCGATATCCGCCGCCGGAGGCATTGCCAGACTACGTCAACCGAGCTCTTCCACGAAGACCAAATTCAAACGTCTCGTCCATCTACGATTCTCTCGACGAAGATATTCAATTGCAACCAACGCATCAGCATCAGTTGACAGAGAGTCAGTACCAGGACGGGGATCTCAATATTAGTCCCGCGGGCGTTCTGGACGAAGCTGGATTTGCTATAGTCCAACCGCCAACCGCACCTCTTCCACAGTTACAGCAGCCGGATATAGCCGCTCCGCAGCCGATATACCCGGCCAACAAGTTTCTAGACACAGGCGCTCACGAGGACTTCGTTGTGAGTCCAGTGTCAGGCCCCCTATCCGGAAGTAACTCTCACCAGCAATACGAGGTCTCCCCGATCTCCCCAGGCGGCTCCCAGCGTAGCCTCCATTCGACCGTTTCCGAATCCGTCCGCACCAGCCGGATGTCCTCGTCGACGGTCGGAGATATAGATTTGAACAAGACGCTGCGGAGGCACGGCCTGTACATGAAATTCCACACGGCACGATCGTCGGGCGACCTGCCCTCCTCCCAGCCACAGTCTCCGCACCACCACCAGATGCTCCAGCAGATCAACCTCCGGTACAGCGACCCGGGGAGCCCCATCAGCGGCGCCGTGATCCACCCCCCGACGTCGTTCCCCTCCGACCCGGACCTGCGCTCCCCACGCCACTCCAGGGATCCGCACGAGCAGCAAGCCGTACCCAACGCGGGTCGGGAACCCCTGAGCAGGGAGGAGGGGGGCAGAGCAGCCTCTGGCGTTAGTCCCCTCAAGGTCTCGTTCGCGGGCGCCCGGAGCTCCGGCTTCTCGACGCGGCCGCGCGCCAACAGCAGCAGGAGGACGGCCCCGGCGCCGCCTCCGCTGAAGCTGAGCGAGAGGCTGCTGGTGGAGAAGTACGTCAAGACGCCGTTCCCGGTGCTGGAGGAGGTAGAGTCGCCGCGGCCTTCGGAGCAGAGGGAGGAGGGGAGCGTGCTTGGGGAGGAGGATGAGGCTGCTACTGTTCCTGATACTGCTACTACTTCTGCTGCTACTGCTGCTGCTGCTGCTAGTAGTGTGGCGAAGAAACGCAACCGCGTGTCTAGTATCCCAGGTTTTGGATTGTTAAAACGGGCAGCTTCTTTCCATAGTGGCGGTGGCCGGGGTCAGGAGGCGGAGGCGGCTGGGAAACAGGCAGAGGTTGTGCGGAGACATACCGAGAAGGCGTCGACCGTCCCGCGGGTCAGGAGTATTCTGTCGAGGGCGAAGTTGGGCTTGGGAATTGGGACGGGCTCGGAGGAGGCGCGGAAGGAGAGGAGGAGGGAGGAGATGAAGCGCCAGATTCGCGTTGGCGAGAGGCGGCCGTGATTCTTCGTATGGTAAGGGCTTTATGATCTTTGAAGTATAGGAGGTAGGTACGGATTATTCTTCTTGGAGTCTGAGTTCAGGAATATGAATATCGTAGTTCGTGATCTATATGTCTACAGTCTACTGGCGGTTATCAGCTAGGAATGATTGGCGAATGCCATGGCCTCTCCTTATTGGACCAGTAGCTGCAGCCTGCAGGTGAGATCGAGGCAGGCTATGAACCTCGGCACTGCCTCACTAGGTACACATTTTCTCTAAGATCGGGTCATAATTTCTTCTCTATCCCATCAGAAACTGTCAGAGCGATAAGCCAAATAGTTTGCGAACAACCAACACTCGAATAGAAGCTTGACAGCAGCCTGAAATGGATTCCTTCAACCCCAACGCCTCCGTGGACACCGAAGAGCGCGCTTTCGACTCTAGCGACTGGGACAACTCGGCGTCTAGCCATTCCAACGAAGGCGAGGCTGACGACAGTGAAGGTCGATTTACCACTCCAAGTTCGCCAACAAGCACAAGCAATTCTTCCCTTAGTTACGACGCATCAAGAAAGCAATTCATGTATCAGAAGTCTACTAATGCGGACAGTCCCACACCAAAGCAAGGGCCGATTGACCAGTATCAGTCACAACTTGAAGCAGCAGCCGAAGTGACTGGTGGTTCAGGGTCATCTGCCGGTATTAAACATCGCCAAAGGAGGTTCCGGACTTCTAGACCAAAAGTCAAAACTGGATGCAATAATTGCAAGTGAGTTGTAGCCCTCATTAACTCTCTTATACTCTTCTCTTAGGATCAACTTCGTTGCGTGATTATTAAAGCGTATATTATATTTTAGACAGCGACGGATAAAATGCGACAAACTACGACCAGCATGTACGCAATGCGTCCGTTCGAAGAAGATATGCATGGGTTATCCTCCTGCTCCAGGTGTCAAGGTCTTCGATATGCCCACTAATAGAACATCAGATTCTTCCCCAGACACTCCACCTTTGTCAGCTCTAGGTTTGCATGGCGAATCGAATCTGGCACATAGTAAGTCCCCAGTAAATAATACACAACTAGCATCTAATCAGGGGAACCCAGATCAATATCGAAAAACATATCGCGAGTCCGTTCCTATTAAGGGTATCATTATAAGGGATGCAAAGGCAGTGTCTGCAAATGGTGGTAAACGTCGAGTTCGGTTTGCGATAAAAACGAAACCTGAAGTAAAACCAGCAGACACAGAATTGAGTCGAGAGCTCGTTACTCTGTCCCCTGAAGATAGAGCTTTACTACGTCCGACATCGACCGCGATGTTGGGGAGGGATGTTGATCTCGAAAGAAATCAATATTTGTTTCGCAAACAGCTTGGACGACATATCCTAAGTCTCGAGGTTGAAAGGCACAATGGTCATATTTTGGTAGTTTTGAGCATGACTATATTTTCGACTATGTTCAAAGTGACGTTCTCAAAGTTCTCGTACAAAGACGAAGCAGAAGTCTGGATCCCTAAATATGGAATAGGTCTTGAGGTTTCCTACGAAGCAGCAGAAGAATATCGTCATGGGAAGCCCGAGCCTACTACTTATCAGGCTTTGTACCGACGACTTCATGACCTTGCTTACCCAAGTCTACAATCTAAGCTTCGACATTTGATGGTGGTATGGTCGAAACCGGATCACAGATACCACGCCTATATCACGCGTTACAACCTTTCTGATCTGATCGCGGAGTTGCGATATATTAATCCCCATGACATTCGAATTGATTCCGGCGAGGAGACTAGTCGTCTTCGCAGAGTCATTAATCGCTATCAAAACCTGGTGGAAACATGGACTTGGGAACGTTGGGATTGGTGGCCGTTGTTTCAATGTTCGAGGCCCTTGGAGGAAGAGGAAACACGAGTGCGATGGGACTGCGTGAGTGACCTCTATTCAAAGATTAGAAGCTGGTTAAGAGCTACTAATAGTAACTATAATCTATGTAGACCTGTGGTGAGGAGAGATGGGCAATAGTCCCTCTACCGTTTGCACAACGCCTTGCATCAATCATTCACGATCTCGCCTCATCTAATCCCGGTACCCCTATGCAAACCCTACAACCTCCCCCGGCCTCATTTCAGAGGGACACAAGCGGCTCATCTGCTAGTGGAAGTACTTCAACTTATGGCCATTCTTACCAAGGGAATAGCCAGTCGGCAAACTCATCATTGACCACTGCACTTCGGTCCAGACTGTTGCCTCAACATGGAAATTTCGGTAGAAATGCTACTGACCATCGCGTGATTTTCGTTGTGAAGCAAGGAACAGACTATAAAGTTGCGCAAATTGGGGCCACTGGGATCTCTTGCCACCTTTTCTTCAGCACATTGAAGGAAAAGTATTTTCTCCTCCGAGGGTTCCTTCGTGGCTGGTTTAGTGTCTGGAGATATTCCCATTGTGACTTCTATATGGTAAGTATACAAAGTTGACGGCCTTCTAGATTAATTCTTAAAATTCGAATTGAGGACTTTGCTAATACATAGATCCCAAAACCTAGTGCGAAAAGTTCGAGGACCACGAGTTTGCCCCAAAGATGAAAAACGTATTCCCCGAGGCTACTAATGCTGACTATGAGTACCGACCAAGACCGATGGACAGCATCCCACCGGTCAGCGAACACGAGTTCCGAAAGCGCTTCTACGCGTGCCCCAAACCGCAGCCGCTGCGCCATTGGTACCACAGGTGTAAGGCGCTGGGGACTCACTCTTACGACATCTTGGAGTTTTTCCCCAAGAAGAAGACCGAGCTCGAAGAAGGGGGCGACAAGAGAGAAAACTTCTGGGGAATCTACGCGCGCGAGATCATCAGTCTTCGATGGGTGCTGTTCTATAATTTCCTTTGTGTTCTGCCGATGCTTGCCTTTTTCACTGTCTGGATTCTCCCCGCCGGGTATAGCACTGACCTGCAGAACGCGTCTGTTCCGTTCACGATGATGTTAGGGATGTTGTCCCTTTTTTGGAGTGTTTTTTTGAGTAGCCTGCAGTTCGGAGGACCACGATGAGTTTCATGGAAGCTTAGGTATTCTGGGCGGCAGCTTTATGCTGTTGAATAAAGGGATAACTATGACCTAACATTGGAGGAAGGGGACGAGTTTCTATAATCTCGTTGCACCTGTTAGCAGCCATGAAGCTAGTAAGGATAAAGCTACTTATACAGGGGCCCCCCTGACTGATAACTTGATGCAGTGACCCGTTGACACGTGGTAAAACGGACTCCTCTGGTACTACCTAGTAGGTAGGTACCTAGGTAGTCTGGATTTTATGTTAGAAAGGTTATCTCTCTATGGATTTTAAAAAAGCTATAGGCTTAAGTTTGACTACTGCTGTAGGTAAGAACTGTATCTATGGAATTGCTTTTATCTTATAGTTAACTAGAATCTCCTGCCTCCTCAGCTTCTTCACGTAATATCCTTCCTTCTAGCCACAGCCTGTCTCCTAGCTATGCTGGCCTTGCTGGGTAGAGTGTTCTAAATCTTCCTCCTTACCTCCTGGCTTTAGGCATGACACCCATACATCAATACTCTACCTAGGTAGTCATAGAGAAAGTTCAGCACGGGTTCTAATGGCAATCAAGCCATCTTCTCTACTGACTGATCTGATCTCCACCACGGCCGCACCGTGGGGAGTCCCCGAAAGGAGCCTAGAAACGCCCTACTACTGCTTACGAGGAGATCAGACACATAGTAGGTGGTCACCACAAATATTGCGGCAGGGATGCAGATGACGAAGTAAATCCAGAACTTGTCTTGTCCAGGACCATACGGCTCCGCCATACTAAATATAGAGGAAATAAGTGATAATGGAATAAATAGCAGGCCGATGAAGGTGAGGTTCCTCGATCTTTCGGCTAACCGCAACGAGACCTCCTGCTCTCTGAATGCTTGTCTGTTTCCGGCAATGCTGGCGAGACCAGTGAGGGAGGAGTTGACTCTGTCGACCGACTCCCGAACCCATTTGAAGCGGTGGTACAGAAAACGGAAGTCGGCCTCGACATCCTGCCACGAGATGATCTGGTTGGGGTTAGGCGTGTCGAGAGGAACACGGAGCTGAACGAGTGATTCCTCGAGATCGATGAAGAAGTGGCTTAGTCGTCGTTCTAGAGTCTGGATGTCACTCCAGTTTGCTTCGACCGCCGACAGATCGAAGCGAGCGAAGTTGGATTGACGGCCCATACCACGCAAGGTTTCCATTGCATACTTCCTGAGGTAGTCGAAATGTTTTGTGTGGTGGCTCGCGACAATCTTCTTAAGGAATAGAGACACCGAGTTTGGGTATGACATGTCTACGAGGTCGCTGTGCGTAGTGAGGTAAAAGATCATGTCGTCGGCGATGGACGTCCGCGGCGGTCCTCGGCGGCACCGCGCTTGAGCATCGAGCGGAATAAAGTCGACGTATCCGTCCCCTGGAAGCCCTGGCGCAGCTGGGAGCTCCAGACCCTTCATCGGACCATCATCGAAGATCCTGATCCTCCGTAGTGGAGGGTCACATATCACGATACCTAATGCCGTGAAGACGTCAGCAAAGATACCTGGACAGTGTAACAACTGCTTGGAGATCCTAGAAACTGGGTAAAGAAACTTACTGTCCCATCCGTCGTTAGCTGGCCTGGTCCGGCTCCAGAAAACGCACTTCCGGTGGACGGTTCCCACCTTGCCAAACTCGCCATTAAGCCGCGCGCCCCGAATCAATCGTGCTGTGTCCGGACACCGAGCCCGGAACTTGCCACGGACTGGGTCGGGTACTAGGACTAACTCCTGGTAGCTCAGGCATATGTAATCTCTCGTGGCGTAGTTCGAGGCTAGCACAGTTGACTGGCCCTGATTGGGTGGCCCGGCAACGGCCCTAATTCTTTCATACTCCATAAAAGCAGATGGGTGGAGGTTGAAATGCGGACCTAGGACGCCGACAAAGTCGCGATTGGCGCCTTCGACGATGTAGACGGTGTTGGTATGTTGCTCCTGCTGCTCACTAAAGTGTCGCCGGAGCGTCTCGGCGTCCCTGAACTCGTGCGGCGGCAACGACACCGGCGTCGCTCCGTCGGATCCGTTATGTTGGAACTCGAGAGCTAGGACACGGCACTGCCGACTTGACCAATGGACCTCGTACCCCGACATTTTCTCATCAGGCTGGCACAGGCGCGGATCAGATCCACACAAATCCCTCACCAGATCTTGATACTCGCCATCGGGCGCGATCCACAAACCGTCGTTGGCTGCCATTGTGGACTGTCGGAGACACGCGTACTTGGCCGCAAGGAAGTGTTGAAGACGGCAATTATTATATAGGCCGCCCAAACTTGTGTGAAATAAAATAAATACGCCTAAAGAATAAATTGAATAATAACAACATGCATGGGTGCCTAAATGCTACGCTGAAAAAATCCTATTGTCCTGGAGCCTCGTTTTCGGTCGCCCGGCTAGAGTGCCATCGCCTTGTCATCTGGGATGTGCACGATCTAAAATAAGTGATCACCTAACCACATAGCAAAACTTATTACCCCTTTTCCTGAATTAATCCTTTTCACCTATTACGCGATTGAAACAGGCAAAATGAGACGATTATGCGAATATATATGTAGGGGACAATTAATAGCATCTAGTAAAGGAAAGTGATTGTCCGTTTATGGGTACCTACCGTATCAGTAAGGAATATGATGGTCGATAAGGGGGAGAAACCCTTGAAGGTCAGAGGCTAGTGGCGAAGCTACATATACACCTCCATGCCAGATATACGTATATCCGATTCCCGGTGGTCTAACGCCAGTGAGGTCTGTGATACATGTCCTACAGCATGGGCCATGAGAGAAGATATAAAATTCATTACGGGAGTTGTACTTCACACTAGGTGTCCACACTAAAACGCTAGTGTATCACCGTGAGATCCATCGTTCCGATCCAAGCTAAACTATGAGAAAGTCGTGTCGTCATATCGAAGGCATCGCGGACGTAGAACAAAGGCAAAAATCTTTCCCAACAGACTAACAACAATGAAAGAACGAAAGGTGTCGAATATACCCAATGTCCTATCGGTGGTTAGTACTCTGCCTATAGGATATGAAGAGTTCGACTATGCTATCATACCTAGGTAACAATGGGAATTGTAGACCATTATTACTACTCCTGTGAATATCCTGAGGATCGAGATGTTGGGATCTGCTTTCTTCTAGTAGTAGGACGCTTCTTGTGACGACGCCCCCCCTTGGAGCTAGCCTCTGAGCTATAGCTATCCGTCGCTGATGATTGATCATCGTCCGATGCTTCGTTATCCCTAGATCGCTTCCGCTTGCGGCTTTGATTCATCCTCATCCCGACAAACTTCAGAAAGACGTCGGATTCCATGGGATAGTTGCACATTGTAGCTTGGCCACTGCAGATGTTTCCCTCGATGTTCAATTCGTTGATATGTTTCCAAATGTCTTCTTTTGACGTTGGATTATTGACCTGAAACGCCTTGTCACTTGACTTGTTGTTCTTGATGATTATTCTCTTAGGTCTCTCCATGGCGTCTCGATCCATGCTTGCAGCTCTGTTCACAAATATACAGTTATTTGGTGGTGTCCTCACGACTTCCTGACCAACACTTGTAGCTCCCTTTACAGTTATTCCTGTAGGGTTGCCGATTGAGAGGTTTGAGAGATCTTTGGATGTCGACATGATTGAAAATTCGTCTTGGAAGAGAATAATTAGTCAATGTCTCGAATAGTCATTCGCGTTAGGGGGGGAGTACCTAGGGTGTTGCCGTGCTGAACTAGTGCTTTTACGGCGTCGTTGGTATCGAGTTTAGCCTTGATGGAGGTGTCCAACCTTTCCAGCGCGATAGTATTGACTTTGATGGAGTCGCCAATGCCCTGGACTAGATGAATGTCTCTTAGAACGATGTGCGAGATTAGGTTAGCCTTCGTGCGCTCGAGGTCGTTCATAATCTTCTGGAGATCGTTCTTGTCGTCAAGTCCCGTTAATAGCGCGTGTCTGATCTGTTCGAACTTGTTGCGTTCAAGTTTTCTTTTCATAGAGCTTAAGTGGTCGCTTAGTTCTCTTCCATGTTGGTCTAAATCCAGAACTATAGTGCGGACAGCCCGTGTCTTCAGGGCTTCTTCGGCATCGATTGATGTAACTAGCTCATTGATACGTGAAACTTCGTCTGAGTGTCGGCTGAGGAGCTGGTGCACCTCCTTTCTGTTTTTCAAGGCGCTTCGGATCCAATGGAAAAGTCTTAATGATTGCTCGAGAGTAGCCGCTACCCCAGTCACAATACCCAGGGCTTCTGCCTGTAAGTCCTTAATGTTAGTGTGTACCTAGGTACAACGGACATAATAAAATCCTAAACCCACATACCATGTCGTTTACTAAAAAAAGAAAAAGGAAAAGTAAGAAAAAAAAAAAAAGGAGGGGGTTGGGGAAAGGGTACCTCCTAAGGATGATTAAGGTGAGCTATCAGTTTGGGGTGAAAGAGTTTTAAACGTACTTTATTATTGCTTTAAGATTGGTATTTCCCCTAAGCTCTGTTTTTTTCTGTACAATGGTAAACTGATAATAGCAGTAAGAAGAATTATAATATAAAACGTTGCTGCTTTGTGATTTCTGTAGACCTGCAAATCGTAGGAAAAGGGTCGAAAGGGAAACATCTCACAAACTACTGGTTAGGTACCGCCCTTACCATGCTTTACCGAAAACTAGGTACTTACCGGTAGTACTATTGCAATGCTATAGATGCCTGCTTTCAATTATAATTGGCCATTATACGATACTTGTAAGAGTCATTCACGCATTTCGAGAAACACTGGTAAGGCTCAAAATCATTTAGTGTGTAGTATTCTAAGCTTGTGGCACTTTTGAGGAGAGCTGAGGTATTCAGCCTATATTTGCTCATTGAGTGCGCGACTTTTATGCCAGGAGAGCGCTAACGGAGGTTGAAGGTCGTACACAAGTTCACCGAAAGCAAGGCTGAGTTGGTTACAACGATGCGATGACTGTAACGCTACTTACATGTGCAAAAATTGATTACCTTGCAGGTGCATATGCAAAAAAATGGTCACCAGGGCGCAGTGCATACGCCGGTCTGCACAGTGTCCGAAGTCCATTCTTAAGCCCTTCTAGCAGAGCCTCATTTCTTGTGTCTACGAATAATTTTCGGAGGTTGATGTAATCGGCGACCATGTCTCGGGCGGATCCCAGGGCCTTCATTACGTTTTTCTCAACCAATTAGCTCATGCTGGCAGGCCTATTATGATGACTTGCATGAGAACCTGTGTGAGGTTGCGCTGAGCACAATGGTGTGGCGGTTCAAGCATTATTCAGAATGAGTCCTATGATATACTAGCCGTGGCTGTGATCGCGATCGTTGCCTAGAAGAGAAAGCTCATGGGAAAGAGGCCAAACGGCTACTGGGCTTTTGTCCCTCCCCATTAATCATATCGCATGTCTTCGTTTGGAGATATAGCAGATTCATAATGATCTCGCAAGGTGATAACACATACAATAGACAACTTGGGGCGTGTTTATTCTAATCTGCTTCTTCTGCTTTTAGGTCTTTAACTATAAGCAACGACCGAATGGCTAGTGGACATACCGAAGACCAAGGACTTGGTGGCATCGGTACTGAGGATGAAAATGGCCGTCGCGTTAAATCTTCTCGGAGCGCGGCCTCTCTGGACAGCCTGATTACCTCGAACGGACCCAGTGCTCATCATTGGAGTTCTTTCGGCCAAAGTCTAAGTCTACTACAAGGCCAAGTTCGAGAGCTAGCGGAGCTTCGAAAGTTGACATTGGCTTTCCTAGTTTGCATTGTCAAGCAAGAAAAGAACCCCCTTCACTCAAGGTTTTCTATAGAAGTAACTCCAGCTTCTACACCGTGAGTGTATCTTGATCGTCCCCCCCTCCCCCCCCAAGATGGTCATAATGTATGAGCATAAGACTTATATTAACACGTAAATCGTAGCCTGGAAGATAGACAAAAACAATTACATGGACCTTCACTTATTTGGGACAAGGTACGTAGGCGGCTAGACGAGTTGCTTCGCGGCTTGAGTGTATGGAGTACGGGGCTTCGTGACGACAAACTCTCTCTTATTGAGAGTGATGGAGGTTTGGATTTAATCGTTGATTGTGTGGTCACTTCACTACTGAGCTTCACACGTCGCCTGATGCATGGTGCGTGGCACTTATAATTCCTCGATGAAGATTTACTCTGGGGGCAACGGCGAGCTTGCTAACATATGGTCAACAGTTATCAACACCGAAAGCTGGAATACAGAAGAGATAGATCCCGTACTTGTCACCGTGGCCGAAAAGCTCAAAGCAAATGTGAAGTACCTAGAGTCGAAAGATACGCCCGAAGACTGTCCACATTGTGCAAATAGAGCTACGGATCGCACTGCGGAATGTGATAACGTCGAACAATTGCAGGATCTGTTCTTAGGGCTTCAGCAGGACACAATGCCCCTACAACGAGCGCTTAGGAGGAAAGACTTTCTGCAACAAACGGTGGGTGACCATCAGTCGGGTTGTTGACAGCAGTGGCACTCATCTATACCTACCTAGGCAAATTTATATCATAAGTCGATTCGCAATTCAGGTATGCCCCTACAAAAGCATTGTGAGAAATGCGAGCTAAGTTAGATGATAGGTGTTCCTACCGTTACCAAGTCTGCACATTTCGAGGGTCAAGAACCAGAAGAGGATAAACTGTTGCCCGTAAAGAACGAATCCAGCCCGCGAATTACTGCTCCACTAAAGAGTAAGAGAAGGACCCCAAGCTTATCCGAGCCGAGCAGATGTGGCCCGTCATCGAATCTATTATCCGGACCGAGCTACTTGCATGATAAAATCGAACTTGACAGCGTGCACTGGGAAGAGGGGGACAGAATACTACTCCGGCTCCAGCAACACTGTGATACCATTCCCCTAGTGTGCGATCTTGTTGATGCGAGTTCATTTCGCCATGTATTAGCTCTTATGACAACAGATTTGAGTGTATTTGAACCAGAACATATGCAGATTGAGCTAGCACGCCTCCAGGATAAGTCGCAAGGTTCAGGTCCGATGAACGACGCGGACTTAGCAGCTGAATTCGGTATGAAACTAGACCTGACTGGAAATAATCTTCCGCAAGATATTGTGACGGCACTGGTTGAGGCTGTGCCGCCCTGGAGAGAGCCTGTCTTTGAATCAGATGATCCGCCACACGTCGCACAATCCCGCAGTCGACTACGTGCCGCCCGCTTACTTCTTGACGCGCTCCCGCGTGGGAAAGTGCATGTGGAAGAGACCAATACTCCAATTGCTACGAGACTGATGACAACGACGTATATTCATCTCATCAAACAGACGATATCCTTCATGCAGGGTAGCTTCAACGTCGTCAAGCAGCAACTTCCGATCTGGAGGAGACACCGGCCAGTGTGTCAATTCATCAATCTCTTGCAATCTACCGTCTCTCAACTTTTGACGATCAACCCCTACTGTACCGACATTTTTATTCAAGAATACACACAGCTTCTAGAAGAGTTGTTGGCAGAATTTAATGCCCTATTAGGATCATCAAATGCACAGCTACGGCATTGGGCCATGGATATGAAGCACGAATGTACTGTATACTCGGAGGATACTATAGTCCTACCGCGAGTCCACTTCTTGCTTCACGTCATACAAAGAGATCCAAATACAAAACAGCCACCTCCCATTTCAATATCGGATGCTCACTTCAATAAAATATCTGTTTGGAGACTCTTGGAAAACTCAAGGAAGAGCGACAATGCTAGTTCATCAGCGTGCGACACAAGGATGCCATCGCCAGGTGACGAAAATGAGATAGCAGAGGACAAATCAGATCGAAATTTTGGATGCTGATATGGAGTTCCAGGTTATAGATGAGGAGAATGCGTGGGATATCTCTAGCTAGAAGAATTTGGCAGTCCAATCAATCAGCTCTAATTAGAATAGAAGCCCGGCATGCTCTCTCATATCTTACTACCCTTCCATCGTCTTCTATAGACCTCGAATATGAGCTAGGTATTTACTCCTGGTTAGAGAGCTATTCCATCTTCAAAACTACCTACCTACCTAGGTACCTGTCATAAGTCCGCATCTCGGATGCTGCCCAATCGGGGCCAGTCGAGTTACTAGCCTCCTACTACGTTAAGAGAGTGCGGTACAAACCTAGATGTATACGTTTCAAGTTTCCCACAACATCTTTAGCTCTTTTATAGGCGACGTTTCTCGCCTGGCGCCGGAGAGCTTATTCATGGGCCACCAAGAGCTAGCCTTACTGATTTAGGCTCAGTGCCTACCTAGGTGTACATGGTACGAAGTATCTAGGCACGCCGCTTGATGGCGAACTTACCGGCACATGAACAGCCTATAGGAGGTGCATCTTCTGGAGTCGAACCTGGCCAGTCAAGGACGGAAGGGGCAGTGTTTCTGCTCATCGTTGTTGGGCTTTCCGCCTATCAAGGTAGTCAAAAGAGGTTACTAAGTTTTCTTTTCTTCGACTGAGACCGCCGGGCGTGCGCTCCTACGGTAGTTGCCCTGCTTCTTACTATTAGATGCTAGGACCCTCCTACTCGGTATATAGACCTTGCTAAGGGTGCTGCGGACCTGCACCTCCTAAATCTATTAAACTCGCCTAGTTATACAGGTTCGCGCTTACCGTTACAGGAAGTTCAGGACAATTTGAAATACACGGCTGCGGCATAAGGATGACTTGCATAGATATATAAGCAGACTGCATATGCATGCAAAACGTAGCTTCGGGCTGACCGGTGTGCATTTGAATGTGACCTTTCCCTACACTGTGTTTATTACTACCTACCTGGTAGGTAGGTAGTATTTCCACTTGAGTCCTAGAGGGCTTCGAGTGTGCGTAGATAATAATCCGCCGAGCCTTGCCTACCGTCTACGGAGATAACTAACTTCTAAGGTCTATAGGCCAACAAATCGCCAAGCTAACAGTCTAAACTACTCTATAGACCATTTGTTCTCAATTACCAATGAACCAATTACGAATCTGGCCATGGCTTCACCAGAGAGTTCTGGGCCGTCACCTGCTCGTCGGCGGCCGGGCAAGAGTGTGGCAGAAACACGACGAGCAAGACTAAGAAAATTACCGACACCCATGGCTAAACAGTACAGGAGAGTTGAAACTACAGGGAATCGAGCGAAGGGAAATGCAGTCCAAGTCTCTGGCGGCATCCATGACCGAAAACATAATCAGTCCGAGTACACTTTCAAGGCAAAGAATATGGTTTTCAGGAACCTTATCCCTGATATCTCCACCCGACAGCCATTATCGGATCATAGTAAGAATGTTCTTTTCGTAAAGTTGTCTTCCCAATGTCAGGTGGCTTTGATGTTTAATAAGCTGCTAGGAGGTACTCATGTTACTTCAGCGGCTCTCAGCGTCGTGAATCAAGCGAGATCCCTACAACTCACTGCCGCAATGAGTACAACAGACGATTCAATTATTGATAGCGAAGAAGAAGATCGTCTGCAATATCAATCAAATGGACTTCGCGTAGAGCGTCCTGCAGGCAATATCCAATCTACCTTCAAGGCAGATGCGCCGTTCTCCGAATCACCACCATCAATTGCTCTGGACAAGCTAGATAGCACGAAGCTTCGAGCCGCAAGTGGCGAAATGACTGCACATCAGTTACAGGATGATAGATCCAGTATGGGCGACGATACAGGGGCCAATATCATCATGGAAAGCCTTGATACCATCAAGAGAAACCAACGTGCTTCTATATCAACGATCCAAAGCATCAGGAAGTGGCCATCATCTCGTCGGAAGGATGCGAATGGAATAATTAGGTCCCTCAGAACACTGCAAGCGCTAGCATCAACCCCTAACAAGGAAGAGCTTCTCATGTTCAAACCGGCCATGGAGGCGAGGGGGTTGGTAACCAAGATTTTAGATCCCCTGAGATCTGCTCGGGATATATCGGAAGCAATAAAGAATATTGCAAAACAGATCCATAAGGTAAACTTCCGGCATTGATGGCATGAACTTCTTGCTAACACCTGCCTAAATATAGATGATACTAGAGAGCCAAAGATCAAAGGAAAACGACCGATCAACCATAATCGATCCTCAACTGTTGGATTGCAGAGATCAGATTAAGCAGATTAGGCGAGGTCTGAATGATTTCCAATTTGAATTCAACCAGGCTTACTGCTCCGATAGGTCTGATGTGGTAAGTCCATTGGCCCAAGAAGAACCAGTATCATTAGTGGATCTCGAAACTAGCAGAAATGCTTCGGCAATATTGTGTCGCGAGCTTTGTCAGATTTGCAATAGGCACCAGACACACCAAATCTACTTCAACCTTGAGTTAGACAACCAGGTCTGCGAGACACATTACAATCTCAGCTTCCGAGTCGCCTTCCAGGGAACAGATCACAACAGAGAAAGTCTGGTATGGATGAAAGCGGATATGCGAATTGATAAAAAGTCAAGCCCCGCTGTACCACAAGCGAGTCCAAGAACCCAGCCTTGTGGGGGTGCATCTTTCTGTCCAGGGACATTGACCAACAACCACAAATTTGAATTCTCCATAGGATCAAGCACATTCCTTCACGAGGTTGCTCCTATCTCCGAGAGAAGCGAACTAACAAGGCTTTCTGATTGGATCACTGAGGGGATTTATCGCGACCGTCTTTCGAGAATAAGACTTGCCAGATTAATCGCCGAGGCCGTGTTAAAACTCAACCCGACTCTATGGGATAGCACCCTGCTAAAGAGTCACCGCGTCATGGTGATTGCCCCATCAACACGCGAAGCAGCTATCCAGTCGCACATTCACATCACTCTCAGCCAACAGGAACACAACCAACATTGCGATAGCGAAAATAGCACTTACCTACGCATGGTACTCTTCAATCTAGGTGTCACATTGCTAGAATTAGCATGCCTCAAATATATACCTAGGCCAGCGTGTGAATACGGTAGAATAGATCGGTATAGCCCAGAGATTATGAACATAACCGAATTGTGCCGTGCTGGCGATTTAGACAAAATGGGAGAGAAGTACGCTGGGGTAGTCCGCTTTTGTCTATTTGGAGACCATGAAGGCAATGTCTACGACCTTGAGGTTCAAAAACATTTCTATTGGAAAGTTGTACGGGATTTGGAGATAGAAGAGTCTAAGGAGATCGCTAACATTTACGTCGAGTTAGATGAGATAAGACAGGGGTATCGCACAACAGCGACGTAAACGGTGATGACCTGATGCTAGAGCATATTGATTCCATATTAAGATATTATTCGCGTCTATGCCGCTGTATTCATGTACTATCATAGGATTTATAGCTCCAGTCGGCTCTTCGGCGAGTGCTTGCCATACATTAATGGTTAAAGAATGACAAGTAATCTTGGTGGCGGATTTAGGCCGGTCAGGCCAATCAGTCATTGTTGGATGTTTCGAACGACATTTGAAAGTAGAAGATACCATGAAAAAGCCATAGAATTTGGCGCACACTTCACCATTATCAAGGTTAGCAGCTACTCAATCTACGTCCACGAGAGGTGGATGTGGAGTGTATCACCTTAATACACCAACACCCCTTTGTAGAGTTGAGGCACGAGGCCATTTGATGTAGTTGAGAATACCGTGGGTCGGTGGGGAGGCCATCATTGGTTATTCGGATTTCCGAAAGTACGAAACGGTGATGCGGAAGAAAGCGACAGCAAGGTTGACGATAATGTCACCGACCGTGCTAACCTTGCCGTCGATCCCTTAGCCAAAATCCACGTTGCTATCGTCGGTAGTGATACGGATTACTAACTCGAGAAATTAAAAAGTTAAGAAATACGAATTAAGGTAGTTAGGCTGGCTGATTATAATTTTCTGATCGACGAAAAAAAGGGGTAAACGTCGGTCGGTTGACCAAAAGGGGCTCTCGTCGACCTCTCGAACGCCACCTCAGCCTCCACAGCCTCACTGTTAGGGCCGCCACCAAAACTACCAGGGATCGCTAACTGATTTCTTTTAAACCTTCTACTCCTACCATTAACTTTCTTAGAAACCTGCAACCATAAAGACCTCCGCCATCCTCACACTCTGTGCTGCATTTAAAACCGTGTGGAGGTTGGCTATTCGCTATCCCTAGGCCCTGGATGTCGCCACTCCAGCTTTTCATAACAGCTAAGAGATAACGAAGACGCCGTTGTGGCTCCGCATAATAGCTACAAGAGGGGCTCAGAGGATGTAACTAGTCCCGCTCTTCAAAACGGCTACTACATTCGATATCGAAGTTACTTGCGGCAATCCCGGTTATTGAGGAAGGATGGGTTAGGTAGTGGGGGAGAGGGATGATTATTGTGACTCTGAATACGATCAATCAAAATCTTGTTGCTTGCCATTACCAACGGGTATGCATTATGAATAGTAGGTAGACAATGTTTTTGTGAGATCCGATTTCAAGTGCCGACAAGAATCTCACGTCATATGTATGCCCATGCATGCGCTACGTAAGTCTAGTAATAACTAGAGCCTGGTGTAAGTTAACACCGTAGCTATTAGGATAGTAACTGGCTACACGGCACTCCTCTTTAAGGTTTGTTGAGTCTGATTGGCCGAAGCACCCCCCTACATGCCCCTAAAAGGCAAGCACTAAAGCTTAGCTGGATTCTGATTGGCTATGAGATCACTGCGTGGCAATCGTCTATGCACTTCTAGGAGCGAGGTACCTAGTTTGAGCCTCGTGAGCTCAATGCTAGGGGTAGGTACGCACACTAGTTCTGTGTTCTAAATTGTAATGGAGAGTCGGCGGTCTTCAAGACGTGGTGACAAAGGCCAAGTAGGACTGTGTTTTATGCATGCGATAGATCATCGAAGACAGATGGTCTAAGTGTTTCCCAACGAATTACTGACCGCTCCTACGAGCTATTGCTAGTTTTCTAAGGATTGCATTCCCACCACGCAAGATCCAACTATTTTGTGATCGACATTCACGGGCTGAGCTTGTAGTAAAGGAGACGATACTGGCCTAAGATCGGCCGCGACTTACCTCGTGTGGAGAAATAATCGCGGGCCTCTTCATCCGGGGCCAACCCAGATTGACTGGATCTTCATCAGAAACCGCGATTACATTCGAAAACGACACCCATGCTCGAGATGACCTTCGTCTATTACTCGCTGGAAAATTTCCAACAAGGGCGCTGGTTATCTGCCGCCTCTCTAGATAGGTACCTAGTTAGAGTCTGACTTGATCCTTTCTTTAATTAGTACCTTTACTTATAATTACTCAAGAACAATGGAAGAATTGTAACCATTACTGCGAGTTCTGGAAGAATAAGAAGCACGTAAGATAGTTTAGTATAAAGACTATCTCATGACGAACCGAAGCCCCTGACTAGAATGGTGACACGCCATACACACCGCATACCTTCCCGACATCACCATCCCTCTCGCCTTTGACTACAGCTGCGACGCGTTCGCCACCCTCCCAAGGTTCAGCGGCATTCCTTTTCCGCAGCGAGTCCGGGTCCCCGGTAAAGCTGGTAGCGCATAGCCCCGGGTCTGCTCCGAACACAAAGAAGCCTTCCGGCTTCAATCGCGCGTAATACATGACCATCATCATATTGAGAGCGGCCTTGCTGGTGCGGTACTCAGTTGCGCCTGGGTTATAGTACGGGGAGTTTGGATCTGCCGCGTGCGTGATCGAACCCGTGCTCGAACTGACGAAGACAAGGCGATGCGGCTTATGTGCGCTCTTGCGTAGTAGGTCTAGGAATGCCTCGGTTACGCTAAGAGCGCCGACGACGTTCGTCTCGAGGATGCTTCGTAAGGCATCCCGTGTCGGAGGTCTAGCCATCGAGACGATCCCTGCATTGTTGACGAGTACATCAAGCCTGCCATACTCGGAAGCGACGCGCGCGGCTGCTGCATCAACTGACTCGTCATCAGTTACGTCGATTTGGGTAGAAGACACCGTGCCTTTAACACCATCGACAGCCTGGAGTTCCCTCGCGGCGGCCTCGCCCTTGGAAGTGTCACGGCTCCCTAAGATGACATGGTAATCTCGTGACGAAAGAACCAAGTTCTTGGCCGTCTCGTAACCCACACCTTGATTACCACCTATATGCCTAGTCTTAGCTGAAGAGCTGAAGGATACAGACGTATGCCTTCTGGGGAGGGGCGCAGCAGTTGACCCAAACGCCTGTACATACCCGTAACGAGAACAACCTTTTTGTCCGGTAAAGCCATGACTTTCTAGCACTAACACGGATGAGCCGGCTTATTCGACAGGATGTGTTATGATTGTACAAATATCAAGATGATTTGTCAATACCTACCCTCCACATAAGAACAGTCTTCAACATTACCTAGGTAGGGATAAGCACCTCTTATAGATGCCTACCCTTCATCCTTCCCAACCCCTTCCCCCTTTTTCGGGGATAATGATTCGGAGATAAGTTAATGTTAGACTTAAGTCCACCATAATTACCAGATACGAAAGATCATAGGACATAATTCTTGTCGCTTCCTGGATAAGGATCCTTCTCAAGGACAGATAGACGGTCGGTCAATTCGATATTTTAATGAGAGTTACTTAACGGCCTGTGTATCCCTTGAAGACATTTACATTGACGGTTCAACGCAAACTGGATACATCTGGAGCTAAGCTGGTGATACATTGTGTTAATAATCATTCCCGCACTGGAGACAGTAACGCAACGCGCCTATTAGTTGTCGTTTACATCTAGTGTATCAATTTGCTATTAATTGCAGAAAAGACATAACTAAACTCCGATGGCCCACAGTTGAAGATATCCTCTTATCCACAACAAAGGATTCGCTGTTTAAATTGGTATAGAACGTTTAAGGCTATTGGACGCTTCAGTGATTGTGGGGTACCCCGCGGATATGATACGTCAACCGGACCCACATCGGACAACCAGCACCTAAATCGAAAAGCAAAAGTCGGAAAGGCATCCGGAAAACGGCGAACTTACACACCTTACACACCTTCCTATTCACGATGAGCACCGCCAACGGGACCTCTGGCACGACCAAGAGAGACAACTCGCCTCCCCTAACCGAGATCGAAACCGCCGAGATCCTACAAAGCATCCGCCATTCTACCACCAACCCCTCGACCGCCCTCCCTGCCGATCTCGCCCTCTCACTCGACTTAGACCGCCAGCAGCAGCAGCAACGCCAACGGTCGCCAGACGGACAATCGCCCGACCTAGCTTCGTATTATTGGGATGCGTTGACGATGGCCCCGCTCAATGCAGTCTCGGCGGTCAGTATAGCTACAACCTGAGCACATATCCCACCACTGGTGGGACAGGCGAGAAAAATGAAACAATTTCAAAATGTGCTCATGCGATCAAAGGCCGCCCTCGCGCGTCTGCGCGCCTACAAACCCCCGCCGTTTCCCACCTGGGACCGCCTGCCGGTGAGCCGGCGCGCCGCTGTGCTAATCCTACTATTCGCGGACCGAAGAGGCGATCTGAGAATCGTCATCACGATGCGCGCGACGAGCTTGCGCAATTTCTCTGGTACGGGAATCTCTGGTCTCCCTCTCCCTCTGCAATATTGGAAAAAGAAGTTTGTCTGACGTGTACTCTCGGCGTTTGGTTTAGGTCACGCAGCTTTCCCCGGCGGGAAGGCAGATTCGTTGTCCGAGTCCCCTTGTGAGTGTAGAGCTGAAATCGAGGAACCAAATCCACGCGACTAATGCGCTTCCCTTCCCCCCACGTAGACCAGATAGCCCGCCGCGAAGCGTGGGAAGAAATCGGTCTTCCTATGGACGACGCCAAGATCCCTAAACCCTTCCGAATAGAACCGCTCTGCTGCCTACCATGTAGTCTCGCGAAGACCGAACTAGCCGTGCGGCCGTGCGTGGCGTTCCTACATGCCGACGACGAGCCGGGGAAGCCGAAAGCCATGGTGGAAGAGAGTATGATACCCCGGTTGGATGCGAAGGAGGTCGCGGCTGTTTTTAGCGGCCCCTTCCACAACTTCTTGAAAGCGAAGGATGAGCCACGCGAGGGAGAGACGATACCACCCGGTGAGTGGTACGACGGATTCTGGCATCATTGGCAAGATGAACCATGGCGGGTACATAATTTCCATGTACCAGTGAACAACCAAAAGGTAACAAAGCCGAAAGTCCGCGATGGCGGACAGGCTGCGCTAGCTGATGAGCTAGAGGAAGAGGAAGACACAGTTCAGCGCTTCTTAGTTTGGGGCCTCACGGGACGGGCGCTGGTCGATGCCGCCAGAATCGCTTACGGTGAGGAACCCGAGTTTGAACATAATGCTCACTACGGGGACGAACACCTCTTAGCCAGATTAGAGTCAGTAGGTCGACTCCCTGAGAAGAAAAAGAAAGAAGTTGGACTGGACGCGATCAAAGACGAGGTCAAGGATGCGAAGATGTAGATGGATGCGGTTCACATCCAAAGCTGTCCTTGCATTGTAGATTCATAGCAGGCTCAAGCCGTCTGTATCTGTAATTTCATCCAATGCGCATTTGACCGAATTGTTCTTAACGCCCTCCCATTATTGCGATCCCCAAGTCCTATTCCACGCTTCCTCGTGTTTTTCTCTGCTCAACCACTCGTGTCATACAAGCTGTAGGGCTTATTGCGCTAATGACAAGCCGTCTCCTTTAGAGCTTTCGTGTGCGAGCCGAAAAAGTAGTACCCGAGGCCTGCCCCGATGGCAACGGAAATCATGACAAAGCCGTTATATGTCATAAAAAGTAGCCTGTTTGGCCATATAATTAGTACGAACTGCCATGGTTCGAAGAGTGCACAGCAGGATTGACTCACATAATCATAAACGCGTAAAAGTTCTGCACACCGTACAACACCGACTTGATAATGTGCGCTCGTCGTCCAATGGCTTCGGTCTGGCTGCTCCGTCCTACGCCAAGTAATGTCGTGCTCTCAGTATTTGGTTCGCCTCGATTGTTCGCGACAGGAAGATCTTAGCCTAGGACTTCCCAAAAGGCGTGCGTGCCAATGGAACGGATTGGTATAGGTGGCGTCGAGCGTCGAAACGTGGCAGTAGCGCAACGCCGTCTCACGTATGCCCCCCCGTGTGGTACGGCAGACACCAACCATTTACCAATTCAGGCAGGGAGAGGGACGGAAACGGGGATGGGGATGGGGATGGGGATATTAACTCACTAGGCGCACCGTCCTGTTTTGCGACCACCGACTGCTCGTACCGGCGGATGCCCTCGCGCAGGGCCTCGTACCCGGCGCAGATGGCCATGATGGCTAGCAGGCTGAAGACTAGCGATGTCGTGCCGCGGATGTGCCATTGCCGGAAGACGATGCACAGGTTATTGGTGTTCCAGGTGAACAGCATCTATCCGGACAAGGTGAAAGTTAACATTTTGATCTTTTCTTGCCGTCTTCATTCCCCCTTCGATCGCCACCCAATGAGATGGATGTTGGAGGCTAGATGGGTTTCGTGGCACTGGGAGCGACGCGCGGGTTGGCGCAATTCAACCCATCGTGCATGGAGCTAGAGAATGCTGTAGAGAGGTAGGTATAGGTAAAAGTACTGACATTCATGCTGCACATGGGCATTGGCATGCCGCCGTGTCCCATATCACCGTGTCCCATGTCGGCATGGTCCATACTTGCGTGATCCATATGCGAATGGTCCATGGCGATGCGATGCGATGCGATCTGAGGTGGATTACGAAGCACTTCCTCGGTTAATTTGAATTGAATTCAGGTGGTATTAGACAATCTAATAGGGAAATCTAGAGGTCTAATAGAATGCAAATAGGTTGGAAAGAATAGAAATTGCAAAAAAGGGCTTCCTTGATGCTTAAAACGGCTTGAAATTTGCTTAAACGTGCTCAAATGCTTAGTGAGAGATGTGACGATGGTGTCAGATCGTGCAGTGTTCGATAGGTGGTGGACCGCAAACACCCCCCTAGAACTTCCGTAAGGGGCTGAAGAGAGCCCTGGAGGCTGCAGGTTTCCTCTTTCGTGCATGCGCGTCACTATGGATACGCCATGTGTCAACTTATACATTTCTAGCTTAGCTTGATCTGATACAAGCGTTATCTGGTTATCTAAGCGCGGCTTCAGACGGGTTAGCCGTCATAGAGCCTCCTCCTTTCTAACGTCAGGATAGAAGCGGGCAAGAGTGGATAGTCCCGACTTCTTTATGATTTGATTGGTAATTGAGTGGGAGATCAGTAAGTTGGAAAGTGACTCAACTCCGCCGGCTCCGTTCTGAAGGATAAATACTGCGAACCTATTGAAGAATGTGAGACGATCTCTCCGTTTGATAAGAGAAAGCTCCAAGACCAGAACGGCATTCAACAAAGCAAGCCAGTATAAGTTGTATCCCATACTGCCATTCCGTTGGCTTCAAGGAAAATCCACAGTCGTGATCAAAGATCCAACCAACCAAAATGCTCTCTGCACCAGTTAATCTCCCAAAGTGGTAAGCCACCAAGGTTCTCGGTATGTACGTACAAGCGTGGGTCTGGCTAATGACGGCCAAGGCTGGAGGAGAATATCCATCTCCTCAAACCGCCAGTCAACAACTACTGCGTCTACAACGAGGACTTCACCGTCATGGTGCGCACACGCATTTACCAAACCTAAGGAAGTGCTTACCGTCATAGCTAACTCGTGCTATCGCCACTAGATCGTCGGTGGTCCCAACGCTCGGACGGACTACCACATCAACCAGACCCCAGAGTGGTTCTACCAGTACAAGGGTGCCATGATGCTCAAGGTCGTCGACGACGGCAAGTTCAGGGACATCATCATTCGCGAGGGCGACATGTTCCTCCTGCCGGGGAACACCCCGCACAACCCCGTCCGTTTCACGGACACCGTCGGCGTCGTGCTCGAGCAGAAGCGGCCCCAGGACGCCATCGACCGCATGCGCTGGTACTGCCAGGAGTGCAGCGAAGTCGTACACGAGGCGGCCTTCCACTGCACTGACCTCGGCACTCAGATTAAGGCTGCCATCGAGAAGTTCATGGCCAGCGAGGAGAACCGGAAGTGTAAGAAGTGCGGTGTGGTCGCTAATTCGGTGCCGAAGCCTGGGACTATCAAGGATCCTAACTTGGAATGAGGATCTAATTAGGCATGAGAAGTTGTGTATCTGATTTCGTTGTGTAGTTTAGTCATGCAATCAATATTCACCTTGATTCTTTAGTACAAATCAGTGTCTATGAGGTATTATTATTCTACTTGATAGGATACTCTCGTAGTCTTTGTCATCATTTCATGCGACCACGTCTACTTAGGTGGATTCTAGCCTAGTATAATAATTCAATAATGAGAATAAAAGAGTCCGATCTAACATTAGCGAGAAGGCCGTTTACTTTTGCTAACTTCTAATAGATAAGCCGCATAGAACACGCAAACGCCATGGCCCTCGCGCCTATTGAAGGTAAATAGATTAGCACGTAGTCAACTCATCTCATCGAGGTCATCCAATTATTTTCTGGGCGTCAGCAATAAGGGCCCTAACGAACTTAATCAGTTATAAGGCGGTGGCGTCTTTTTCCCATTTCTCCTTTAGCTGAAGAGTCATGCCTTATGAAGAAACAGATCTTCTCTTCTCGTCGCTACTCTTTGAAATTCATCATCAGATGGTTTTTCCGACTCGAGGATTCTAAAGTTGCCAAACATCAGAAATTTCAAACGACCTAATCACATCGGCACTCGGACTGAGATCTAGATGTATCTTCATTTCCATCTTTGGCATAGTCATGTCGAACGCTGAGGCTCGCGAGCTCCAACTTTGGGAGGACAGGAGCCAAGCAAACGGACGTCCACGGTCGTCCCGCGCATCCTCGGCCGCTGTCCGCTCAGGGGGAATCTCACCGCTAACTTCCATGCCATGGGAACTCCAGCTCATGGTCCTCTCCCAGTTGGATGTCAAAGGCGCTCTCAATCTTAAGAAAACATGCCGGATCTACTTCAACTACCTCACGGGCAAGGTCATTGAGAAGAACAACACCGAAAATGGATATATCACTTTCGACCTTTTGAACTGCTGCAGCCTGTGTCTCGCCACGCCAGCCATCGGCGACCTAGTCTTCGACGACTCTCGCAGGCAGGACCCTTGGAGGTCCCTGTGCTTTAAGTGCTGGCGCGTGAAGTGTAGTCCAGATTACCACCGCAAGCCTCAGTGCCTCATAAAGTTCGTGAACGGGAGGGACGGGCATGTCTGCACTTTCTGCGGTTGGCCGTCCATGTCCGACAAAACCCATCCGTCCTGTCGCAAGAAGTTGCTCGCCATTAATGCCGTATGGTGCACCTTCAGCGGCTTTCAATTCTGCCTCCTTGCCCTGGCTGTGACTGTCGCGTGGACGAGCTATCCTAATGTTCCTCAAGTCGTCCTACCTGCTAGCGTAAGCTCCCTCTTATACTCGTTGGAATTCGTACTTTCCAGTTGTTTCAGCGTCTAATATCTGGCAGCTTAACTTCTTCGTTGCGTTCGGATATTTTACTCTCTTCACCTTGGACGCGACGCACCAGGGGGTTACTTCCGCCCATCGAATGCCCCTGGAGCTGTTGTCGACTATACTGTGGATACCGGCGATTGTTTACGCCAGAAAAGACATCGATAGAAATGAGGCAGCATGGAGTTATTATCCTGCTTTCGTGTGTGCCATCTTTGCAGCTAGCATGTATGTGCTCCCTTTATCTCTGAGCTGTTACTTTGTACGCTCCGTGCTAACCGAAGTCTGCGCGATAGGTTGA
Source organism: Hypoxylon crocopeplum (assembly GCA_022578875.1). NCBI lineage: Eukaryota > Fungi > Ascomycota > Sordariomycetes > Xylariales > Hypoxylaceae > Hypoxylon > Hypoxylon crocopeplum. The sequence continues at coordinate 208,087 of MU399580.1, forward strand.
CATATGTTCTACACGCTATAGGGTTCGCCCTGATATTTTGCGGATATGATCCCAGGAGCCATTCTATCCCAGGGCTGTCCAAAAAACAGAAGGCATTATACGTTGTTTGCTCCTTTTTGGTATACTGGGCGCATGCCAAGTATCAATAGGCGGTAGAATCGGGTCAAAAGCACGCCAGCGGGAATTACTAATCTCGACACATAGCTCATAATAGCTGAAACTTAAAGTATAGTTAACTAGTTTAATTCATTAAATATAATTCATGGGTATCTCTATGTAGTATACCCCTAACCTAGGTAGATAACCATTACCGATGCTTTAGTCGCGGCTAGGCTTAGAATAACAGCGGCGACAACGAAAAAGCGTAAACAACTGTTACGTACAAGGAAGAAAGACATTCTTCGCTCGATATGAGAAAACTAAGGCTGAGCCATGATATTTCTGATGTTTTTCGAATGAATGATCAAGTAACTGTAGAGGCTACCCTAAAAATAATCCTGAGTGTCAGGTATATGAGAGAAAGTCGGGCGTATAACCCAGATTAGGTCGCTCTAGCCCCTTTAGTTGGAAAGTACCTATCTTGCTCTTACCGCATTTTCCGATTGAAGGAATGTGTCCATCCTTACCGAAGACAAAATAAACGAGCGAATATTACCAAAACCTCCGTTGACCAACCACAGTTTCCATCCCATTCTACCCATCATGTTGAATTCAGACCTCGGTGACTCTTTTAAATATTTACCTATTTGGTAAGTAGTTTGGTCACGATTTGTTCTGCTCCTGCAAGTGCGTGGACAGCGGCGGTTAGGGTGGGATTTGAAGCATTTCCCGTAGGAATGACACCGCAGCCGCCGAGGTACAGATTGTCCGATCCCCAGACACGGCCGTAGCGATCCACTACGCTGGTTTCTTTGACTTCATCCAGTGATTTGTCATCCCTTTTGCCCGCGCGGTATACTCCACACACGTGCAAGGCCGTCCCTGATGCAAGGTTCTGAGGCTCTGAGCCTGGAACGAACCCTCCCAAAAGAGCGGCGACCTTTTCCATACTGTAGGCTACTGTGAGCATATCATAGAAAGTAGCGAGGGTAGAAGAACGGATCCTCCTTACTCTTGCATCATATTATGGTCGCGCTCCCTGTCCTCCTTTGATAGTCTGAAGTCAAACGTAGGCTGCGGAAGACTTGTCAACATATTTGGCTCGTCCATTCGCCTCCTGGATGAGAAATCACCTACTTGTGGCATACCAAAGCCGTCTCTTCTCTTCTCGCTAAATGTGACCTTATTGTCACACGTGGGACTGGTGTATCCAAAGAAACGCAGATCGACAACCAATCTCTGGTCTAGACCATCAGGTATTTCACCATACCCGAAGGCATCGCGGTGAATCTGTGTGTGCCAAGGGTGGGCTTCCGAAAAAGGGGTATAAACATTAGGATCTAGGTCGTGAAACGGGAATGGTAGGGGATCATCTGGATGTAAGAGCTTGTGTTTTTCTACCGCTTTTTTGATTGTCGAGTCGCCCTCTGTGTCAAGCCACCCGGGATCTCTTGACACCCTCTCTACGAGGGATTGCTTGAGCGCAATTTGGCAAAATGTCATGTGCTGCTCCGTTAAGAACTTCCCCTAAGCCCTCAAAAGATTAGAGATGTTAAAATAAGGGTATTAGATGATCTTACAAGTGCAGGACATGACCCCTCGATGTTGAGATCGCTCTTCCATAGCGACCGGGCCATAATGCCAGCAGTGAGTACCGCACCACCACAGATGACGTATCTCTTAGCATCGATCACAGAATCCACATTGTTGACGAGATCCCGAATGATAGCTGTCTCAACTTCAAACGTACTTCGATTTATTTTTAGCACATCGCACTGAGTCTGGGACATCACCCGGAATGGCTTTGAGGACGACTGTGCATATTTGCCAAGGATCGACGCCGTGCTTGACCATTGAATATAAGATGACTTATCGCTTGGTTTCTTGCATGCAAGCGGCATGCTTCGGACCTCACGCTCGTCACCAAATGCCTCTGCAAGCACCTTTCTCACCAAACGATGGCGCACCGACCCGTCAAACGTCGTACTGTTTGTATCAAAAAGGTCCTCGGCCTTGGCGTAAAGACCGTCCCATTCCCTATCGGTGAATAGATCTGAGTGCTCTTTAGGGTGCTGGCGTGGAGTGCAGCACGTCCAATGGCTTGACATCCCGCCAACGGTGCGTGTGGCAGCGCTGGCTGTTAGATTGAGCCTTGCGTCTTGGTCCGGATTCTGGCCATTGAGGACATAACGTCCTGCTCTATATGGTACCAGTAAGAAAACCTTGCCATTTAGGTAGTTAAGGATGAATAGAGTGGTACACACCCGTCCTGGAATGAGATCGGAGCAAGCGATACGTTGGCTTCCTTAACGGGCACGGACAAGGGGCTGAGTTCGCCCTATTTCATTAGTTAGTAGATGACAGAATTTATATCGGGACACCCATTCTATATCGTACCCGAATGACACTGAGTATGTTAGTTACCGGTAATGGGATTCAAAAAGTGCACGATTAAGTACATACTTAGTAAAAAGACTGATGTCCTTCTGCACGGCTACGCTGTTCTTGCGGTGGTCCCCTATCAGCTTGGAAGCTCTTTGGGATTGACCATGTCAGGAATTATTCAACCATTTACATACTTGGGATTAACTAACTGTTCGCCCATATCAACCATGACCACATCCAGGCCGGCGTCAAGTAATGTCCTAGCGAAGACGGCCCCGATTGGGCCCGATCCCACAATGAGTACATCGGTGTTGACGACCTGACCATTGTCTCGAAGGGATTGAATACGTTTCACTAAGTCTGATATCGGACCTTTGCCGGGGAGACTAGGGATTGGATTGGATTGAGACATGCTGTAGCTGTGAATTCTGCTAGGTAAGGACTAATAGTTTGATAATCCTGTTGGTGGGTTATCAAGTGAAGCTCTAGTTGAAGAAAACGATGGCACATGGGAGCGTTATAAACCGTCTTCAGTGCCAGTCTAGCCATATTAGATAGGATCTAGATGACAATTCGATGTTCCCACATACATTCCTTCTTGATGACTGGATTGGGAGATAATATGCACGTAGCAAAAATACTGCATACCTCTCAGCGGGACTGTAAAGAGGCCACGTCACCAAGACTTGAGTCTACCCCAACATTAATCATTCGCCATATGAAGCACCAGAAAGAGTCGGCGATGTCTTAGGACCTCGAAGGGACCGGGTGTTCAGATGAGTAGCTGCCCATTCTTGAAAAGCGAGCCCGACCAGAAACATGCATAAAGTCATTATGTGAAAGTCCTTTAGAGACAGAAGAGGGTAGTCGACTTACTTTTTGCAATACCTGTCGACAGAATATGTTGTAATACTCAGAGACACTGTGAACCGCTCGTATGATTTGATGGCACCTCCAAACACATTCCTACAGCTAGAGCCATTGACGTCAGCGAAACAGTACATAATAAACAGCTGGCGACGAGGTAACTCCTTAGACTCCCGATAGCTATTATCGAAATTGGGGATCTCTGTAAAGAACAATGGCCAATGTCACTACGAATCAAAGTAAATACAACAATAAACATACCTACCTACCTCAGGGCTTCCATTAAGTCAAATGACATTTGACTTAACTTAACGTTTAACTTGATTTGTTTGACTTAAACACGAAATTTCGATATTTGGCCAATTAAAATAGAGAATTTTTACTATTTAAGTAGATCTCAAGTATATTAAAGCTATTTAGATTTACATATACACCTATTTTGCCCCATATTTTGGTGATATAGCCCCTGGTATATGTCTAATTACTGATATCGAGGTATATATAAATCAGCTAATCTATTACGCCTAGATTCCTGGAATAAGGCTAGTTCGAAACCGGGTAACCGATATCATTAAATAGATATTATTGGTTGAGCTGGTAACGATAAAGGCTTAAGGGCCCGAGAGTTTAGAGGCTCTTAAGGGCTTAAGGGCTTAAGGGCTTAGGAGGAGATAAGGGAACCAAAGGATCCAAAAAATTCAAGGGCTTAGGGGGGGGATAGGGATAGATCTGATCCTATTTTAATTAATAACTAGTCAAGTCAATTCTCAGATATCATCAAATAAACAGGAAATTTCAATATTTGGGTAAGCCAAAGATAGGTTGATCTTTGACTTGACTTAACTTGATTTGACTTGATGGAAGTCCTGACCTACCTAGGTACCTAGGCACCTACCAATCACATATAAAGCTCCTTTGAATAGACTAGATTGGCCTTACGGCAACCATTTTCTCGTTCTCTTTCGAAGTTATGCCATTACATCACCACGTCGCTCGAAGTGTTAAAGCACTGTTGATAAGCATCGTCATACATTGCTTATGACTTGTATGTGGCCGACTGAAACTGTACCCAATATCGATTCCGGCTGTCTGAATGTCCAAATTCGGAGAGTTGAATTGCTGATCCGGGGGTCTATCTCTCAATCTTGGTTCCATGATGCAAGTTGCATCACTCGCTATAGTCGTAACTTATGTGAAACGGCGGTGAGCACCGTAATGTGAAACTTCCTACGGAAATATCCTTTGTCTTAGATACACATTTTACTCCGCCTCGATGTCCGTGGCACTTCCGGGTTCGGCAAAACTGAAAAGCTCCTGTAGCAATTGCGTCATTACAACATCGTTGAATACTTCGGCGTTTTCCGCCGCGGTGCCGGACGTCTCCTTGATGAAGACTATGGGGGTTATGATTGGAATGAAATAGGCGTACAATATTACAGGAAACGAAAATCTCGGAGAATACGTTCTCTCCCCGCCAACAATGTGAATCGAGTACCTACTAGATACCTGCCTAGGTAGGTAGGTGTATATATATAGGGAACATAAGGCCCGGGGTGCATTGGACGTCTATGCTTGTAGAAAAGCTACCTATGTAGGTAGGTACCTAGGTACCGTCGGAATTCTAGATAGGTAGTTTACACGCACGCAGAAACTATTTGTTATTGCATACCGTTAATGACACGCACGTTATTGACCAAACTGTGTTTGTTAAATGAGTATCTGATATCTGGCCCCCAGAGTCATCCAAGCAAATCTTACGGAGTACCTTGGATATAAATAACACATGACCACATAGAATAATGAGCGCGTTAGAGAGACGTACCTAGGTAAATCATGCCGGTTGCTAGATCAAAAGAGGACGGCTCTCTAGCAACTATACATAACTAGGGGTACCTAAGTATATACGAGAATTACGCGGCTTACAGTGGCTCCGTCGAGCAACCAGCTCCTAGATTTAAATTTCTTTTCTGTCGAGGAAGTTACCCGTCTACCCTGGTGGTCGAAGGGATAGAGGAAGAGACCAGAGTGTATACTTACCTAGGTAATTAGAATGAACCGGATATTATATCAAGAAACGACTTTCTAGCAACCAGACTTTGTATATACCAGGTACCTACCTAGGTATCTAGGAGAATAGAATTACACGAATCACAATTGCATTGTCGAGAAACCTCCTCACAGGCAACGGGCAACTGCCGCCAGATTTCATTTATTTATTGTTCTAACTAAGGGAAGTCGTCACCACAGTTAATTTACAAACTCGACTGTCGTTTTTCCTTCCCTCTGACCTACTTACTCACGAAACACGCATGCTTAACCAAAGTTTTAATAGTAAAACTCTGCGCTTTTTTTGTAACTTCTTCCCGGGTCACCAATCTCATCGTGAACATCTACAATCCAAGGTTGCATTTCTATCACATAAGACATATCTAATAGTTATGTCTAATAACCAAGGTATGTTCATTTAAGCCGATGTCGATATTTTAATTCGTAACAAGCATGGCTTTCCAACGGACGGAATACTCTGACATACGATCCTGATACAGCTCTCAGCTGCACCCACGAGAGGTGCAGCTTTACGACTATTTACGTCAATACCTCTATGCGCGACCACGTATACGCACAACACGTTGGTACGAAGTGCTATTGGGCCGGTTGCGGCATCGAGACCAATACTTACCGAAGGGGAGATACGAACACACATCTGAGCTCGCGATGTAGTCTCCGTCAAGGTCGTTGCCAATGACATAACCGGAAAAGACGTCTCGAAGTATAAATGCACCTGGCCCGACTGTGAGAGTGTGCCTGCCAGAGTCGACGGGGTGTATCGCTGCGCCCATCGACATAACGTCATTTTAAGACTTACAGATATGGTGCTGTTTCTTTTATCATCGTCAATATACCACCGTCTCCTTTGCACAGTATTGATCAGATTCAAGTATCAGTTGCCAGTAACCGAACATACGCCCCTATACAATACCCAAAATAAGCCTTCAATAGCTGTTGGCTGTCCATTGTCCAGACTATCCGGAGATGTCGGGCGTGGAGTTATGCGCTCCTCACTACGAGATGACTCTGAATTAGCGGGCTACCGCGAAAATTTATCTCCTCACGAGGCACTCTATCAGTCTAGGTTGAGCGGATAATCGCTATACCGGAAACGTGGATAACCTAAGAACACTGTTGGTGATCGAACCCAGGCAGGAGAATCAAGAACTTATCAACACATCGAACGCAACAGACTCTACTGTTGCATAGTGTTATTAAGAGGAATGATAACATAGGCAGACGCAAGAGGTGGTTTATTTCAATTTCCCCGTTAATGAAACTTTGTTATTAAGGAGCCACCACGTACACCAGTAATAGGCTTGTTTTTGTGACATTGCATCATGGCCTAATCACCCCAACCATACCTCTGGTTGCGGCCCCGTGACAGTAGAAATGTTGAAGTTATTCTCGTAGTAGGTGAAGTCTCTGCCGACTTAGGTGATAATACACGCATAGAGAACCTCTTCTCCCCATTAAACCAAACCACGATTGTCTCCGATACCGAGGCGTCTCTTACACGAGCAATATCTCTGCTCAGTTCACAAACAGTTATTTCCTCGCCAGTTGACTCGTTCGGGGTTGATGCTGATGACGAGAGGGTTGTTTCTTTGGTGGGGATTATGTCGGGGATTGATGGTAGATTAGCTAATTTCGTAGTTTTTTAGCTGACGATATATATGTGTTGGACTGTATGACAACCGGAAAGCGTTGCTCTGGTGCACGATATCTTGCATTGTAGGCCTCATAAGCCTCGTGCCATCTCTCCTGGCGTATTGTATCCTTAATATCACTCTGAGTATCTTTCGACTTTAATGACTTTATCTCCGAGGTTATGTTTGAGTCTTTTGACTTAGGTAGTGTCTCTTTCTCTACCATTATGGTTGAATGTCGGTACCCACGTATAATTAGCTAATAGGTAAAGCAGGTATGGTGTTAGTCCTCTCTGGGCCGCAATAATGTTTAATAGCACGTTGAATGATGGAGGTCAGGTGGTTTCAAAATACCAGTTTTATATTGTCCATATCGAAAAATGAATTAGTTGGATCAATCAAAACCTAACCTAAAGGTCATCTAGGTGGCAATAGGTAGGCAGGTAGCTACAAGTTGTGACTGTCAGTTGGTGATTACCTAATTGGTTCGAATCACGTGATCTATTACAAGAGAACTTATGTACCTCCTTAATATCGAGCAGTTTAAATCCTTATCTACTACTTTACTTTCATTATTTCTTTTACTCATAGCTTATCTCAATGTCTCCTTAATAATAACAGCACTTGTTCAGGTGAATCATGGATATTCCACAACTTCCCAACGTGGACGGCCTGCTGGTGACAGCGGATAATCCTGCCCGCGCCGACTTGTTAGGGATGGATCACACGCGATGCGCAGCTCTCCACAACTACCTCGTGCACTACGCCTGGGTTTCTGAAGGCCGTGCCCCAGCGAGTCTGTATGGTAACAACACCTTTTTCACCACCCACGGTGCTGCAGCTGAGGCTCTCCGCCCACGGCTCCACCCCTCGCTGGCGGCCTTCCTCGCCACCGCCATACTACCTCCTGCTGATGGTCCCGAGCCCGCACCCTTCTTCTTCTGGGCCGATGGACTCTCCGACCCGAACGATCTTTTCGCCGAACAGGCGGCCGACTTGTTCAACGAGCCAGTAGACAGCCTAGTGTGCTTGTACTTCCCTAACATTGGCCAGGGCGGAGAATTTGGCGGCGGCTTATTCTACTACCAAGGCTGCCATCGCGCCGCCGTCTTCATGCACATGGACGATTACGACTATGCACTGCCCGTCGAGGAGCACCCGTCGCTTTGGCATCCTCTTGAGACTGTCCTCTCCAACTGGATTGACCTTGTCCGTCTCGGCAAGATTACGGCATCGCCCAGGGATGCACCGTCCCTATTCGCCAGCGAGAAGATTAGGCCCTGGGAGTGGCGGCCCTACAGCGAGGCTCAGGTTGCTGCTTGCGTCTGTGCGTGGGATCGGCTGTGCGATGTTATCGAGGCGCGCGTCTTGCCGCTACTACCGCCAACTAGTGCCGTCACTAATGTAGTCGAACCGGAACCGCTGCTCGCGCCCGCCGCCCTGGACGCAGCGTCGGTTCCAGAACCTTGCTTTGCACGCTCCTTTCTGTCCCGTGCCCGCCGCCCCCAGTTCCGCTACATCGCTCCGGGTCTCCTTCTTCCCCCCACAGACGCGCCCGAATTCGTAGCATCACAGCCCTTCACTAGGCTGCCGCGTGACCTGCATGCCGTACCACCAGTATGCCTCTTCCCCGCCGCAGGAGGTGAGCTTAAGGTCGACTTGACGGGATCATCAAGTCCATTCTGCAACAACTTCCGCGCCACTCCTGCCGACTCGCCCGTACCGTCTCAGGTCCCCGCTGGTATCTACAGTGAGTCAGTTGAGAGGGATGCTATGGACAACGCCGAAGATGGGTTTCGGCTGTTGCTGCCGTACGGCTTTGGGGGCGACGTCGGGAATGTAAGTGCGGGCGCGCGGAAGAGCGACGGGTCTTTTATTGGAATAGGGATAGTGGCAGAGTTGTTTCAACATGGATACAAGCCTTTCGGCGGCGACTACTACCGCCCTCAACGGCTAGAACGATTGTTGGACCATTGGCGCAAGCTGGTTGACGAAGGCATTTGGTCTGTTGGTTCACAAGGGGTAGAAGGCACCATTGATACCTTCAGGGAGGCTGATACGGTGCGCTGGAGAGACTATGTAATTTCGCCGACTTGGTAACGAAGGCGGTGTTCCCTAGAAATCTCGCTCTAGTCCTGGTGCGACTCTGGCTCTGGTATGCCGCCGATTTAAGGATGATTGTGACCTTCGTCGGACCAGCGCACCGCGACGCGGATCTCTACACGGAATCGCTAAAATATGACCCTATTCCTCGAAGGCAATGGAGATGGATAGGGATCAGACAAGGCTGTGTCATTACCAGTCCCTATCCTCCTCGTCTTCAAACCGTGTAAAGTCTGAGAGCACTGGCCACCTGGCACTGGGAGGACTCGCTGTTGGCAGCGGTTGGTCGGCGGGGTGCTGGAAACCCTGGCAGCTGGGAGCATCGGCACGCACTGTGCTGTTGGCCAACGCGTTGCTAGAGCTTGCTGACGTAATTAGATATTACGTAAGGACTGGCAAGCTACCTGGAATCATGGAGCTGGCTGTTGAGATGAGACCAAAGAAGCATAAGATACCTCCTACCAATACAAATATTGTGGAAGTTAGGACCCCAGCGAAATGAATGGCACTCAAGCCAGAGACCAGGCGCCATACCGTTGCGATCCTCTTATCTAGAATCACTTGCTTTTTTGTTGAAATATTGTGTTACCGTTTAGATGTAGTTAGTGGTCTTATTATAAAATGCCTACATTTATAAGCGAAGTGCTATGTACCTACCACCTACCTCTATATGGTACATGGGACCCGACTAAGGTTACACAGAGATCTAGCCAAGCCACAGCTATTACGGTGACCGAATCGTGCGCCTATGTACCTACCTATGTAATTAAGAGATACAAATCGAAAGCTCATTTTATTTCATTTTATTTTTATATTATTCAGGGACCAGGTTATGTAATGTAACATGATTAAACCGTAGATCGCTGACGAAGAGTTGAAGTCCGTTGAAGAGACCTTTTAATTTCGCGGGCCGGCCTATCATTCCGTTTCGTCGTGCTTGTAGACCGATAGCAGTTGCTAGGCCGACACGATGAACGGGTTTGAGCGCATTGCACCCTCAATTCAACTTCAGCAAGCCTCAGAACCTCCAGAGACAGAGTCTGCTAGTGCTTCGACAACAAGCAGTCCTGCGCTGATTGTTTTATGCACTTGGGTTGCAGCTTATCCAAGACATATTGCTAAGTACACGGACAAATATCGAAAAGACTTCCCCAACGCCAATATCCTTATTGTCCAGACACCTCTCAGCAGTGTTCTTTTCAGCCCGAGTGATAAAGCGCAGCAGAAGCGACTCGGGCCAGCGAGCGAGATTATCAACCAAAGCACGTCGTCCATCTTCTTCCATGTCTACTCCAATGGAGGCACTGTCACGGTCAGCCAGGTACTCCAAGCACTCGTACCGGTGCGACGCGAAGCCATCAAGGCAATTGTACTTGACAGCTGTCCTGGCCGAGCGACCTACCGACGAACATGCCAGGCTGTTATCACCTCGGCGTCCAAACACCTGAGGTTCATCCTCCCGGGTGTCGTATATCCGGTCCTTCTGATCCCGGCCGTGTTGGGAAAGCTGGGGGTCGAGAACGTCATATCTAGAGCCCGACCTCGCCTGAACGACCCGAAGTTCGTGGATGTCAAGACGCCTCGGTTGTACATGTACTCGGAAGCTGACTCCATGGTTTCGTGGAAAGACGCTCACGACCACGCAGAGGAGGCCCGCAAGCTTGGCTATCAAGACGTCCGAGAGATCCAGTTCAAGGACAGTGCACATTGTGCGCATATCATGGAGGATCCAGAGAAGTATTGGGGTGCTGTTCAGTCTCTACTGCAGGGCTTTTGCCTCTAAAAGCTGGGTGCTCTCGAACACGATGGATACCTACCGAGAGCCGAAGCTCTAACTTCGTTGCTCTACTTAGGGACTATGTCATAAGTGTAGTTAGACTTCGCATTGAGTGTACCTAGGTAGCTTTGATAATAGCGGCTCGTTCACTTAGACATAGGGTGTTAGACAAATTCTAGCGGGTCGGACGGAATATTTCTGCAAATTGGTTTTCTAGCTCATTTTGTTTCCGGCTCTCCCTCCGTCAGGGCCAGCGGATGCTTATTAGCCACTATTACCACCGGAGAGCCACGTCGGGCCCGACATACGAGTCCAACCCTGATACTAGGTAGATGATGATCGGTCGAAGTGATACAACGAGATTCTGCAACCCCAATTCACGTCTCCCGTGCTATGAACTTGCACAAAACTGGGCTAGCAAACTTGGTGTTTAACTCAACCTTGATCCTCATGGGCTGCGCATCTTGATCTTTGCTAAACCCGTACCCACACCACTCGATGCCCTCAAACTCTTGCAAAATACGAGTAAGGGTATACTGGATCTGAAGCTGGCCGAAGGTCCGGCCGAGGCATATGCGTGGCCCCATATTGAACGGAAGGAACTGACCCGACTTGGGAGACCATCTTTCCCATCGGGATGGGTCCCAGACGTCGGCGTCTTCCCCTACAATCATCTTGCTGCGCTGCAATCCGTGGACCGAGTATACTAGAAGCCTCATTAGAGAGACCATTTTAAACGGCAGTGAATGCATGTACTCCACTTACACACAAGCTCCCCCTTCAACACTGGTACTTTTCCAGCTCCATTAGAGCCGCCCCCTACCGGGAGTAATGTATCTTTTAAAGCTTCTCTCACATTCAGCCCCAGCGGATGGTATGTCCTCATGGTCTCCTTAATGACATTCTGTAGCTTTATGAGTTTCTTCAAGTTCTCCATGTCTGGGAGAACATCTAGGCCAATACTGTGGGGTTATTTAGTTACGATCTCTTTGTTTAGGTAGGTATCGGATCATGGATAGAACACTGACTGTTCTTGAATTTCACTCCGAAGCTGTCGGACCAATTCAGGCCGCCGGGAAAGTTCAAATAGTGCCCATGTTGTGAGTATTGTCACCGGATCCTAAAGACACAGCTAACATCAGATTCTACATCCAGTCGCGGGTTATTTGTGGCTGTCATACCTTAGAAGCCATCAGAACCGACACCAGTTGATCCTTCACGAACTGTACTCAGATAATTGGTTAGTAGAGGCATGAATCATAGTCATTTACCAGCTAAATGGTTACTCGCCTTTCTGTCCGGCTGCTGTAGGGCCAGCTCTTCCATCAAAGTCCGAGTAGAGACATCCTTGAGTTCCAACTCCTCTATTGGGAGAGAAAGGGTTTTATCGACTAGCCCTCCAATGTATTGGTCGAGTTCCCGGAATGCTGCGGGGGCAATCATCCAGTCAGGAAACAGCTTCGCGAGGTTCCTGAAAGGCAATGTGTCAGCAGTTCCGATTTTTCTCTCGAAGAAATGCGATTGCCATACCCAAAAGGAAGTCTTCGGGTGTTTATTTTGAGCAGAGTTTCCATTGCATCTCTAAACGGCGATTTGTTGCATTGTAATGAAACGGTCGATACCCCGAGGAAGATTTCGGTCACAATGTCCAACTGAAGTCTGTCAATGACATCGAAAACCTCGAGGCCTTGCGGTGCATTGTGGAGATGCTGAAATAGCCTCTGTATATGAGATTCCGATACGGAAAGATCATCTGGTCGAATTCGCGCAGCCTGTTGAACCTTCAATTACTTTTTGAATCAACAAGTTGGAGCTACCTAGCTGGACTTACATGTGGTCGTAGTTGGTCCTTACTTCTCATCCATTTCTGACCATCCGCTGCCATCTGGTCAGATGCTATCTAAAATGTGTTTTGAGCAGATATTCTAATCAACTTACTGGCAAAGACGGAATCTCCAAGGATGTTCTTGAAAACCTCGTGGGTAGTCTCGCCTTTTCCAAAATCAGAGAACTTAATGGGTCAGCCCCATGTGAATGCAGTAAAAGTTATTCTTTGGTTGGACAGTTCGTACCTGGGAAAGCATCACGGCGGTTATGTTCTCTTGCCGATCAGTCAAGACTAGGCGAGTCCCAAGGACTTCCAGTGAAGCTGTGCGCCCCGGGGTGTTGCTGAGAATCTCATTGGTAAATTCTAGGAAGGTATTCTGCCTCATTCGCCAGATAATCCGGAACATGAGATCGAGGCCTAAATTTCTCAGCGTCTGTGTCTCATTTTCTCATATACCGAGATGCCAAGCCTGTGCAATGGGCGTTTCCAACATTATATCGTCATATCTATTGACAGGATGGACATGAACTGACCGAAAGGCAGACGAGCCGGGTTTGAAATACGATCCTCTGGTCCCTTCCCATCTTGAAGCCGTGATAATACGCGTAGTAAGAGGATGACGATACCGAGAGCTATTAGAAGAACACCAAGGCTCTTCTTAGATAAGTCGGAAAATTCAGCGTCCATATTGACTTGGCAGGACGCTGTAAAGTGGTTTATTTGGTCTACTTCATCCAACTATCTGATTTCAATACGACAATTGCAAAGAATTTCTTGGGCCATTATACACATCCAATGCGGCTGTGACGCGTCTGAGAATTCTGTGTCTAATGGTTGCATCGTATCACCCCAAAACCCTTATGCTTTGCCAATAATGGATATGCGGGTAAGCAATATGAATCCCTCGGATCATCTCGCCTACGCGGAGTTCAGTCGGGTCCCCCCCACAAGACGGCTGAAATATTGACGCCACTATCATAAGAATCAGTCGGGTCCTTGTGTGAGACAAATCTTCAGCCAAATGCTCATGAGGCGGCCCGGCCACGACATGAGGCAATTACCGAGAACCTCGGGACCATGTATCCTTTCGTTGCTTACTCTGGGATGAATCTGAAAGGCATACAGCCCAAGAGGAAAAGCTCGCTGTGGCCTAGTTGACACTTCGATACTCCCTTCGTTGACAGCATCGTCCATCAAGACTCTAAGGAACTTCGCCTGTCTAGATCCTCTGTAGCTGGCTTCTCTTGTAAGGGACTCGCGTTATACTATGTCGGCTGTGGAATCAGCGCAAGACGATGTGCCTCCGAAATGGACGGCGGATAGGAAGACACTGATGAGTCTGTCTTTTCTGGGGCTGTTGTGTGTGATGGTTGCCATCGACGCGACTATTTTGGTGCCAGCTCTCCCTGTATGCAATCTTTCTTTGCAATATTCCGTCGAAAGTGGCTAACGATCATCTAAGAGCATTGCAGACGCACTCCATGGAACCGCAAGCGAGACGTTCTGGACAGGGTCATCGTATCTGTTGTCTAACGCAACCTTCCAGCCATTAATCGCCACGCTTTCCGGTACATTCGGACGTCGAGGAATGCTCTTCTTCTCGGTCGTCATGTTCACCATCGGCAGTCTGATTTCTTGCTTGGCCCAAGACTTTGCGACACTTCTGGCAGGGAGGACAGTCAAAGGCATTGGCGGTGGGGGCATCATGGCACTCAATCTGGTCATCATCACGGACATCGTCCCGTTGCGACAGCGTCCCAAGTACTACGCTTTTACTCAGATCTCTTGGGGTCTGGGAACGGTCGCAGGACCTCTGATTGGAGGCGCGATTGCTGAGTATAGCAACTGGCGTGTACTATTCTACATCAACTTCCCCTTCTGTGCCATCGGCCTCGCTACGTCTCCTTTCGTTAAGGAGGTGGGCGGCCGCAGGGAGCAGACCATAAATAGTATGCTGATGCGTGTCGACTGGACTGGTAACTTATTGTTCATGGCCGGGACTACGAGCTTCCTCATTGGTATTACATGGGCTGGGCAGCAGTATGATTGGAACAGCTACCAGGTCTTGGTTCCCTTGTGTATTGGAGTTGTCGTCTTGTGTTCGAGCATACTATGGGAGATGTTCGCCGCGAGCGCACCCTTCATACGGCGTACCATGCTTCGAAGCCGGCCGTTAATGACGACCTACGTATGCACCCTCATTGCTGGATTTCTGCTATACGCGCATCTCTACTACGTGGCGCTTTTTATGATGAGTGTACAGAGTCGCACGGCGCTCATGACGGGTGTGTCGTTGCTTCCTATCTTCATAGGCTTCATGCCCTCCAGCGGCCTAATCGGTGCCGCTATTTCGCGCTGGGGCAGGTGGAAATGGTCCCTTTGGCTAGGCTGGGCCATCAACACTCTGGGCGCTGGACTCTTTATTCTCTTAGATGAGGGCACGGCAGTAGTCGCCTGGATTTTCATCTTTTTCTCTTATGGACTCGGCCAGGGAAGCCTCATCAGCGCGCACAACCTTGCCGTTCAGGCCATCGCGGACGTACCCGACGTGGCATGGGCCTCGGCGCTATTCACTTTTATGAGAAGCGTCGGTTTGTGTCTCGGCGTTGCCCTAGGCGGCACCGTGTTGCAAAGTCAGCTTCGAGTTTCACTTAGCGATCGTGGCTTGCCCGTCGGCATATCCAATCAGTTCGAGTCTTTCATCTTTGAGCTCGTCGATATGCCTTCGGACGACCCGACTCGTATTGCCATCGCAGACGCTTATGCTGAGGCTTTCACGTTCCTCTTTCAGGTCCTGACTGGAATCAGCGCCGCTGCCTTACTGCTGTGCTTCACGATTACTGGTGAGGATACTCTCAATAAGGGGGTCATACCTACCAGGATACTAAGCGGAGACAGCCCTAGTTCGAATGACATGGATGCACCACAAGACCTCGAAGGAAGAGGTAAAGAGAATTAGGATTATTATCAGACGATAATATCTATTAATAAATACCATCCAGCCAGATCCGAGCGAACATTAGTTATGTTGGTATTACACTTTGTGAAACCCACTGACCGCAACTGCTCTCGAAATACCTACCTTCTATCAGAATGGGGGATATCAGTGTTTAACTAAGCTAATATTATAGATGTAGGTATGAACATAGGATACTGTTATTAAATAGGCGTAGATTGTTAATGTTATAAAGTCATCCAGGATCTAGGATCTAGGTGGATGATAGTGTATGTTATAGGTGTTGGGCATATCACTAGTCACCTATAGCCAATAGTTACTTATTGATGTAGGAAGGAAATCTCTATTCAAAATTCAATGAGATACGGACTATGCAAATTCGGTGCCTACCTATATACGACTTAGCCTATTTTCTCGCGAGCTTCTCGTCGCCGAATAATTTAGTCTAAACCCCTGCGCTCATTGCTCTAGGCTCACCCTTAGTAGAGAGCTCCCCTTCTTTTGATACATTAGTTGGAGGACCTTTTCACGAGTCTCTGGGTCCACATTTTCTAACACTAATGTCACATTCTCATTGGGTGAGGTGTTATTAGCCTGTGAAGTCGTCAGCATCTTCCACATATTCTGTGACATGGTATACTCGTGTTGTTGACATACTGTTCTCCGCGTTGCACCCAACCCACGACCTCGCTCAGCACTTCCACTTGCTTGTACGTAAATTGGCCGGTAATGCTCCTGAGCTACATTGGACCGTCTATCAGTCTGCTCCTGGATGGACTGCCGGCTATTAAATTTATATTGCGGCATGGACCAGGAGGTTCTGGTTTCGGACACTGTACTATCTGATTGGAGGATGCTTGAAATGGTATCTTGTTGGTTAGAATGGCCAGGGCCGCTAAGAGAAAAGTATGGCATCTCGAAATCCGTTTCGACTAGGGCCTGAATATCATTCAAAGCGCTAGACGAGTCGAGTGCAAAGCTATTAATGACAGAATCTGAAGGGGTGGTGACAGGGTGGTCTCGAAGCACGGGGCCGGGAATGAAACCAGAGGGAAAGCCAGTGGTATCGGTACCGGTAGACTGCGTTGTATCGTTCATTGATTCTCGAGATTGGGGGGAGACCCCCGACGCCGCGTTGGTAAAATATCCTAAGTCTGTATAGGGAGGGTTGTTTATTGTCGTTGGCATGTCTTGACAGCTTACTAGAGTGTAAACTTGACCGTAATCAGGGGTAGGTTCAACTATAGAGACATGTTTTGAATATGTATTGGAATTTGAAGAGACACGATTGCCAAGCTGAGAGGCAAGTAGGCTTTGAGCATAATCTGGATAACATTCTTCTAGGGGTTGAAGCATGGTCCCCTTGCTGGCCTGTTGACGTTGTGTCTGAGAGAGAGATGCATATCTGGTCTTTCTATCAGCGCCATCTCAAGGTGCCATTTTTTATGATAGGCTACTTACTTGTTGCTGAGCTCCAAAGGAGACCGAGCCGGGAAGTATTCTCTCGAAATGGAACTCCAATTTCGTCCATGAAGCATGACCGCTGCTAGGAGGCAATCGTCCTGAGGCCAATCAGTCATAGCCAACATGAATTCGTACCAACTAAGACAAAAGAACATACATCAGCCTGAGTCCATGTCGATTTGCCAAGGCTTGGATTCAAGGCGTTGCGCCAGCGCTTGTGGCATTCTATTTGCCATAGTGCGGGCCCATCAGTCAGCACTTGTAGGTACCTAGGTATTTATGGACATTGAAGGCTTAACCGCACTATTCACGTACGGTCGGGGGTTCTTGTGCCTACTACGTCTGATACGGCTGTCCATCTGGCACATACCCACGTTAGTTACAAGCACACACACAAGGCTCGGCACGAGTACGCAATACAGGATGGGGCGCATAGGATACAAGGGAAAAGAAATAAAGACGCACCTGGCCCCATGCCTTTCCACAGCTTGCATAAGTTTCGTATCTTCTGCTTTGCTCCAAGTACCACGATGCCGTTGTCCATGGATCTTATGCCAGCGTTTGCGGCAGTCTTTGTTGCTCCGATCCGAAAGGTTTCGTGCAATCTGAGTCCAGCTCACTGTCTCGTCTAATATAATATTTAGTGAGGTTTACTCTCCATAGCTGGATAGGGACCTATAATGTAGGTAGTTGAATCTGCTGACCTTCCTTGAATAATTCAACTTCGTTTCTGAGCACAGTGTCCTCGATAGGAGTCCATTTCTTACCCATTGACCTGATAATTCTTTCAATTTTCAATAATTCAGTAATTGATTTTATCCGGAAAAATCTTCGAGATCTTCGTATACCCGCGCATTAGGTGCGTTACGATCAATCCCAT
Source organism: Hypoxylon crocopeplum (assembly GCA_022578875.1). Classification (NCBI taxonomy): domain Eukaryota; kingdom Fungi; phylum Ascomycota; class Sordariomycetes; order Xylariales; family Hypoxylaceae; genus Hypoxylon; species Hypoxylon crocopeplum. The sequence continues at coordinate 226,144 of MU399580.1, forward strand.
AGCTACGGTCTCAAGTAAGCAAGCCTCAATGTAATGCAAGATAAGATATGCCTTAACTACCTACCTAAATCATCAACTTCCATTCAGCCCCGAAGGGTGGTAAGCCTTATCTTCAGAGGTACCTTCAGTCACACCTATCACTTGCATTTGTGACATTTTTATTGATTTGTGGCGTAAGCCTCGAGCGTCATTGATATTCCCCGAATGATGCAGGTTCTATGTTAATGAGACGCGGTCTGGGCCCTTCACAGGGGTGAGACTTGGAAAATTCAGCTCAGCTCGATTACCTAATGCACTTTACTTTTCCTCTGGACAGGAGCAACGCTCGATCGACCGTTGGGACCCGACTAAAAGATATATTGAAGGATCAATATGTTCGCGACTAATGGAATATGGGAGACCGGCAGCTCAGCCTTACATGACCTCCAGTTCCTACAATTCGGTCAGTCGAGTCAGAGTCTAGTACCTGACGGTTCGGGCTTCTCGTAATCCCTGATATCAGCTCCAGGTGAAGCCATGAAGCCTTTCAGGTGAGAAGTAGTGTGTCTCAAAATCAAATATATGGAAGGGTATTTGATCATATATATACATGATAATAGGATTCGAGATCTCTACGTTTCCCCATCTTCTAGTTAAGAAACCAGAACTCTTGTACTGTTAATAGGTATTCTTAGGTAACTACCAAGTACCGGTACCTATTATGAAAATGACTGCAGACGACTCTCGACCAAATGGCCTCTTTCATACAAGCACGACGGGCGCTCATGAGTTAAAAGGAAGACATGGCATTAATGGCACGAAGGGTATCAATGGTACTAATGGTAGCAACGGCGTTAATGGGGCCAACGGCATCAATGAAATAATCCGCACCAGGGAGCCTATTGCTATCATTGGCTGCGGCATGCGCTTACCTGGCGGTGTACATGACTCTACAGCTTTTTGGGAACTCTTAACCAACAAGCGCGATGGCCACTGTCTTGTTCCCGCTGACAGATACAACATCTCCGCTTACCACTCAAAGCAACCGGGCAAGCCTGGTCAGGTGGCTAGTGAATATGGGTGAGTCTTCTGTTCATTGCGTCATCTTTGAAATGAGTTTCAATGCGTCGAATTTTGTGGCTTTATTGACACTGTCTGTCCAAGGTATTTTCTTGATGTTAACCCAGCGGAAGCCGACCCATCGTTTTGGTCAATGACAGCAAGAGAGCTTTCCGAGCTCGATCCTCAACAACGCCTTGCGCTTGAGGTTACTTATGAGACTCTACAAAGCTCTGGTACTACTCAGTGGAGAGGCAAGCTCATCGGCGTTTATGTTGGCGTTTTTGGCGAGGTGAGCATTGCCTCCTCTTTCGGAATGCGTGCCCTTTTCCCTTCAATTTGAGACTCTGCTGGGTTTAAAGAATAATGTCTTCAAGTTCATTCCTCGCCCGATTCTCCATGGTATAACCCGCAAATATTAGCTTGACGCATGCTTGCTAACGATAGCCATCTAGGACTGGGCGCATATACAAGCTCAAGATGACCAGGACCTGGGGATGTATCGTATTGCAGGGTACGGAGATTTCGCTGTGGCAAACCGCATTTCATACGAGCTCGGCTTTAAGGGTCCATCGTAAGAGACTATTAGACTCGAAACGCAGATGGCTTGCATGTTAACTTATGAACCCAGCATGGTGATACGGACTGCGTGTTCATCTTCACTTACCGGTCTTCACGAGGCGTGTCTGGCGCTCGAAAGTGGAGAGTGCGAGTCTGCCATCGTCGCTGGCACGAACATGATCCTGGATCCCCAGATGACAGCATCGCTCACGGCTCAGGGGGTCCTTTCGCCACAGGGGCATTGCAGGTCTTTTGACGCTGACGCAGATGGATATGCTCGCGGAGAGGCTGTCGTCGCTATCCAGATAAAGAGATTAGAGCATGCGTTGCGCGATAATGATCCAATCCGAGCTGTTATTAAAGCATCCTGCCTCAATTCAGACGGTAAAACGGCGGGACTATCACAACCGAATTCTGAAAGCCATGCGGAATTAATAAGGAGGAGCCACCGTCTTTCTGGGATTACTGACTTGTCTAAGACGGCTATGATCGAGTGTCATGGAACGGGTACGCAGGTCGGCGATCCGCTAGAAGCTGGGGCAGTGGCCAGCGTCTTCAGAGATCATGGCATCCTTATAGGCTCCGTCAGTCCCCTTTCCCAAAACATTTCTCTTTCATCTTACGTCTTACGTTCCTGTGTACTAATGAATCGAACCAGGTCAAACCTAACGTAGGACACTCAGAGGGTGCCTCTGGCATTACTAGCGTTATCAAGATGATGCTTGCACTCGAGCACAGCCAGATTCCGCCAAATATCAAATTCCAGACAGGAAATAAGAAGAGTAAGATAAGAGAGCCGTGTTCATCTGTGGATTTTCTAACCAAACTGCTCAGTTCCTTTCGAGGATGCAAAATTAAAAGTCCCCACAGAGGTGATGCCTTGGCCAGAGGATCGCCTCGAGCGTGTAGGCGTTAATAGTTTCGGCATCGGTGGCGCCAATGCCCATGTCAGTGAATTATTTTCATTTTGTCTTTCTTCCCCCACCGCCAACTAGGTCAATTCGGATTTTGATTCTAGTAGGTACTCATCGAGTCAGCTAAATGCGCCGGGGTCGATTCTTTCTACGCGTCCCGAAATGGTGTGCCAGCTAGAGGTCATGAAGCATACCTTCTGAACTTCACGGCACACACTGCCGACGCCTTACGAACTGTTGTACAGTCGCATGAAAAGTACCTGAAAGCCCACCCAGATAGAGTTGATGACCTCCGTTACACTTTGGCAATAAGGCGGGAACCTCTCGCTCACAGGGCATTCAGCGTCGTGTCGAATGATTCTTTCGGCAACGATCTCGTCGTATCGCAATTCCGAAAGGCCTACAATGACCCTCGTACAATCTGGACCTTCACGGGCCAGGGAGCCCAGTGGGCCCAAATGGGTGCGAGTCTAATACTTGAAGATGAAAACTTCAAACGTACGATCCAAGCCCTCGAGCTAATGCTTCAGAGTTGCCGCTCTCCCCCAACGTGGTCTCTATCAGGTGCGCGCTAATTCTCGATGCCGTTGCTGTGTTATACACGATATTGATATTATTATATAGAGGAGCTCCTCAAGCCTAGTAAAACAAGTCGTCTTTCAGAGGCCGAGTTCTCTCAACCTTGCTGTACAGCTATACAGGTTGCCCTCGTCGACATGCTTAAGAGCTGGGGTATGCAGCCATCCGCTGTGTTAGGACACTCAAGTGGTGAGATTGGAGCTGCGTACGCTAGTGGCGTCATAACGGCCGACGACGCTATACGCATTGCGTATTTTCGTGGTCAGGCAACTAAATCTCTTCTTTCCCAGACTGGCTCGGTCAAGAAGAGTGCCACTGGTGGTATGGCAGCCGTCGGTCTCAGCCGGAATGAAGTTGAAGGCTTCTGTGTGCCTGGAGTGTTGATCGGCTGTGAGAACAGCCCAAATTCTGTCACCCTGAGCGGCGACGTCGAGGCCCTTACGGAGGTTTTGCAAAACATAAGCTCAACTCACCCAGACTCTCTCGTGCGTCGACTGCGAGTAGAATGCGCATATCATTCTCACCACATGGAATTGATTGCGCCCGATTACGAAGCTATGATCGTCGACATTAAAGGAAGCCCTCCGCGCGTTCCATTCTACTCATCTGTGTCTGGAGGCCTTCTCGATTCGACAACCTCACTTGATGCTGCTTACTGGACACGTAACCTCGTCTCCCCTGTTCTTTTTTCGCCAGCAGCGTCGGCCATTTTGAGAGATCTCGACTCAACTTTGTCATCGTCTTCGGCTCTTGTCTTCCTCGAAGTCGGACCTCACAGTGCTCTGGCAGGTCCCTTGAGGCAGATATTCCGGGCGACGAGGACAGCAGCTACGGCAGAGTACATTCCAACCTTGGTACGTAACAATGATGCCCAATTCTCGGTACTAGCGACAGCAGGAACCCTTTTCCAACTTGGGGTGGATGGAATAGATCTCTCAGCCATTATCCCGAAAGCAAGCGTTCTCACGGATCTTCCGACTTACCCCTGGCAACGCTCTGGTCATTACTGGTCGGAGAGCCGTCTGTCAAAGGCGCGCAGGCTCCGAGAACATCTTCCTCACGATATTCTTGGAACGCGTGTTAATGATGTCTCGGGTTCCAACCCAACATGGCGTAACATGCTTCGCCTTGACAACGCCCCCTGGATCCGAGATCACAAGATCGAGAGCGATATGATCTTCCCGGGTGCCGGATATGTCTGCATCGTCGGAGAGGCCACCCGGCAGTTGACGGGGGTATCACCCTTCACTGTCCGGGAGGTAAACATCAAGACAGCGCTTACCATGCACGAGGGGCAGGCGGTGGAGATTATCACTAGCCTCAAGCCAGCTCGTCTGACGGATACTCTTGATTCGACATGGTATGATTTCGAGATCTCGTCATTTCGGGGCGACACGTGGGTCAAGCATGCTTTTGGCCAGGTACGGTCAGAGTCAGATGCTCCAAGGGGCGAAACTACGCCGTCTAACATCGACTTGGCGCGTGAAGTGAATTCAGATCGATGGTATGCCAGCATGGCACATTTAGGACTCAACTATAGCGGGCGGTTTCAGGGGCTCAAGCGGTTGAAGGCAGACGTAAAATCCCACCACGCGGGCGCAATCGTTAACAACAGACTGGACCCTGGCGAGTCTGTATATGCCCAACATCCTTCCACGATCGATCTTGTGTTCCAGCTCTTCAGCGTGGCCGCATCTAACGGCGTTTCTCGACAACTATCCAGCCTAGCTGTACCCACATACATCGGACAGCTGTATGTCGGACACCTCGAAGGCGACTTTGAGGTTGAAGCACAATCAACCTCTACACCGCGTGGTGTTCTGCGCGGTAGTGCAAAGGGGATGGCTGAGGGGAAAATGGTGCTGAAACTTGAAAATATGCAGATGACGCCGTTGGCTGACGTGCGGGACTCCCGAGGAGATGATCCGCATGCTGCGACTGAGCTGGTTTGGAGGCCCGACATTAACACTATCGACAATACAGCTCTAATGCAGCCGAGGGGCAGCGAAGGGCACCTGAACCTCGTAGGTAGTTTCGGTCGCGTGCTTGAGAGGATGGCTCTTGCTTGCATGGTTGAGTCAAGTATGCTCCTCCAAGACCTTGAGCCGTGCCAACCGTTCCTTTTGAAGTTCCGCTCCTGGCTGGACAAGATGCGAAGGCTCGCCCTTGAGGAAACCTATCCCATGGTGCCAGACTGCGGTGATATTGTAAAGATGACTTCCAAAGAAAGGATGAGACTCATCAGCGATATTTATGAGCAAGTTAAAGATACCAAAGTCTGGCCGGTAGCAGCTGCTCTTCAGCGAATCGTCCTGTCATGTAGGGATATATTCACTGGAAGAGAGGATTCCATCGCGCTACTTGCCGATGGTGATGTTCTCGCCAAAATCTACGACCTTGGCAGATTCACCGACTTTGGGAGATTCTTTAACCTCGCCTCTCACTACAAGCCGAATCTGAAGATCCTGGAAATTGGCGCAGGAACTGGCGGCACCACACAACCAGTACTCGACTCGTTGACGTCGGCTGACGACAAGAGAATGTACTATTCGTACACGTTCACCGATATCTCGTCGGGATTTCTAGTGGCAGCTAAGGACCGCTTTAAGAACTATGATGGTATTGAATACCGCACCTTAGATATCACGAAAGATCCTCTTGGCCAGGGGTTCGAGGCTAATAGCTACGACATGATTGTTGCATCCAATGTGAGTGGTGGCATAGATAACTCTCTGAAACGAAGTCCCAGATCCATAACTAACCAATCACAGGTCATTCATGCGACTCCAAGCATTATCGAGTCACTGAAGCATGTTCACAAGCTGCTAACGCCCAAGGGAAGGTTGTTCCTCCAAGAGATCTGTCCGCCTACCAAGTGGATCAACTTCATCATGGGCACCTTCTCTGGGTGGTGGCTTGGTGAACACGATGGCCGGGTAGAAGAACCATACTTGCAGCCCCAGAAGTGGGATCATGTCCTGCGCGCTGCTGGATTCGACGGCTTGGATGCCGTCTACTGTGACGAGCAGTTCAACAATAATATGATCGCTATACCACAGCAGCCCAAACCAACACAGGTCGCGGTTACTCTGTTGTCCAGGGAAACCCTCATGAACAGCACGTCCGTCTCACAGCTTCAAGAGGCATTGAGAAGCAGAGGTTATGAAGTGGGTGTTTGTCGCCTTGGCGATCTTCCGCCGGTAGACGGAGCGATCATCTCGATCCTCGACATTGACCAGCCATTCTTCCATGAAGTCGACGAGGAACAGTTTGAATGGTTCAAGTCTCTGATTGCAAGTCGCGAGTGCAATAAATCCAGCATATTGTGGGTGACTGGCGCGGCCCAAATAGCTTGTACTGATCCACGATATGCCATGACCCTAGGCACAGCACGAACAATCCGCAATGAAATGGATATGGACTTCGCAACGCTCGAGTTAGACCACTTTGATGACAGTGGGAAATGGCAGGGCGTAGTAGCTACATGCTTCTCTGAATTCCAGTCGTGTCTTGCTACGGCCTCCAAGTCGACTGACATGATGAAGCCAAACTATGAGTGGGCTTTTGCGAACAATGCTCTGCAGGTTGGCAGATTCCAGTGGATATCAGTCAATCACGAACTCTCCGTCTCAAGGTCTCAAAGCTCTGATGATGAAACCCTCGAGACGGCCGCACCACGCAAGCTCAGCATCGCTAAGCCAGGTCTTTTGAGCTCTCTCTGCTGGTGGCAGACTAAGCCAGTCGTATTAGAGAAAGATCAGGTTCGGATCAAAAACTTTGCCGTTGGGTTAAACTTCAAAGACGTCTTGATCTCCATGGGGATTGTCGATGGACAGGCCGTTGATGACGAAGGCCTAGGGTGCGAGTGCGCCGGCGTTGTCGAGGCCGTCGGACCGAACGTTACTGATCTCTCTCCTGGTGATCGGGTCATGGTCTTACACATCGGCGCCTTTGCCACCAGCATAGTCGCAAACACAGAGGCTTGCGCGAAGATCCCTGCCCATCTCAGCTTTGCCGACGCAGCATCCATGCCGACTGTGTATGGCACAGTTATCCACTCATTGCTAGACAAGGCTCAGCTAGAGAAAGGTCAGACTGTGCTGATTCACAGTGCCTGTGGCGGTGTTGGTATTGCTGCCGTACAGATATGCCGCATGATCGGTGCCGAGGTTAGTAAACAGACTGGCCTAGTAGTATCCTTTATTTACCACTGACTACTCGTGACTTCACCTACAGATCTTCTGCACCGTTGGCAGTGAAAACAAAGTCCATCACTTGATGAGCCAGTATGGCATATCAAAAGATCGAATTTTCAACTCTCGTGATCTCTCTTTCCACCGCGACATCATGCATGCCACCAGCGGTCGCGGTGTCGATGTCGTTCTGAACTCCCTGTCCGGGGAACTGCTACATGGAAGCTGGAGATGCGTAGCTCCACATGGTTGCATGATCGAGATCGGGAAGCGAGATCTGATCGGGCACGGAGCGCTTGCGCTGGATCCATTCGAGGAGAATCGTTCCTATTTCGGTATTGAATTCGCCCACTTGTCCTCCCAGAGACCAGCTATTGTTTCTAGGTACGTTCTACATTAGATCAGTCAGATTTGCCTCACCTGGGGGGCATGGAGAGGAGGGAAGGAACATGACGAAGAGAAGAATGCTGATTAAAACAGGATTCTGAAAGATATCGTTAAGTATTACGACCAAGGATACATCACACCGATAAGACCAATTACAGAGTTTGAAGCTGCTAGACTCGAAGATGCCATGCGATTCATGCAGAAGGGTAATCATATCGGTAAAATCGTCGTCACTATGCCTGACCACGTCCAGGATCTTCTTGCTCAATCTAGGAGACCCGCATTCTGCCTCCTTGGAGATGCCTCGTATATCTTGGTAGGTGGACTTGGAGGCCTTGGCCAAGCAATCGCTATATGGATGGCCGAAGCAGGGGCACGGGAAAGTAAGTGAACTTCTTCATATTAAATAGACCATCGCCATTCTATCATCGGTAATACTAATTAGATCTGAAGTCATCTTCTTGTCTCGATCGGCGACGTCGAGATCGTATGACGCATTCTTGAAAGAGCTCAATGCGATAGGATGTAATCCTGTTTTGGTCGGTGGGTCAGTGAGCAGCAAGGAGGATGTGCGACGCGCGGTCCGGGCTGCCAGTCACAAAATTGGAGGTATCATCCAGATGTCCATGGTACTCAACGTAAGTCATTTCCAATTCTTCTCATTCGGACACCAAAAACTATATGAGTGAATGAATAAACTTCTCTGACACCTGTATAGGACATTAAGCTCTTGGATATGCCTTTCAAGGACTGGGCTGACACTGTTGACACGAAGGTCCTGGGGACCTGGAACTTACACGCCGTGCTCGAAGAGGAGAGGCAGAAGGATGTCGACTTCTTTCTCCTCTTCAGCAGCTACAGCGGGCTAGTAGGTCACTGGGGCCAGGCTAATTACGCAGCAGCAAACACGTTCCTCGACGCCTTCACTCAATATCGGCATTCTAAGGGGCTCACCAGTGCTACTGTAGATGTCGGAGTCATGGAGGACATCGGGTACGTAAGCAGGAACGCCAACGTTCTCGGCCATTTCCACAAGACATCTACACACGTGCTGCGTGAGAAGGATCTTCTTGATGCCGTCCAGCTCCTACTTCAGCGATCAACGCCCCCGAAGGAGACAGGAGGCCGCGCTTACGTCAACAAGGCTCAGATCGGGCTCGGCGTTCGATCGACACAACCGCTTGACAGCCCCAACAATCGCACGGTCTGGAAGAACGACCGACGCATGGCGGGGTACCGCAACATGGAGGGTGGAAGTGCTGCAGCATCCAGCTCTGGAAACGACCAGCTCAAGGAATTCCTGAGTAATGCCGCGACGGATCCAGGATATCTAGACACCGAGGCAAGCGCCGACTTCCTTGCTCGGGAGGTAGGCCGAACACTTCTAGGTTTCATGCTCAGGGACGCAGGAAATGATGATCTGGCGGGCCTCGACGTCCGTCAGTCTTTGAAGGACATAGGCGTAGACTCACTCGTCGGCATTGAGCTGCGCAACTGGTTCCGCCAGTCTCTCGCCCTTGAAGTTACCGTCATCCAGCTTATGGAATCGCCGAGCCTGCTGGCCCTTGGGGCGCGCGTGGGGCAGATGCTCAAGGAAAGAGTCATGGGTCCGGCTCAGGCTAATAAGGAGTATTTGGAGACAAAAATGCCCTAATCGCCGATGGCAGCGATAGCTCGAACTCCTTGATTCATGGGGGGATACACAGGGATTAGCGTCTAGAGGTGGATAGAACAATAGGTAGACGATAGAAGACATCCTTGAGTTACTACACACCTTAATTCTCTATAGACAAGTAAGTACCTATTTATATATATATGACTCCCTTTCCTTAAAGTTCCGGGCCTTAAGTGAAGTCCCGACGTAACCGATATTATTAAAAGAATTGCTATTTCAATAGTACCCCACTTTCAATAGTAGTCAATTTTGGAGAATCCGGAAGGCGGTGAACTAATGCGGAAAGCGGTAAGCGTATTGCCGCTTATATGGCAAGGCTCTAGTATCAATCTAAATAACTCTTATTACCTTACTTGCAACTAGGTAAGGAATATATCGTTTAGAAGCTCTTATTTAAACGATTCAATTAGTATTAGTTTCGTCCTGGTGCATTACCTATGTGGCTAGCTATAGGGCCGAGAAAGTGGAGAGGTGGCGCTGGCTAAGGTCAAGGTGATCACGTGATACCACTTGTCTCGATCATACGGAAGTCCTACTGACCTAACTAACCTGATCCGACTTGACTGGCCTTGTTTGATTAATATAACTTAACTCTATGGACTAACTAACTGATTGATCAATTAACTGGCTAGCTAATTAACTGTATATATATAGGTCATAATAGTAAGTCAAAACAAGATGATGTCCCGTGATACCCTCGCTGACAGCCATCCACCTTCCTACCCCTATAGCAAGCCTTATAATAAGCCTTATAATAGGTGCACTGGAATGAAATTTATATCAATATAACCGCCTAAGTGAGCCCTTCCAAATGACATTAATTTCGTTTAATTGTAAGCAGGTAAATAGAAACTATTCGAGAAGATACTGGAATCCAGTTAGATAGGCGGCAAAGCGCTTACCGCTTTCCGCATTAGTTCACCGCCTTCCGAATTCTCCAAAAAGCCACACTATTAAAAGTGGGATACTATTGAAATAGCAATTCTCTAATAATAATGCTAACTATCTATAATAATTTACCTCGATTAATACTTTGCTTCCTTATTACTAAGCGAATGCAATTTTCATCATGTTCGCATTCCGGCACACCTTCTTCACCTAGTGACTTGGACCATAACTCCTTGACTATAGACCTAGGTGGATCCCGAGCAGTCTACGCCCGACGGCCCGCTTGCGCTGGCAATGGCACGGCCCACACAGCCCGCTTTGCCAATCAATAAACGCCCATTAGCACTCCACTCCCTACCATCATCACCCAAGCCATAGCTAAAGCTCCAGTCCGTGAGGCCGTCACAGCCCTTCAGCTGTTGCATCAAACCATTGCTCTACTGCCCGAAGTCGGAGGTTACGTACCCGTTGCCCCAGATCCAGAACTCATCGTAAAAGAACTTATACGCGACGTCGCAAGAGCCGCCGGGCTTGTTGGACAGCAGCTAACGAGGACTCTTAGGCGTGATATAATACAGCACCTTTAGGTCCGGCTTAGTGGACGTAATAATGGTGATGCCGCCGCCCTTCCAATTCATGGGATTAGCGGGGTCGTTACCGTCGCAATTGTCCGACGTAGCTTTAAAGAGCTTATTACACTCGGCTTCATCGAAAGGGATCTTAACCCCTAAAGGCCAGTCCACGAAGATATCTACCTCGTCGAGAATCTGGATTACTTATCAATACTGGTTTATGTCACGCGAGGATGGAAGGATAGACTTACGCGGGGGTTATAATTACGGCCAACAGAACCGGAGTCTTTATCTTAGACGCCTTAGGCTACGACGATTTGACAAAAGGCCTTAATATTGCCTGCGAAGGTATCGACGGACATATATGTCTTCGACCCAAGACCGTTGCAATGCAAGTCATTTGTAGGTTTGGAAGGTGGTGCTGGAGTTGGCGTAGGAGTTCGAGTTGGAGTTGGAGTTGCCGTCGACGTTGGCATATCTGGCGCCTTGCTGGCCCATTTCTTCACTTGCTGGATATAATCGCTGGGGTACTGGTCATCGTCGGTCCATTCTAGATCTGTCAAAGGTGCCAGAGTGTCCTCGCCAGCGAGACCACTAGCATCAACGGTACTGTCCTTGCTGAACGTAAAGGTCAAATCATCGCCACCATCTGTCAAGGTATTTTCATAGTTTGTACCAAATAACCCCCAATCGGAACCGTTGGTGAGGACCAATTGACCAATCTTTGGGTGGACTTCTCCTATCGCTTCGCCGTTTGCTATTGGTAGCCACGGATACCTGCCAAGGTGAGTCTTTGATGGTTGGGTATTATGTGTGGGCATTGTGCACCTACTCGCCAATCTCGCCTTGCACATATTTGGAAAGAACATATTGTGCGTAGTTGTCGGCTGTATCGCATTAGCACATCTCCACAAAAGGCACTGTTGGATTGATCAACCATTGAGCGTGATGTCTGTTGCAATGTTTTTCCTGTTAGTACGGGCAAGAATCTTCGTATTTTGCGAGCCATATGCGTCGACCGAGACTAGTCTCCTTCTGTAACCTCGATCATCCGGGCTCCTGATATATTCGTAAATCTTCATGTTCATGTCGACAATGTGGCGGTTCCCATTCGCTTCAAATGCGATCCTGTTTGCATGCATCATCTCGTGCAGAATTATATAGGCTAGCCAAAGAGTCAGTGTACAGTCAAGAGCATTAAGGGCGTGTTCGAATATAGGATCTACCTCTGTTCGTATAGTACTGCATGTTGTATTTGTGGGTATAGTCTGAGTCATCTTTGTACTCATTGATCCGATCTGCCAGGCTTTTATAGGCGAAGAAGCTATTACACATGTACATGTTCATGGTAGCACCTTTGTCGTTGTAAGGTTTCTTTCCGGTCCCATCGGAATTCTCGGTGTTCCAAGTGTAGGCTTTCAGACCTGGCCCCTTCGCTTTACACCTTGAGTCCAGTTCTCTGTCAACGTTCGCACCGCAGCCAACGTTGATTTGAACCTTTAAAGGCGTGGGAGTGATTTTCCATCCTTGTCCAAAGGTTTTGGCATTATCGAAAACCGCTTGAATTTTGGATTGGTAGTCCTCTAGACAGAAGTTAGTATCTAACACTAAGGTTTGTACCGAAATTTGGGACAACGAGATTACTTACTGTTTAATGCTGGTGGTCCAAAAAAGTCTACTGCGGCCACATCATTGAAATCGACATTCGGGAGGGCTGTCACGAGTTTGATAGCGTCGTCCCATGCCGATTCGATGTCGCTTTGTCTTTTGCACTCACCACTAAACACTAAATTCACAGATTGGATGTCGACATCTTGTCTGGCCTGGCTGGAGGGAAGAGCGGCTGTTTGTTTTAGTAGCAAAGACAAGTACAGGGAGCTGGTGATTGTAAGCCTCATTATGAAAACACATGCGGCGGTATAAGTGAAAGGATAGGCAAGCGGAGAGAGAGTGGAGGAGACGAGTGAATGTCGTCAAAAAGAAGGCACGTTTCAACGGAAGCTGATGTGCTGCCTATCTATAGAGTTCGAAGTTTGACATAAGGGAGTATGACTTACCAGAACCAAAGACTACCTTTTCTCAAACATTACCACCACACCAACAACATGCAGAGATGATGGTAGCTGAGAGAGAAGGAGTATGAATGTTTGGTCCATTGGGCTGAAGGAGCGGCGAGGTGGCGAGGCGCGGCCAACAGTGCTCCTAATAATACCTACCTAGGTAGACATCGTTGCATGAAGTGTCTGGTAAATTGAATGTTTAAAGATGTTGGACTGTTGCCTGTGAAGGCTGTAACCTCCCTTGATTACGTAATACCACCCAACAGTAGGGCCATTGAAATTTGACCCATTTGTGGCTGTACACCCAACACGAAGTCCTTTAATGTCCTCCCACGTCATTGTCTCATTATAAATCTCCGGTACCTATGCTACGACCCTCAATACCTCAATATTCAGATTGGCGATTACATCCCAAATTACAACGACTCATCTGACAATCATTCTCACTGCGATAAACAATCATGGATTCCTTTCTTGATGAGAAATCTACTCAGGCCGAGATGCCTGCACTTCTTACCCCGGACGCCAAATCTGGCAAATCTAGCCGGACGCGCACCTCCAAACCCCTTCTCACCATCCTCACTCTCCTGTCCCTCGCCGCCGCCGCCTTCTACTTCTGCCGAAACGGCATCCCCTTCTACCAGACACCGACCTTATCTTCTTCCTGGAACGATGACTCTGAATGGCCTATTCCCAAGATCCCCGGCCCTGAACTCCCCGCTCCCGTTGAGCCGTTCGAGCCTCTCAAGCGCTACAGCCTCCACTACGGCAAGGTCGCTTGCTGGCAGAATGGCGGGGTGTGGATCAAAGAGCTCACGCCCGTGGAGATGTCTTCTCTAGCTATCGATCGCTTCCGGGACACGGCCCGCGCGCTCGAACAGGCGGACGAGGACGCATTCTGCACGCGCCTGCGCATGCACGGCGCAAGTTTCTGGCAGCTGCCGCCACAATGGCCCGAGCATGTCAACTGGTGCGAGGCTATGGATGATTGTGTGAAGCCGACGAAGAAGGTGAGCCTTGAGGTGGGCTTTCCGGCGAGCGGTGGTGTGTGGATGCTCGATACGAGTCAGGGATGGGATGGGCTGTACCCGCAGAGTTTGGGCCTGCGAAACACGCTTACGATGGACGAGAGGTGCGAGGTTATCAAGGATCTAGGCGGCCGTTTCTGTGAAGATATCCAGGTGTGTCCAGAGATGGCTGCTTTGTTGGGACCGTAGAGGGTGTGCAGGGCCTGGAGACGACGGCCAGGCAGGGGGTGTTGCTTGAGATGCTTTCTTATCTTGCAGTATGCGGTACTATAGTGGCAGGTGTATGATAATACTACGATTTTTTGCCCTACGGCGCACTCATTTCTTTTCATTACCCGCGAGGCTTATAGTAGGGCTGAGGGCGCGAGTGTAGCGCTTCCCTTTTCCCGTTACCGTACCGCTGTATGTAGTGGCCCCCAACGTACCTTGGGTACTTATTATAAAGCTGAAACAAAAAATGTACGCCACAAATACACCCCATATCTATTTTAGATCAAATGTAAGAATCAGCTTCCGAGCAAAATGTTGGACGACTTGTTGGTAGCCGCCGCATCGGCTTCTCGGTCAAGTCCTTTTGCCAAGGCACATTAACGAAGCAATTCTTTTAAGCTGTGCTAGATATAGATTGGTTTATAGATTACTTTTTGGAACACCTGATAATAACTGGCAGCCAACTATACCAGAAATTTTAAGCCGGATACGTAATATATTCTAATATCCCTTAGTTTATTTAATCTTTTTAACCTTAACTACGTCGGTAAGGAAACTTTTTATTAAGTTTCCGAGGTAGTATTTTAATTAGCGAATATTATAAATCTATTTATATAATTATAATTCTTTCTTTCGCGTTATATTCGCCGAATATACGCTAATAATCTATGATTTAAATTATATCTTAATTTTTATTTAATCGTTTTCGTATAAATATAAGATATAATCGCTTACGTGGATTCTTATACGTATTAAAATTTCGTTCGTTTAGGAATTTTTATATCCGTAGTTATAATATAATCTTATACGGAAAGAAACTATACTAAAGTTAACGTTAACGATATAAGTTAATATCGATTTAACTAAATTACCTTTATAAGTAACATATTAGTTTAACGACGTTTTTACGTTTGAATATATCTTGGTATTAGTTTAATTAGTCGCCGTAAGGTTATAAAAAAAAGATCTAATTAATCTAAGGATAAAAGCAATCAAACTATTAGTACAGTTGATAGGCAGTTATGGTCAGGTGTTCCAAAAAGTAATCTGTAAACCAATCTATATCTAATAAAAAACCAATCTATATCTAGCACAGCTCATTCTTTTTTTAGGCGTGGCTATAGGAATGTCGGGCCAACATGTCTCGGGGCGCAGTGCCAGTGTGACATCCCAGCAAAACGACGCTTCAAATTTCGATGAGTTGGCATTGCCGGAGAGCAGCCTCCCTCCAAGCTTCCAGCCTTGAGTCTTATAACTTGTGACTTTCCTTGTTCGCAGTTAGCACAACCAGCCCGTCGTCTTGCTTCAGTCATCCCCGCAAGCAAAACCCTTCTTAGATACAGATTCTCCATAAACTGTGCACCAGCTGTATCGAGCCATCTGATTAAGCTCTTCTTATCTTGCCACAGATATGTATCCTAAGTTTCTGAGCCGGACGGCTTTCGCTCTCTTCGCGGCCTCCACTTTCGCACAATCCATCTCCATCGCCCTCTACCACAGTAACACCACCTGCCTGTCCAACGCCCAGGCAGACGTCTCGTACACCTCCTCGCCCGGCGCCGGCTGCCAGAGCGTTAACCTCTTTCCAAATGGCGAGTACAAAGCCGCCGGCGCATTCAGCGCCAAAGTCGTAAGCATAAGCCCCGGCGTGGTGTTGCGGCTTTTTGACGACACGGCGTGCTCAGACAGTACGCCTGATGAGGCAAAGGGGGATGGAAGTTCAGGGTGTGTCGCTGAAGCGGCGTCAGGGGCTGGGTGGATGAGTTTCAGGGTTGATACCGTGTAAAAATAATAGGGGGAAAAGAGCCTTGGGAAAAAAAGACTTTTTCGAAATGTTACTTAACGTTTGCATTGAGTTTACAAAGTGTTATGACATGCGGCAGGTATCAGCTGGGAGACAAAGGAAAGGAGCAAAACACACGTGGCGGGCACCAATGTTACTCAAGAAATACATATACCTACCCGTACTGGAATCTAAGTATTAGGAACCACATGTTGGTATAATGCGGTAGCACTAATGAATGCCAGGGTTGACATAGCCGCTTGTTACACATTGGAAAGGTCAGGATAGCTCCGTCAAGGATACCTACCCTAAGCAGTTGTCATATTTATGTCATTCCGAGATGTGGAATGCCGGTGGCGGGACCCTAGAGTTTCTTCCGAGAACTCGTTCTCTAGGGTACTGCTACTCCGGGGTTCCGCCGTCGGTGACGATGAAGCAGCAGTAGTCCGGCGGCCCGGACTAGGGAATGTAAACTTGTCCACCTTGGCTAATTCGGTGAAGCGCGTTGCTACTTTGGCTGAGTGTGCACCGTCCACCCTATCGTCGCCTTTGGCTTTGAAATCATCAATTTCGATCTGACTGTACTGAGCAGGACCGTCAGTAAAGGTAGCTCCGAGGGCACCTCGGATCAAAGAGTGGGTCCCGTTACATACCTCCACTGCGGCTCGGAACGCTGACGTCTTTTGATTTGTCTTCCATTTCTTGTTGGAAATGATAGTTTTCGATCGGAATCGAGCCGCGAATTGTGCTAATTATGAGGATGAGTGTGGATTTATTCTGCTTCAAAGACTGGAAGTTCTGGGGAATGCGGCACTCGACCCCCTTGGCCGATAGTGCCTTGATCAGGCGCCCATAGAGTCGAAGCTTCGGCTGAGGCGCGTACAGTGCGCAAAGCTCAGTTAACGTGGTAATCTTGGCGGGCATTCCTGTGATAATGTGCCCGACTTGACCGGCCTCCAGTAGCGAGTTTTCGCGAATGAAAGAGATTGCCTCGGTGAGCACATCCAATTGAGTCTGCCATTCCTGACAACGTGCAGGTGCATGTCTGAGGAACTCGCGCAGCCTGTTAATTGAGTCTAGGACAGCGACGATTGTTCCGATTAGTTGCCCTGTGGCCGCCACGGCGCCTAGGACTTCCATGTTTCATTTGATCCGGTTGACCGCCTTTTTATGAACTCCGACAATCGTCGGGAAGACACTCCAGACTTAACTGAACTTGAGGCTCCGACCATAAGGCTTTCACTGTACAACGCCCTCCAGAAAGCCTTATGTCAAGATACTCCCCCATATTGTATGCCAACCATACGACATTGCGTATTACCCAGGTAGATAATCCTGATTAAAGTTGCCGAAAATGAAGAAAATATTCATAGCCTTTCCGGCAAGGATCTGGTGTATTGGCGCTAGCTTGAGACAATGCCTTCATTGGGGTCGTACAGTATCGGCACGCTGCTTCATCGCTTCAGCCAATAAGCAGCCAACATGTTCTATCTAATGTTTAATTCATTCAATTTTACATCGTGTGGCCTTGGAACACGTACTGACACGTCTACGTGTTTAGAAGCGACCGGGTCGCAGCAGTATCTCTATATTTGATGAGGCTGTGAATGTTGCTGGTGGCGTGAGCTTCAACTTCCCACGCGTCTATAAGCTGAACTAACAAGGTCTCCTAAATACGACGATATTGATCGGTACAGCCGACTTGATGCCGGAGACAACCTACAACATATTACCCATTAGGCATGAATACCCAAGTGACTATTAACATTATTTGGTTGCATCATTCCCAATTAATTAATTCGTTTATATGAATGGATCAGAGTTCGTGATGAAATCTGATACCGATGTATTAAACGCCGTGGGTGGCTGGCTAGGTATCTACCAGTCAGGTCAGGCAGCAAACCAGGAATCCTCTTTCACAACAACAACAGTGACATTTCATTCTTTACTTCGTAACCGAAATAGACGAGGCACTTTGGTCTATTATTTGCGGAGGGGATAGGTGGTCCTTTCAACGGAAGGTAGGTCTATTAAATTTAACAAGGGCGGTATAGGTGAGGTTTGTGTCTACTGATGACTGAAGCTATGGTGTCGATACAATTCCCACTATTGGATAGCTGCAGAGCATTAATGGGAAGGTACCAATCCTCCTCATGACCCGAATACGGTTCCTAGGATTCTCAGTCAAACCTCACGCAGCGATATCCCTCAACTCCTCGGCCCGCTTGATCTAGAGATAATCCTTTCTCAAAGACTTCTAAAATGGGCAGATACTCTTGATTTAAGGACAAGCACTTTCCTTAACTACCTAGGTAGCATAGTCTTATGGGCGACGTCTTTAGACTGAAGTCATAACTGTTAGGGTTGAGAAAGGCAACTTCGTGGAGCCTGGTTCCGGTACGCCTAAAACCACGGAATAAGTGTTTAAAACCACGGAATCCCATATAAAAACTTCTAAGAATAATATAGTTATAGTTAGATATAGATATTTAATTTATAGTGTAAACCTAACTATACCTAAATAGATATACCTTTTTTTTAAATCTTTTCTTATTTTATTATATAAAGCTATTATAAGTTTCGTCTATTTTAAAGCTTATTTTCTAAATCAGTAAGAAAGTCGGTAATAAGGTTGGTAATAGGGTCCTCGGGCGGCTCGTTCGCAAGGCGGTTAATACCTGGCTCGTCGAGGAAAGCAGCAAAGTCGATATTATCGTCGATAAAAAGGGTTATATCGTTAGGTTTAGCTATATTGTAGGTGACGGTGTTGGTGGTAATGGTGGCAAGCTGCAAACGATAGAAAGAAATCGAAGAAAAAGGTATATCTGTTTAGGTATAGGTCTATATTATAAATTAGGTATCTACACCTACTTAGGTATATACTATTCTTAGAAGCTTTTGTGTGGGACTCCGTGGTTTTAGACATTTACTCCGTGGTTTTAGGCGTGTCGCAACGTCATTGTGCTACGCATAAGGCCGGACGAAGAAGCACCTACTTATTGGACTTGCGATCTAACCGGTCTGTGTCTGCATACTACAGGTTCACGGTGTGACGAGAGAAGATATGTAGCTTGTCACTAGTCCCAATCACGAGGCCTAGTTGAGCCCTACAGTGCAATGAAGTCTTGACTCCATACGGAGGTGCCTTTCAAAAGTCCTTTCCATAGGGTATTTGCTGCCACCTGGGTAAGAGATCCCGGCCAGCTGTCACCAAATGTCAGACTCTAGCTGCTAAAGTTGAAGGCGCCTAAGCGATCATAGCGTTATTCTATAGTGCCTGATATTAAGTTGCTAGCTTTAATGGCTTTGGTTTACCTTAGGCTTTGACAGTTGTTGCCACAAGTGTTGGGGAGCAGGCAATCAGCTGGCAGCTAGTAAGGACTTCTGAAGGCATTGCCGTACTTGGTAGCTTAGCGCTAGGCGGTTCTCATGGAGTTATTCTCGGAGATAAGAGCATCAGGGGTTTTCTACCGGTACTCAACCACTTGCACTTACTCTCCTTCTGTTAATCGTCGTATGATTCAAATCCCAGTTCTTTCCTGAAGTTCTCATACGAGCCAAATTAAGCCTTGGTATTCCTACTATATTCTGTCATGGTCTCGAATCAATCTTCCGCAGCCGTGGTGGACACGGCAAAAAGCGGTTCCTCCCTAAATGACTTTACCCATACATTTGTTCTCTCGTCAGCGTCAAGTAAGGACCAGGTTCTTTCCGAGATCCCTAAGGCCTTAGCTGTCGACCCCTTTAGGCAACGGCGGGCCCACCAGAAGTCCGGGACGGGGTGTGAAAACTGCAGGAGGCGGCGAGTCAAGGTGCATAGACCTCCAATCGCTGATCATAGCCTCTAAGAACTAACATTGCGGCTCTACAGTGCAGTGAAGGGACGCCCTGCGTAAGCTGCTCGCGGAGAGGAGAACGCTGTCAACGTCTCACGCGATACAACCGAGTAATATCGGTCCCTTCGGTGCCCTTGCCAGCCCAAAGCCCTCTTCCCGGCTTTAGATCAACGGACGCCATCGTGAATCTTCACCACATGAAACTATTTCACCATTTCCAGACATATACACGCCAGACGCTTATGTTAACTTCCGAGGTCTGGGATCACACACTACAGCTATCTTTCCAGTTTGAGTTCTTGATGAACACCATCCTATGCGTTACAGCGCGACATCTTGCCTTTCTACATCCGGAAGACACTACATACCCGAGCGCGGCAGCCAGCCACCTGTGCCGAGCCTTGCCCGGGTTTCGTCATCAACTGTCCAATAGTTTCTCATCAACCCACATTGATGCCTTCATCGCAACCTCACTTCTGCTCCAGTATGAAGCATGGACTAGTACTGACCCCTCATCGCATATGGATGATGATGATGTATCGTTCGATCCAACAAGAGACCGAGTCTTTGCGATGGGCTCCAGCTTGAAAGAGGTTTTTCTGAAGTGCGTCCCACTCATTTCTGATCAGCCGTCGAAATTCTTGCCGCTCCTTCGATATAATCCCATGGATAAGCTCGTTGCAGCCGCGCGGATCAGCAACAGCACACTAGCCAACTATCAAGAGTACTTCTCATACCACCGACCGATTAATTTAGAACTACTTACCATTCCTCTCCCCTATCTAAGAAGTACGGACCTAGCCCTCTCGGATCTATGGCAGCATCATATTCCCCAAAGACAAAATGAGCTTGATCCAATAGGGGACGGATACGAACCTGCTATCGCCCGACTCTGTCTCGTCCTGTCGTTTCTCCCCGAGGCACAGCCGCCAGACTATGTCAGTGCCGAGTCAACTTTGTTCTCAGATTTGGCAAGATATATTCTCTCATTTCCAGTGACTTGCCATGGCCCTTTTGCATCTATGGTCCAGAAAAGAGACCCACACGCTCTCTCCTTGCTCTATCATTTCTACCATGCTACAAGGAGACTGCTTCCTCCGGGCGAGTATTGGTGGGCGCATAAGCGTGCGACTGTCTCTGAAGCAAATTTAAAGGAATGGTTAACGGAAGAGAGCATCAAGCAAGTTGATGTATAGAGTCCGAAGTATAGCTACTTCCCCGAGTCATACCAGATCCACTTCATCTTTGGATCAGTCTCTAGTTGGGTGGGGGTAGACAATGGCATAAGCTAGGCGAAGCAATAACCTGAACACTTTCCCCTTTGGTCTCGTATCGCTGTACTTGGCTTAGCGCCATTCGGAGATAGTAACGGAGCCAGAAGGACATACATGATATTTGGGAATATTAAAGACGTTGGCCTGACCTGACAGTCTCTTGGACCTGATGATTATATTCTCAGATTATCTCGAGTCCTAGGTAGCCATGGTTGCTCTTTCAGAGGTCACTGCGTCGAATGAACGCATCTCATCCACGCTCCCTCCCGGCCTTGTAGCCGTCTTCGTTGGAGGGACCAGTGGTGTTGGCGAGTACACGGTGAAGAAGCTCGCCAAGTACGTTCCCAAGCCCAAGGTCTACATCATCGGTCGGTCTCAGGAAGCAGCCGACCGTATCGTCGACGAATGCAGGCAGTTAAACCCCGGCGGGACGTTCGAATTCATAAAGGCCGATGTGAGCCTTTTGAAGAGCGTTGACGATGTGTGTCGTCAGCTCAAAAGCAAAGAAACACAGATCAACATCCTGTTTCAAAGCCAAGGAAGCATGGGCTTTGCCAGAAGTATGTTCTGCCCCGAATCCTTTCTCATCTTCGAACCACCCTCCTAATTCCTCACAGCAACACCTGAAGGCTTGCCCCTTGCCTCCTGCCTCATCATGCATTCACGCTTGCGCTTCATCCTGAATCTTCTCCCCCTCCTCCAAAACGCCAGTTCCCTACGCCGCGTTATCAGCGTGCAAGCAGCGACTTGTGAGGGTCCGATCGATCTCAACAACATCCCCGGCCAGGGTTTCCCTCTCCGCAAGTGGCGCGACCAAGTCGCGTCCGTGCAATCGTTGTTGCTCGGGGAGGCTGTCCGACGAGCGCCCAGCGTCAGTTTCGTTCATACAGTTCCTGGCCTCGTCAAGAGCAGCATCGCGCGCGACGCCGAGGGGCTCGGGATGTCCATCCTGATCGGCATATCCCGCCTCGTGCTGGAGCCCCTCCTCCAGACTCCGTCGCTCGAGTGCGGCGAGCGACATCTGTTTCTAGCCACCAGTGCTATGTACGTGCCCGGTCAAGACAGTGCGACCGCTGCTGGTGTATCCTTGGAAGGACCACTGTCGACAGCTAGGGGCAGCGATGGACAGACGGGCAGCGGGATGTACTCAGTAGACAACAAAGGGGAGAGTGCGTCGCATAAAGTTGAGACTCTGCTAGCCAAGTTCAGGAAGGATGGCACCGCGGAGAAAGTCTGGGATTACATTATGAGAGACTTCAAGAGAATCACCGGAACGGAAGTGGCAGCATAGTAGTTGAGCATAGGTATGCTCCGAGCTCTCCACGGTCCCGTTTCAGGGGATCAGTGTCCAGCTCCACTAGAAACCGGAAAGGGAGGTCACCCTTGCCGAAGCTCGGAATACACTAGGTTATACAATGTCACTTCTATCGAGGTTCTCAACAAAAATAATAACAAGTGCACCTTATTGCCCCTTAATCATTCGCTTCACAAAGTCTCCTATTAGCAATAACCCCCTACCCCTCTCCTCGCCACCCATAAATGCTTTATACGTTTTACTTCCGTTTAATAATGAGCTGTACTAGATACAGATTGGTTTTTTATTAGATATAGATTGGTTTATAGATTGATTTTCGAGATACCTAACCACAATTGCTTACTAATCATACCAATACCTAATTTTATAACGGATATGTAATATACTTTAATATCCCTTGGTTTACCTTTTCGAAGCTTTCGCGGTCTTTAGTCCATTTCTAGTCCCTACGCCCAGAACCGGCCTTCCCACGATAATCGATGTAACGCGAGACGTAAACTGTTCATTGCGACCATATTAAGGTTCTGTGTGGGAATATCCTAACCCTGTTCCCGTATTGTAGAGGGTAGTCTAGCATAAATGTACCTTATAGAATATTGTATATAAAGTTTTCCTTCCTATGAATCTTCTAACTTTAGAATCTTCAGGAAAAGAGACCTAACTTTATATGCCATGTGCCGTCCTTTCCTTGGTGATCCGAACGCTTTTTATCGCTTTGTCATTATATGGATGGTATCCATGGCCGCATAGGTGGGAGGTGGTGCTTA
This sequence comes from Hypoxylon crocopeplum, assembly GCA_022578875.1. Taxonomy (NCBI): domain Eukaryota; kingdom Fungi; phylum Ascomycota; class Sordariomycetes; order Xylariales; family Hypoxylaceae; genus Hypoxylon; species Hypoxylon crocopeplum. The sequence goes on from MU399580.1 coordinate 249,224, forward strand.
CGGTGTTCCCTCCCCACTACGGTGTTACATTAGTATAACTCCGATTACTTCTGATTATGCAAACAAAACAAGAAAAGGTTGCTGAGAGACCATAGCAACATAGACGGGGTTGATGCCAATACCTGGCTAATAGTAAGGGGGGGTCCCATAGAGAGCCGCGGTGCTATGGAAGCGTTTAATACACCAAATAAGTATCCTGGGAGTATTATGTCCCAGATATTACTTGCACAGGTAAGGTATACACCGTGGAGATGGTATCCTAGAGTGGTTTTCCAGCGGGAAAACTCCGACATCTTATCGATGAATGATCGGGGGTTAACCAGCTTGTTTCTACTTATTCATAAAGTTAGCCGGGGGCCCTTAAGTGGCATTGAAGATCTGGGCCGTACCTAACACATCCACGAAGTCTTTAGTACGAGTAGGCGAAAGTGTCAGCTAACCCCAGGCAGTTAACGATTTATGTAATTATGCAGAAGTCTCTTGTGTAACATGCGTAATAGTATGGAAATAGGAATTGGGGTCCTCCATGGCTAGATGAGCGATATATTTTCTGCTAGGGAAGATGACGGTATACAGGGAAAGTATCGAAAGTTTGACGCTCGTGTTTGCAGCAGCCCAGAGCAATTGTCCTGATGTAGAAAGCTTCCCAGCCCAAGATTTATCAGCCAGTGCTACGTTGGCGACGAAGTTACTCACCTTCAGGAACTGATCAAGCACCCATGGCTTATCGGCCATTATCTCACTTATGTGGACTCCGACAGCGCCTATGAAGCATTCTAATATCTCAAGTCAGCTCGTTGGCATGGAACATTGGGAAGGACAGGGGCCGGTACCAGCAAGGCAAACGGAGGCAGTAACCGACAGCAAGTATCGTAGCAGGTATGACGGCCATGCAGTCATTGAATTGGAGAGGTAACTTTTGTATTTTTCTTGACCATAATCTCAGCGCAAGCGTAGCAATAGCTAATGGTGTCGTCACAAATCCTAGAACGATAACTCGGATAGCACTGGGAGGAAAAGCCATCTTGAGTATGTGTTAGGGGTTGGGGCTTCAAAGACAAGTGAACTATCGTAGCTTCAAATAAATATACGGAACATTAGAGTTTGGGTCTTATGGTCATTCGGGCAGCCCTCTCTATTAGAACGTAAGTGCTATAATGTAATCAAACTCGGATAAGCTACAGAATGCTAACCACCATTGTCGAATATAGTTGTTACACAAAAAATACAGGCTCTACTTCCAATACATGGGTATACAAACGCGGGCTGCATAAAAACAAAGGATTTGTTCATGCCTTGCTTCCACCACATCCCCACACCAACAGCTACGCCCAGCCTTAACTTACAAATCCCCTTGTGTCTCTTGTGAGGGATCAACCGAAATTTCTCGAGGCGCTTGCCCTTCTCTTCGATGACAAAATTATCGTCATCTTCCATTATCTTTAATCAGGTGAATACTCAAAATATGGCATCAGAAATGTATGACTTCATTGTTGTTGGCGGCGGTACCGCCGGGATTGTCATTGCCACTCGTCTCTCCGAAATCTCTACTCTGCGAGTTCTAGTACTAGAAGCTGGATCGGACCACAGCGATGACTTACGAGTCAAGATTCCCGCATTCTACGCTGCTCTGCATGGAACAGAGCTAGATTGGTGCTTCAAGACAGAACCACAGGTGTGTCTTTCTTGTATTGATTAATGACTTGTGAACTCATGTGCGTTTAGCCAAGCCTCAATGATAGGGTTGTGACTCTAAACCAAGGAAAAGCTCTCGGCGGTTCGAGTACCATCAACAACAACGTGTTCGCACCTCCTACGAAGACCTTGATCGATGCTTGGGAAGCTCTTGGAAACAATGGCTGGAACTGGGAGGCCTTCAAGGGCTATTACGCCAAGGTGTACACTTCACCACCAATCCCGGATGGCCTAGAGAAGGAGCTTGGAGTCGACAAATGGCTCACAAAAAGCAGCAATACCAATGGCCCTCTTCAACTTTCCTTCCCTGGTGGCCATCTACATCCAATACGGAGAGCGTGGGCAGAATCATTCGATGAGAAAGGGTACCTCATGGCTGATAACCCTTGGCTCGATTCAACAACAGTTGGAGCCTTCAGCAACTTTGGCAGTGTTGATCCAGTTAGGAATGAAAGAAGCTATGCCGCGAACGCATATTACCATCCTGTTAAAGATAGGAAGAACTTGGAGGTTATCACCAATGCTGTTGTCGAAAAGATTATTTTCGATCATAGTTCACAGCCGCCAAGGGCTATTGGTGTCCAATACCGCCACGAGGCTCACACGAGAACTGTTTCGGCTGGGAAAGAGGTTATTGTTGCCGCCGGTAGCTTGCAATCTCCAAAGCTGCTCGAGGTCTCTGGCATCGGCAATTCAGGTATACTGCTGCCTCTCGGCATCGAAATTGTCAAGGAGCTAAAAGGAGTCGGCGAAAACCTTCAAGATCACATTGTTTGCGATTTTGCAGTCGAAGCGGTCGATTAAATGGAGACTCTCGACGGTCTCGCACGACAAGAACCTGAGGCAATCAAACGTGTTATGAATGAGTTCATGGTGAATCACACTGGGCTTCTAATATCTGGCGGTATCAAAACCTATGCCTACATGCCCGTAGTTGATCATCTTTCAGAAGGAGGGGTGAAAGCCGTGAAGGCGTTACTTGAAGAGAATCGGCCGTCCCTTGCCCCAGGAGCCACAGCAAAGCGTGATCTGGCCTATTTTGAGATTGCCGAGAAATTGTTGCTTGACCCGACCCAACCATCGGCTGCATACCTCACAGCAATTAGCTAGAATCCTGTTGCGCCGGATCCTGTGACTAGGAGAATATCGAAGCCGCTTGAGGGGAAATATCTTACTATTGTCACTATCCTCGCATAGCCTCTCTCCCGCGGTAGTGTTCACACTGTATCCAAGGACATCTCCATTCCTTCAACCATCGATCCCAAATATTTCTCGAACCCAGTTGACATCGAGATATTGGCGCAACATATACTTTACCTACAAGGCATCGTCCGTTCTACGCCTTTAGGCAGCCTACTCAAACAGCTTCTGAAGTACTTCCATCCCGCTGCGAACTTCAGCAATTTAGAGGGGGCAAAGAAGTATATCCAATCACGTGCGAACACAATGTGGCACCTAGCTGGAACGGTACGTACCTAGGTAGTATTCATGTCTGTTTCCTTTCATAATTGAACCCGCTTTGCGGGTTTCTTCTCATATCTTACGTACCTACTCAACTGACTCATGCTACACCAATGCTCTATATTGCCGGAGGAGATTGGGGGTGTTGTCGATACAAAGCTTAAGGTGTACGGCGTAGAAAATCTCCGTGTCGTTGATTCAAGTATGGTGCCGTTGCTTCCTCCCGACAACCTTCAATCAACCATATACGCGCTGGCAGAAAGGGCTGCGGATATTATCAAGGCAGCATACCAGCTTTCATAGATACCTGCCAGTTCTACTCACACGTCTAAAAAGGCCAGCGTAATAGACGTTAACCAGTATGAAAGGTATAGTTTGTCGGTCTTTTTTTTATAAGTAGTTTTATAAGTTTTAATTGTCGGAAGTGCGATTATGTAATATGCTTAGGTAATCGATATGTACGTATATAAGCGTTATCCCCTACGGGGATAACGCATTTCAATCTTAGACCAATCATGAATCAATAGCTACACCACAAGGACCTCGCAAGAGCCCCGAACCTGCCCTACGGGCAAGACCCTTTTCTCTAATTCTAACGTTAGACCTTGTCCACCGACATTAATAGCAAAGAAATAATTGTTATATCTGGAATTTATCGTAAAATTATTGTATTATATTTTATATTTTATAATTTTTCGTTTAAAAAAATAAAATAAATAAATGTATAATCTATTTAGAAACCATAGAAAATAAAATGCGATACAATAACCCTACGATAAACTACGGGCATAATAGCTTAAGGTGGTTTTATCTCAGGTAACCTTAGGCCATAATTTGGTACCTAGGTATAGGAGGTATGTGCCTACCATTTTAGCTACGTCGGTTTTTAACTAATTGCCTTATGCGTTTTAACCTCTACACCTACCGCACCTGCCACGCCTCCCTCCCGTACGCGCTCGCGGAGCAATTGAAAATGCTTCGCAGACGCTTTGTTATTGCTTGGAAAACCTTGGAATGCTGGAGGTGTGGCAGGTGTGGCGATGGCGTGGCGTAGCTTGTAGGATAGGGGTACCTACCTGTACCATGTGGGAAGGTGCAATTAATTATTACATAAGGTGAAACCGCACTATAAATTGACAGTCTCTGACTGTCAACTTTGTTAAACAACTTATCCCCCTAGAATAGTCCTACAGTAGCCTACGCGCTTACCTTTACTTTCCAATTTCAGATGTGAGACTATAGAGAAGAAAAAGATACGACATAATAACCCTGCGGTAAACCCCGAGCAATGAGACGGGAGCATAAATCTTACCGCTTTGGAGCAAGCCACCTGATTGGGCAGCTCTCGCGACAGGCCAACTCAGTCTCGTTGCATACCGGTACCCATCGTAGTGAGGGGAATCATTGATTCCTTCTAGACGGGACGAAGAGCGCTTTAAGAATTATCAAAACCACTCCCCCCTATCTTATAATATAATATATAGCGCGGCTTAAGACTCAGAGCCTTCTTCTTTCATTTCCAGTAACTAGGCTGTCATCTGCTATTCAGGTATAATTGTTCAGGGAGCTGGAGAAGCGGCCCAATTCTCTCCTCTCATGGATGGTCTCAGCGTGGCCGCGAGCGTGATTGCTGTGGTAGATGTGTCAACCAAGGTTACTATACTATTCTCGCAATACTATAGAGACGTCAAAAAAGCCCAGGAAGACATCGTTCGGCTCGAATCAGAAACTTCCAACCTGAGAAACGTATCCGAAAGCGTGCAGAAGCTGCTCCTTGGCCCCAATGGTGCAAAGCTTGATGTTTCCCAGTCATTGCTCGGCACGCTCAAGGAGAGTCTATCGCAGCTTGAGGCATTGGAAACAAAACTGAGCCCTGGTATACGTCGTAAAGCTATGAAGAGATTTGGACGGCGCGCTTTGAAATGGCCGTTCGAGAGCAAGGATGTCGACAAAGTGGTCGACAATCTCAGGCGCTATACGCAGACCCTTTCCCTTGCCTTGCAAATTGACCAGATGTAATGTGCCCCAAACTATTTTTCACACTTTATCGTTGTCCAAAGAAACCAACAAGGCTATTATCCAGGGTCGTCCTACTGGACCACGGCCAGAAAACAGTTCTCAGCCGGCTCCCCATTGCCGATGGTGCAGCTTTCGACTCCCATGCCGAAGAACACAATCCGATCTGTTACCCAGGCACTCGAGCCGATCTTCTACGCGAAATATCGAAATGGGCAGAAGATACGGAAGCCAAAGCTGTGTTTTGGCTAAATGGCATGGCTGGTACAGGCAAGTCTACCATCTCGCGCACCGTGGCGCACTCGTTTTTCGAAAAGTGCCAGCTCGGCGCTAGCTTCTTCTTCAAGAGAGGTGAGGGTGATCGAGGAGGCGCGTCCAAGTTTTTCACCACGATCGCCGCGCAGCTTGTTCAGCGAGAGCCGGCCTTTGCGCGACGCGTCCAGGATGCCATTGACGCTGACCCTGGCATTTTTGGAAAGAGGATGCGGGACCAGTTTGAGAAGCTGATCTGGGATCCTTGGTCTCGGATTGCGCGAGAGGCTCGAAACGCCTCTACACTCCTTATTGTTGTTGACGCTCTGGATGAGTGCGAGCGTGAAGAAGATGTTCGAACAATCATCAACCTCTTTTCTCGTACTCAATCCTCACAGTCATCACGGCTACGAATCTTGGTAACTAGTAGGCCTGAATTACCGATTCGCCTTGGCTTCAAGGATATTGAGGGTACATACCAAGATTTGACTCTCCATGAGATACCTAAGCAGGTGGTTGGAAGTGATATATCCGCCTTCCTTACGCACGAACTTGAAAATATCCGCAGCGATTACAACAAATCCGTGCCGAACAGCATACGACTCTCACCGATTTGGCCTGGGCAACAAAATGTCCAGGTGCTCGTGAAGATGGCCATACCCCTCTTCATCTTTGCTGCCACAGCATGCCGTTTTATCAAGGATAGGGCATGGAATGATCCAGATGGACAGCTGAAAAAGGTGCTGGCCTATGAGGCAGAAACAGAAAACTCAGAGCTAGATACGCTTGACGCTACTTACCGTCCAATTCTCGACCAGCTGCTTCTCGGGAAGGCCGATCGTGCGAGGACGAGCTTGATCAGGGAGTTCCGTGAAGTTGTCGGTTCTATTCTTCTTCTTGCCCAACCTCTCTCAGCACAGTCACTCGCGAAACTCCTCGGCACTCGCCTCGAAATTGTAAATCGCAGACTAAGCTCATTACACTCCGTCCTCAACGTGCCCTCCGATATAGATGCGCCTGTTAGACTTTTTCACAAGTCATTTCATGATTACTTGCTGAACGCTGAAAGGCAACATATTCCGTTCTGGGTAAACGAGAAAGAAACCCACCGACAGTTGGCTATACGCTGTCTGCACGTGATGAATGGAACCCTCCGGACAGACATCTGCGAACTACAATGGCCGGGAACTTCTCATTCCTCTCTCGACTCGCAGGTAATAAGAGACAAGCTGCAGCCCGAAGTTCAATACGCATGCCAGTATTGGGTTTACCATATTGAACGGGCAGGAGAGGTTGTCGACGGTGATACCCAAATTCACGAATTCTTGCAGCACCACTTCCTGCACTGGTTAGAAGCGCTAAGTCTTATAGGAAGAGCTTCGGAAAGTCTTCAAATGATCAGGATATTGCGATCACTCCTTAAGGTACATTATCACATGACTCATTATGGTAACACTGCTTTGCTAACTTGAGATCTAGGCGGAGAACTGTGCACAATTCCGCAACTTCCTTGATGATGCTATACGCTTTATTCTTACCAACATGTCGATAATCCGACATGCACCCCTCCAAACTTATTGCTCAGCACTTGTCTTTGCTCCAAAGAAGAGTATTATACGTATTACGTTTAAGAATGACATGCCTCAGTGGATATCTCTCAACCCAAGAGTAGAGACACATTGGAGTGCATGCCTGCAGACGCTCGAAGGCCATAGCAGAATGGTCTACTCGGTGGCCTTCTCACCTGACTCGAAGCTGGTGGCATCGGGATCAGGCGACAATACGGTACGACTCTGGTCGACAGATACGGGCGAACTGCAACAAACACTCGAAGGCCATAGGAGGTCGGTCTACTCGGTGGTCTTCTCGCCCGATTCGAAGCTGGTGGCAACGGGATCAAACGACAATACGGTACAGCTCTGGTCAACAAACACAGGTACGTTATAGCGGATACTTGAAAGCCATAACGACTCGATTAAGTCAGTAGCCTTCTCACCTAACTCGAAGCTCATAATATCTGGGTCAAACGATAATACCGTACGGCTCTGGTCAACAGACACGGGCGAATTACAGCAAACACTCGAAGGCCATAGTAGCTTGGTCTGCTCGGTAGCCTTCTCGCCCAACTCAAAGCTAATAGCATCTGGATCAACCGATAATACGGTGCGGCTCTGGTCAACAGATACAAATAAATTACAGCAAACACTTGAGAGCCATAGCAACTCGGTCACGTCGGTGGCCATCTCACCCGACTTGAAGTTAGTGGCGACGGGATCATACGACCAGACAGTACGGCTCTGGTCGACAGATACAGGCGACTGCCTACGAGTTCATGATCTCGGCGCCATTTCTTATACTCTATCATTTGACCCCAACGGCCGAATCCTCAATACTGATACCGATGCCATCTTCCTTAATGGTCTGCCTTCGCTAACCAGACTCGCCACCACCGATATATCCCCTGATCAAGTCGTGCCTGATCAGGATCGAAATCGTCTCTCCGGCTATGGCATCAGTACGGCTAGGGATTGGATAACGTTTGAGAGAAACAATTTGTTCTGGTTACCAGCAGATTCTCGGGGCCTCCGCTCAACTATATCTGGCTCTACGGTGGTAATTGGCAGTGGTTCGGGGAACGTAATTATTATGCGGTTTTCATCGGAAATGCTCTCGGAGCTCCTATCAAATGTCCGACCTTTATGTAGTTAATGAACACTGCATATTGTCTATTTTCTATTCTCTTTACAAGCAGTCCTAGGTCTGGGAGTTCCGTCCGGAATAGGGTACAATACTGTAGTTTTTTGATCGTCCTGTATTGCTTATATACATTCTATTTGAAGCACTTGCTCAGCCCGCCACGTGAGTAAGGTAAGAGATATAGCCAGAGCAGAGAGCGTATATTATAATGATATCTTAATTATACATAGGAAGATATTATGGACCCTTAAAGTCTTTTTCATTCTAGCATTATGACCGGTGAGAATCGGTTAAACTATATCTCTCTTATGTTCTCCCAGCTGTGATACACAGATGGCTTGTACGTTTTTCCCTACCGATTTATCGCGTACTGCCAATTTGATGTTATCCAAACCTTACCTACCTAGGTACATATATTGACCCGACATTGGTAACCTCCCAACCCTCGCTACCCACAGCTATATTTCCCCAGAAAGCGCCTTCTGTGGTGTTTAAACTCGATTAGCAGTTGAACGCCTTCAGGTACCTAGGTATGTATTGATTATACGATGATCTGGAAGCGCAACAATCATAAGTTCAGCTCAAATTAGCATTATCTAGAGAAGCGTTCGTTATTAAATTAGGGACGTGTTCATTAATTCAGCCATAAAATTCATATTCAAAGTTAGTTGCAACTTTAACGGCGACCGACGTAAATGTGGCGCTTGACTTTAATAATATGGCCGGCTAAATTTTGTAGAAATCCTTGGTAGAAACCTTACCGAAGGCTTCCAGTTACCTACCTCCTATATATGACCCTTCCAGCTTACCTCGAAAAAGATTTTATCTCTATCACCATTATCCACTGAACACCTTTCATCGTAGCCAATATGGAAAACGACACCAAAGACCAGGAAATTCTCGATCACAAACCGAAGAAAGAAGACAACCTATATTGGTTTTCCTTTCCCGCGAAGCTTCGCCTTATGATCCTAGAGATACTTTTACAAGAACATCATGGCTTGGCCTCTTATGCTTCAGTTTGCAAAGAATGGCAGCTTGCTGTAGAGAAGAAAAACTTCCGTCAACTTAAGCTACGAGTATCATGCCTCGACGATTTCGAGCATATGATCACTCGATAGAGGGAGCTTGTAAAAAAGGTTTGGCTGAACATAGAGCTTCCAAAATACACTTGTCGAAGCTGTGGTTTCTATGCATCAGAATCATGGGCATCACGCAATAAATCCATTATAAGAAAGGCAATCTCGAAACTATTTTCCATTCTCAGCACCTGGAATCCAGTTGGTCCTGGCATAACATTAGAACTTAGCGCTCATTCTCTCAGTGATTCTGAACACTGGTTTAAGAATTATTGTTTTGGAGCTGGTACTAAGGATGAAGATACGGCTTTCGGCACTGGAAACCAGGAAGTCATTCCTAAGTGGCACGATCCAAAGCATGGTTGGATTGATGGTGAGCAGGTTGTAACCCCCGACGGGCTAGCCATATCACGACTCTTCGAGATGGTTGACTTACGTTTTCCGGAACCATTGCTCGAATTTCCCGTAGTCACGAGTTTTATCCTACGTCGACAAGTCCGTCGTCGGTTAACTCCCTCAACTCTACGGCTGCTATTTGAGAAGCTTCCTCGGCTAGAGTGTATAATTTATGAACCATGGCGGATATGGACCACATTAATACAGGAAAACTACGATAGGGGTAAGTATACTATATTGATATTACATGCGAAATCCCCTTTGCCTATGCCACTACCTCTACCTCCCCCCAAATTCCCAATGCCTGAGGCTGCTAACATCCATATTAGAGTATCAATTCATGATCCAGGCAGGCCTACCGAAAACGCTCAAAAGAATATCTCTGTTCGAAGATTTCAACGACAGCCATATCACACCACTCCAAATACTCCGAAGATCGATCCTCCAGATAGGTCCTATTCGACACGCGGATCCTAAGGTTGGGACAGCTCTCGCCCATAAAAGCCGCAGCCTTGAACAGCTTTCTGCCTCATACATAGTCGACGCTCGGCATTTCTTCCAAGCAACTCAACCACTATGGACTTGGAACCACCTCCAGTCTCTAGTACTTACATCACAGCTGCTAACTCATACATCAAACTGTACGGAGATTTCCGGTCTATTACACGATGCTGGGGTAGCTGCTCTGAGTATGCCGAAGCTACATACTATGGCAATATGGAACGGTAGAAAGGGAGAGGCTTGCGCATTCATCTACCAAAGGAAAGATGATTCTTCTTCAATCACATGGCGTGGTACGTGGGATCTAGAGCTACGGTCAAATATGGTAGAGGCGTGGGAGAGGGTTGGCGCCAAGTTCACCCGCTCTGGAATTCGGGTTGAGAAGCAACGGCTATGTGGCGATGTCATTAGTTCCCATGGCGATGCTATCTATCAGTTGGACTTGCCCTGTGGAGTGATTGATCCTATATCCTTGTGGCAGATACAGAGGGAGGCAATAGGTCGGACTTAGAGTAGCGTCTTAAGTAGTAGATTAGGAGGTTCATCATTCCCCCTATCTGAGCTCATGCTCAATGGTACCTAAGGTCATCTAACGCAAGCGTGGGATACGCCAATCACAAAAGACCGATCATTCACTAGCATCGCCATAAGAGAACGTGGTTGCAAGAACCGATTTGTACATGTCATTCTGAATACTGAGTATGAACAGTTACAGGAAGCATCCCCATTAACCCGCTCGGCCCATCGTCCGATCATAGTCTCGTGCACCCCCCTTATCCCTCCCTCCCTTCTCCCATAGGCGAGACAAATCAGACGAAACGGGATCGAAGGCGAGCAATCGATCAACCTTCGCAAACGTACGCAACGCAATGCAATGAGAAACTCCTTCCGTCTCGAGAATCATGGCCATGTCCGTAGACCAGAATTTTGTCTTCCGTATACCGATTTAATGCCATGCAATGCAAACCCCGCAAACGCCTTCCTTGCGACGCCCTTTACGACTTCAGGGCGCGATGCAATGTGATGTACCGTAATGAAATAGAAATATGTGCAGTCCGCGGCCCCCTCGGTCGCTCACTCGAACCCCCATACACAAGGCTACGTCGTAACCCTGCTCAAGCCCTGGAAGTTGATCCACTCGCACCTGCAGCCGCCAGTTCCGCCATCCACGCCGCCGAGCGACAGGTCCGGGTCATTGTTCATGCCATTGATTAGGGTACCAGCGAAGCCGCGGTTAGAGAGGACGAGCTGGGCGTCCGTGGTGTTGATCTGCTGGTTTTCGTCGACGCCGTAGCGGAAGTCGATCTTCTTGTTGCGGTCCCCGCCGTGCATGTCCTCGACAATGGTCACAGGATACGGCATCGTGCCAGGCGTCGAGGACGCGTCCGTGCCGTTCGTCCAAGGCACTGCAGCCCCGTTGTTGCCACCGAGCAGGAGAGTCTCGTTCTCCATGCGCGTCCAGACCTGCACTAGAAAACGCGTCTGCGCGAACGTCACTATCGACTTGGCCTCGGTCTCTAGTGCACCGCCGTTCTCGTCAGCGGAATTCACCTTCACTGTGTCGACCATGTAGATCGTCTTGTCGAAGTAGGTGTAGAAGCCGTAGTGCTCGGTGGGCAGGCCGCGGTCGAACAGACGAATAGGCTGCTGCAAAGGAAGCGGGAATAGCCTAGCCGGCGCACCCGTGCCGTCACCGTTCAACGTCGGGGGAGGGAGAATTTCCGTAAAGTTGAGCCCGTCACCACCGTCTGAACCGATGGCGTTGTTGGGCCCTTGGCGGCGACTGAGCATGTTAGGACCGACCGTGTCGTTGATCGACTTCAGGAGACTGATGAAGAAAGGCGTCGGTTCTCCGGCCTTGTTATCCGCCTGAATGTGATCGGTGGTATTGCCTAGGAAACGTATCTCTGCAACAGAAGGTGGTGCTGGATCAGGAGCGAACCCCTGATCAGCCAGGAAGGTTTGGCCTTTCTCGTCTGTAATGTTCCAAAGAGCCCGAGTATTGTTATCGTACTGGATCTGGAAAATGAATTCGGGCTGGTTAGGATCATGAGGCGCTACTGAGTCGTGTTCCTCCTTCGGTAGAGTGCACGACCAGGCTGTCGTCGCCGTCAGCTGTACGCAGCCAGAAATCGCAGCGGTATTGTCCGCTCCAGCCACCGTCAACACCCCGGTCGGCATCGGAGGGAAATCCGTCAGGTTGAGCCAAATAGAAAAAGGTGTTCCTTGCTCTGTTGGTGGGCGTCGCGTGAGAACAACAGCTAGGACGACGGCGAGGATGATGGCGGCAATTATGCCAGCGATAACTCCCAGCCAGATACGCCTCCTCTTTCTGCCCTCCCTGCCACTGCGTCCGAAGCACCCGTTGCTGGACATGCAGCCGCGACCTCTCCAAAAGCCTCCGACCTTCCTAGCGACTGCTTCCTCCTTCTCGTAGCGACGCCGCTGCCGTTCAGTCCTATTACTCTGGCCCCTAGCCTCGTAAAAGTGATCACCGGTCACATATGAGCCGGGTGCGCGGTCGGGAAGTACTACAGCTGGTGCGGGACGAGTGGTAGATGGCGTTAGGGGTATATCTGTCATGCTAATAGCCCGTTGAGACGTCATAGTCCCTGGCAAGCCCGGAGTCACCGGGCCGGGAGATGGTACCCGTTGAGTGCTGACTACATGTGCGGGCGGTAGTATCACGCCATATTTGACAACGTTGACGTTGACTGGTTTAGGCGGTGAATATGGTGGCGGTTCCTCGCTGTGTGTCTGGTTCACCTCAAGGAGAATCTTGGCCTTCTCGGCTTGGGTCTCGGAGCGACCTGATGTGGCCGGACGAGACGAAGTGCCAACTGACGGGGCAGTATATTGCTGCTGAAGAGGTGTTGGTTCGGTCTTAGTTAACTCTGGAACCCCTGACACCGGACCTCTTTTCTCGTCACCACCGCCCCACCAGTCCTGATGAACTCCCGGAGATTGCGCAGAGCTAGAAGCCACTTCCTTTCCATGCTGCTCAGTTAAAATCGAAGGTACAATTGGAGGCAGAATCGGTTGTAAAATCAGTTGTGGATTCGGCTTCGAGGGGGCGCCCTTCTCGCCAACTCCAGTCCACCAGTCTTGAGGAGCTGCTGGTGGCGGCGAAGAACTAGCTTCTGCTTGTACTTGCTTCTTGAACGGGCCCCAGTGTTGCGATGAAGAACTGGGCCCTGCTTCTTGGGTTTGCTGCTTGAAGGGGTTGGACTGTTGTAGAAACGGCGTCGTAACATGGTCCCACCAGCCATGAGACCGGCTGCTAGCACTCTCAGGGCTTATCATCACTGCTTTGGGTTTAGCCGACTTGCGAGTTGCCGTAGGGCTTCCATCCTCTTCAAATAGCGTGCATGGTGTCCCAACATCGTCATCGTCGGGATCATCAAATACGATTACTTGCTTCTGTTGAGGTTGGAGGCTTGCCGGCAAAGCAGGTACAGGTGGTACATCGGTGTCCACTGGAGGACCACCGTACATGCTTGGCTGCGAATAGATGCTTGATGTAGCTCTGGAGTACGAGGATTCGCTTACTTCCGTGTCTGGGGACCAAACCGAACGCAGCTGTTGCGGCGTAGGGGCCGTATGATTCTCCGTGGCCGCAGTCGGTTTCTGGGGGAATTTTTTGAAGTCCGTTGGCGTCTCAATGGCTGCCGTATATGGACTGACTTGATGCTCCGATAAGTTGTCGGAAGGTACCGCAATCCCTATAACGATAGGTCGAGACGCAGGAGAAAGATCTGAAGAGAACCCTCGCGCGGACTTGAGGTTTGGTCTAGAGCCACTGATATACCCAGGCTTCCGCTTGAGCCACGAGAAACTGCCTATTGAGGCAGAAGAAGGTTTGCCTTCTAAAGCATGAAGAGCAGCAGGATCAACAAATTTGACTGGTCGGCGAAGTGTCGACATGTCTGTCACGAGTCTGATACCAGCCTTCGCATTCTGGGCCTTTTGTCTGCCTCTAGACTTGAGTCGGACCGGTCTTTGAATCGAGTGGCGTATTGTATTGCGCGAAACGCTTTGGGTCGTAGTCCTACTTGATTTATGACCTTTCTCATCAGAAAGGTCAATTAGAAGTCCATCCTTATCCTCTGATGCCCCCTGCGCCTCGTCGTCGGACTCCTCCCAGTCTTCCCATTCGTCCCTAGCGCTTGGGACATTGGGCGAAGTACCGACAGTGGTGGTCGTTGGCTTGGTGGCATTCATTGTGAATGGCGTAGAGAGTGAATAATGGCAATGCCAAGTTGGAAATCTGAAGGAACGTGTTAAATTTATGCCCGAACTCGAACTACCAGCGTTGAGATACGACGGGCCGAAAACGAAACGAATTTCAGTAAATCTGAAGGTTAGGTGAAGGTATCCGGGAAAGAACCCTGGAAAAGGTTGGTACAGGTAGTCCTACGGGAGGGCGTGGCAGTCATTGAATGAGTGACAGGTTTGCAAGTCATTAAGAGTCATCCATTTGATGCTAGGTGAAAGAATGTTATAATGACAAGAAAACGACGTGTCTTTGTGCGAACAAAAGAAAAGCTCGAGAACAATGCGCTACCCAGGAAACAGGTACAAGAAACCATTGTAAATCGAGACAACATGCCGACCAGTGTTAAATGACCCAACAATGACTAGAGTTGGCGAAGACGTTGCCGCGACCACACGTCAACGACAAACATCCGACGGCGGGCCATCCGACAGGTATCCAGACCAACCAACAATCAGCCTGATAGGTTAGACGAGACAACTCGACATCTGAGTGGCTGAGTGACCGGCTGCCATTGCACAACACCATGCCGAAGCCAGGTTCGGGGCTCGAAAAGCTCTCGCGGCTACTCATATGAGAGGCGGAATTGAAGCTTCTGGATGGTGGAAGTTGGGCTTGAGGCAGATGAGTGTTCGACATAGCCGCCGACGCGTCGGATCTCATCGTGCTCATTGGCTGGCGGTGTCAAGCCAAGAACCAACTAAGGCAACGGTTGGGCGGCAAAGACTTTGCATCGCGGCTGCAACCCTACAGGCCTTAGAGACCCACACTTCCCGCTCCTCTGGATGTTACATTATGGTTCACGGGCTGCATGCGCGAGCGGTAAGCACAGGCAGTCTGGCAGTGAAGCGATTTGTGATGGTGGGTGAGTGAGGTGCATCTGGTGCGATGTTGTAATAAAAGAGAAGAGTTGGAGTAACAATCGGTAAAAGACGTCGAACCTATCAAATCGCTATTAGTGGATCTTATCATCAGTCAGCATAGTAAGTGATCCGTGCACTGTACGACTGTACGACATTCCTTAAGTAAGCACACTACACAGCTAAGGCCAATTATGATTTATGTGTACAAGTACGTACCTAAGTACCTTGATAAACCCCTTCTTTCAGCCCCCATGTCTCTCCCAAACAGGCCTCCGACCTCCTTCACGACACTGATGAGACGGTATTATCAACAACACATCAAAAAGGTGTGTCAGATTAATGTGTCCGATGCTATGCCAGATCATCCTGTTGTGTAAACCTTCGGGTTTTCCCGTCCCGTCGAATGACAACCCTGAGCTTTCACATCCTGGTGTCTTTGACCCATCAAGGCGGTAGGATTTGAATATGATTGCGACATCTATCTCTTCGTCAACTCGCGTCAACTTATAGCCAGTTTTGCATGGTCCGTTTGATAGAGAGAGTTGTCATTGGAACACACTCCATCCTCAATGCCGGTACATGGGTAGGCACCTTATATTTCAACGACCGTCACGGACATGAACTCCGTTTCTAGATCCCCCACCATCAACCTCATCATCCCCGGACGCTTCGAACTAAACCCTAGGTACATATAGACCACGTTTCTTTCCTTGCAGAATCCCCGAAGTTACCTTGTACGCGGTATGCTGTTCGTTCTGCTGCATACCCGGGTATGTTTCATCACAGCAAATCCCGGTGGTCTCTAAATACCTCCTCCATCCTATACTGCTAGATTAGCGGGGTGATGCTTCTAGACATGGCTATTAGGTGCCCTAGAACTTCATCCCTACGGTTCGCGACAAGGCCTCCCTGCACTATCGTGGGGGATCTTAAGGCAGTCCCGGTCATGAGCACGACCTTCCCGCCGGTTCTCAAAGATTTACGACCTAGTTCACCAACTTTAGGGGCCTTGCTCATACCTATATCAACGAATAATGCCAAGTATAGTCTTACTAATACATATATAGTAGTATTGATGAGAAGGACAACTAGGTAGCTGCCTAGTCCACGCTAACAGATCTCCACGTCCTGCCCAGCCCAGGTATACCACCGTGGTGAGTTGGAGTATGCTTGTATGATAGCCTCGGGCTTATCTTAGTTAGTCATCACTCAATGTAAGTCGGATCCTATCACAGAATACACCGGAAGCAAATTAACAGTCAGAGTAGCCTAACACTTAACCTCAATATATTTAGTTTGCATCATCAGGATTTCAGAGACAGCAGCTATCCCATTTTCAGCAGTCCAAGGGAGTTGCAAATTTCTCCCTTTCTCTTCTAGCTTCTTCGAGAAGCTAAAGGAATCCTGATCATTGTCGATGAAATCTGGGGCTGTTACCAAATAGGTAGGCACACGCCACTCCCACCTGATCCATCGAAGACCTGTGGACCGTCTTGTCATCATTGCTCATCTATCCCGACGTCTGTTTGGATAGGTTGATGATCAATTTTGGCAACTTAAACTTGGAGAAGGAGATTCGCGAGATCGTAACTGTCTACAGTGCTTTACATCCTAGAGGCATCTCTTCATCCTCGGGCCGTGCTAGTTATGCGGTCCGTCGCCCCCGACAGGTCGGCGTAAGGCTGAGAGAAGAAGCCTCCGTACCTTCGGGACAATAAGTAAGCAAGTATGAGAAAGGGTACCATGTGCCGTCACTCGATACAGGGTCATGTCGACCCATCTATTCTTGCTCGCGATTCAAAGGGATGGTAAGGCATGCAAGTAACATTAAAGACCATTCAGTGGAAGCCAAGAGTTTCTTGCTGTATTTCAGAGTCGGAACCCTGACAGTCTAAGTTGAACATCTGGTATATGAAAGATTTATGTAAGCGGGCACCACCAAGAGAAGATGCTAAATTAGGGGTATTCACCTCCACAGCCGGCTTCTCATTCGTCCACACCTCGATCCTTCATCATCCTGGCAGTTCGGGGGCCACATCCTACCCAAGCTTAACATCAGTAAGCTTCTACAGAGAACGTCCCGGATGATCCTAGAACGGAAAAGGGGATCAACGGTATGTTAATATGCCGCATCATGACCCTGCAATAGCTTAGGTCGACCACTGTTGAACGACTATAACAGGTCTATCATCTACCGTTAAAAAAACCAGGGGTAGCATGGTCCCTTGCCTGTTGCATTGATGGTGGAACAAGGATTGTCCATTCGCGAATCAAGATGGTCGCCCTAACCTGACTAATATTCTAGCCAGCCTTATTAGAGAAACGCTTATCCCGACGTGTTGTAGGCGATGCGACATGATGAAGCAGGAGGCGACTTTGTTTATGACTACCAAGCTAAATCCGCTGTCTATCTCAAGAACACTACATTCAATATCCATTACAACTCTCCTCCCACCACGCGCATTCGAACCAGTGTACAATGCATATATATCTACTCACACCCATAGCGACGTATAAATTAGGCGGAGAGGTTTTATTCTGTGTCCCCTGGTCAAGCAAGACCAGCTAAATTTGAAATCATGACGGTCTCGCACGAGAAACAGACTTCTCATCAACCCTCAACCTCACCGCAGAGGTATAATGGCCCGGCTAGGGACGGGGACTGGACCAACTATAGGGACACCATCACGTCCTTATACCTCGACCAGAATAAGAGCCTAAAAGAGGTCATGAGGATCATGCGGGAGGAATATTACTTCTTCGCAACGTAAGCCGTGCTGTCCGCCACCACCAGACTCTAGCCCATCTAACACACCGCCAGAGAAAAGATGTACAAGATCCGCTTCAACAAATGGGGCCTGCACAAGAAACTGCGGGCCCACCAAGTCGCTGAGCTCCTAGTCCAGTGTGGTAAGAGGGCCGCGGTGGGCAAGACTTCCGTGTCCTTTGTCCACGGCCGCAAGATTGACGCGGATCGGCTCAATACGTACCTTCGGCGGGTCTCGCCGGCTAGGCGTAAGGAGCTGGAAGCGATTCTATCGGGTAGAATGGACCTAGGCGCCGCGCAGAAACGCAGCATAGAGGAGATCATATGCAGAACCCCGTCGCCTGAACCGGAGCCCGAACCAGTGCCGCGGCGCATCGAAGCGCCAGATTCCTTGCGGCTCCCCGAGGAATGCATGCAGATCGTCCACAGCTACGTCGGCGGCGCCTTCGAGGCTGCCTTGTTCCAGCTCACGCCGGAAAACGAGTTAGTGTTCCCCCGTCGAGGCAAGACGTGGCTGGACCCCGTGTCGTCTGCTAGGCAGCTATTCGTCAACGGCTTCACGCAGCAAGCCTTCCACATGCTGAAGATAACTTTCGACGACTACAAGGACGTGATGACGCGGCAGGACCCATCGCTTCTCGTCGAGACCTGTCTCGCCCTCGGAGCACTACTGCAATCAGGGCCGGGCCTCGCCGAGTCGCTAGTCCGCTATGCCTGTAAAATGTCCCGCATCGTGTTCGGCCCCAGACATCCTCTCCACCTGCTCTTCATGAGACTAAACACGGCGAGCCCGTCCGACATCGCCAAGTTCACGAGCATGATCATGCAGTCGTATCTGCAAGCCGTGCAGCTCACTAGCCGCCTGAAGCCGACGTGGCTAGCGACCATCTACCGCGCGATGCTCAACAGTGGGTTCATCGAGACGCAGGCGGCGCAGGCGTACATGGAAGAACTCCTAGCGGACCTCAAGGAATCTACATCACCCCCGTCCTCGTCCTCGTCCGCATCCTCGTCACCGTCATCGCAAGCAGGCTCCTCCCCCGGGCGGGACGACGCGCTACGCAAGGACGTTGAACTACTACAATATCACCTGTCGTGGCTAGTCAACCTACACAACAAACCCACAGAAGCCGCCGTGGCGGCGCAGACGCTAGTCGAGACGCGGAGCCGGGACGCGCGGCTGGCGCGGTTCAGCTGCTACAACATGCTGCGCACGCTGCCGACGAGCCACGATGTCAGCGACGGCGAGGCGGTCGAGCTGATGTACCGCAGCCTAGAGATCTGCGAGGCCGAGTTCGGCCGCAACGACAACGCCACCGTCACGCTGCTGGCCACCCTGCAGACGTACCTGCGCCGCGTCAAGCGCGTGGCCGAGGCGGAAAGGGTGAGGAGGGACTTTGAGGTGAGATGGGATGAGGTGGTCGAGGGCATGGGTCGGCTTAATACGCAATGACCCGCAGCCCTGATGAATACGTACTACATGGTGCAAGAAGACGAGGAACACCAATGAATGAGTGAGTTAAGAGTAAGGGAATGGAATGGAAACTCCGGTTTGGTTCCTGACTCACTTACTTACTCAAGCGGCTGGTCGGGCACAAGACAAGAAAGATCGAACGGTTTGGTCGACCAGATACCGCAAAGCAAAAAGTTGCGTGTTTCTCTTCTTATGTAGTGTATTCATCAGGGGGGTAGATATATACAAAAATACAATTGTTCCCAACGCCTGCCTTTGAAATGCTCCCGTGACGTATAAATCACCAGGTCTCTTTATCTTTAACACATACATACATACCTAGGTACATTAGAGTTCATCCCGCTCAGGCACAGGCTTATCCGGCCGTCTCTGCCTCAACATATCCAGCAACGGCCGGCTCCACTCAGCCCCCCGCGGGTCCTGGCCGATGCGCTCGAGGTGGTACTCCCAGCAGCCCTCATCCAAGGATGCATGGCCGCCTTCCGCGCAGACGCTCGCATCCGCGACGGTATGCGTCGTAGGCCAGACGCCCAAGACGGCACCGACCTCCTCATCAAGAAACGTGTCGGAAACGATACGCGCGACCTTGGCCTTCCTCGAGTCCCAGACCTCTTCATTGCGGAGGAGTATGCGCAGGAAGCTCCGCATGCCGTCGTTCTCCATGAACTCGGCCTTGATCTTGGTGCTCTTCAGTAATCCGTCCAGGACCGCCAGGCTAATACGCGTGAAGTACGCCTCCCGAGCCTCCTCGGGGCCGTCTCGTCCCGTGGTCAGGCCTAGCGTGGAGTACAGCTCGGATCTCAACGAGCCGATGCCGGAAGTGGACGGGTTGGGACATTGCTCCCCGACAACGGCGTCCCACGAGTCTTCCACGGCCCGCAGCGCCGGCTTGTTGTTCCGGATAGACGAGGCCAGGATGGAGGACGCGAGGAAGTCGGGGCGCTCGGTCAGTGGCTTGTCGGCGGGCCGGGCCGCCTCGCGCTTGGTGAGCAGGCAGAAGAGGGCCTGCAGAGCGCCGGCGTCCTCGGCGATCTGCAGCCCGTAGTACATGTCGTGGGATATATCTTCCAGGTCCTGCAGAGCCCTGTCGAGCTCTTGAGGCGGGTCGAAAACCGACGAGTATTTCTTGAGGTCCTCTAGAGCCTGCACGAAACCTTCGTTCTTCTCCCTCGGCGCTTTGACTACGCCTACGGGCTCGTAGGCCGGCGCGCCGTAGGGTATCTGGGGCGCGTCATCCTCAGGCGCGTCCGTGTCTATGACGACTATCGACCGGTCTACCGGTAAGCCCTCAAGCGCCGGGTTGTTCTCTTTTTGGTTGTAGAGTTTGGCCTGTTTTTGGCCAGTCTGGATATCCAGTTTCACGTGTAAACCTGGAGGAAGATCCTGGTCTTCGTAGACAATTTGAAACTCCCCCGTGGCGGAAAAGACTTTGGGGTAGCAGTCGGCTGGGTTGTCAGTGTGGCATATGAGTTCGGTTTGTGCTGATGGTGATTCAGACGGGGGAGGAGACGAGGCAGATGCAAACGAAGAAATAAGAGTAGAGACGATGAAAATTGAAGCTGCAATCCTTTTCAGATTGCGTGTATATGAGGACCCCATATTGATAGCTAATATTATAAAAATGTATAAGACTGTGGGGTGTTCACCGTTGAGGGTTGATATGAAGTCTTTTGTAAGTGAGGCAGTGAAGGTGTAAGTGAGTGAGTGAGTGAGTGAGGTGGCAATTGGCTTATTTAGGACACTTTGCAACAGCTAAACTGGACACGAAGACTTAACGATGACTCTTAGTTTCCGAACATCAAAAGAAGAGAAGAGAAACAAATAGATATTTTGAAATGATTTATTCCTACATTATTATTCTCATTGTAAAAATAACTTCAATGTTGTCAAATTGATGGTAACATGGTTAAATTAACCAGGACTCAGAATGTTAATTGAAGGTTAACAATGCAGATGTGGATACAGTGTAAAGTAGTACAGTGAAGATAGGGAAATCGCACATTTAAGCTTACCCTTTAAGCAACTCTGATTGGCCATGAAGCCCCACCATATGCCTCAGTTCCGACGTCTTGGAAGGAAGCGTCGAATTGAGCTCATAAAGTTAATAGCTCGACTCTATTCATTCCGAAGCCAATTGGCATCCTACACCAACACATAACCCCACGATGCAGGCCCTCCGAACAAGAGCGGCTTGCGTAGCCAGACGGACGCGACCGATCACCCTGCGAACGTCGCGCTCCTACGCATCCGAGAGCCACGACAGCCACGACCATAGTCACGACCATCACGCAGCACCTGAAGTCGAAGAGGGATTAGGCGTATGGATACACTTATGCCATCTACACTGCTAGATAAAAGAGGAATAAGATGGGCTAATATTTTGTGGCTACAGACCGCATTCTACGTCTTCGCTGCGCTCGTCCCAGCATCCTACATTGGGTACTCGATCTCGCGGCCAGGCCCCGACGGCGAACCCTCGAGCGTCACCAAGTGGCTGCGCAACTTCGACTACTTCAACGACTGGGAGATCCGCAACACCCTGCGCACCAACATCATCGAGCAGGCCGCCCACGACAAACACCTGTTCCTCAACTCGGGCAAGAACCCGCACGTCGAGCTCAAGACCCCCGAGTACGTTTATCCCTCCCTGTCTTCAATACTGTATCGCAGTATACAGCATCGTAGTTATGACGGGGAGAATTCCGCACGAGCAGAAGCAAAGTATAGAAACATACGCTAACAGAAGACCCCCTCCAGATTATTCAACTCAGGCTCGCCCTGGAACGTCCCCGCGGGCCACTACGTAAACCTGGACCACGTCACGGAGCACTACCGGAAGCAAGCCGCCGACGAGGAGGAACGGAAGGTCAAGAGACTGCAAGCAAAGAGCAAGGAAGCAGAGCAGCAACAGCAACAGTCGTCGTGAGGAGGGCGAACTGTACTACCAATATATATCCTATTCCCACACAACCAACGTACATAAATAGCATAACCCCCAATAAAAGGGCAGATGGCTACTTGAAGAATAGCCGCTATCATTCTCTTCCGTCGAGTGATTTCAATAGTTCCCATGTGTTATGTGAGGGGGTCAGTTACCTTAGAAGTGTTTGGCTTGTATGTTATCAGGTATATTTCAAATCAGCATTGAAATCAATGTCTAGATATCCCTCGGGAAAATCCTGTTTCCTTAGAATTACCCATGAGTATCACCCTGAACTCGGGCTGCGTTTTCCACCATAGGACTGTGTACGAATATTTGCGCAGGATTCGCCTTTGAAAAGAACAGCTTGAATCAGAACAACCAGATAGTAGAAGTTGAGAAATAGACAAGGGTTTTCAACCGTCGACTGGTCCCTAGCGATTTTCAGTGATGGTAAAGGTCCAAAGACGCTTAAGAGAGAGATATGACAAGAATGTTATATCATGGCCGTCATGGCAGCTGAATTCTGCGCCTTGAGAATGGCTATGTCGAATGTCGTATGGATTGTTATGAATCATCACATTAGACCATTGCAAGTACACAGCAGGGGCTCGAGCTGGTACGGCGACTATCCGAAAGTAATAGAGCCATGCCAGAAGTCGTTTTGTTATACCTCAAGTCCAAGTCACGGGGTCAAGCATTCCAGAATGGTCACAGACAAGTGTGCCATGTTCAGTGCAATATGATCTCATTTCATTATCATATAGCACATGTTCGGCTGATGGTCGTCTTGCCTAACTGCCGAGAAAGAACCGTTCCGTTCGCCCAATCCATGAAATGCAAAGTTGCATGCAAACCCCTCCATTTTCCACACGAGCCGCCTACTTGAGAGGGATGAATCGAGACGAGTGAGTGGCACCGATACCGGGTCTACCGTGCTTGACGGGCTTGCTATAGAATATGTTAGTGATCTATATGCCCTTCCTTCTATGTTACGAGGTTTCGTGAACGTACTAGGAGATGGAGAATTCGCCCAGGTAGTGGCCGACCATCTCGGGACGGATTTCGACCTGGTTGAACTCCTTGCCGGAGTAGATACCGATGACGCTGCCAATCATCTCGGGGACGACGATCATGTCTCGCAGGTGTGTCTTGACGAGGTCCGGCTTCTCGTTGGGCTTAGCCTCCTGCTTGGCCTTGCGGAGCTTCTTGATCAGGCCCATGGGCTTGCGCTTCAGGCCTCGGTTGATCCGGCGACGGGCACGAGCGTGGACGACATCGCGGAGCTGGTCAGAGCTGAGGTCGAGAAGGCTGTTGGCAGAGTATCATGTTAGCCTCAAATATTTCATTCGTATCCTAACAGTATACGGTCCAACAGGATGAAATCGATGGTTATGCGATCGCGCATCGGTAGAATACAGATTTCGGAAAGGGAACGTACGCTTCAAGGTCAATGCCTCGGTAGGAAAACTTTCGGAACTGTCTTCTCTTCTTGAGCTCAGCGGCCTCCTCAGCGTTCTGCGATTCAAAGTTAGTCGCTTCCCCTCATTCGGCTTTGCTATCGCATCCGTAGCATTGCGATCGCGATAGGATAGATGGAATACGTACGTAATCAGGGTCGTCAGCCATGATTGCGGTTGTTGGTGATGCTCAAGAACTTCGCAGATCGATGTGTGTTGACGTTGTCGAAAAGCGAATGTTCAAGATTGAGATGTAGGTTGATGGATTTACTGAGTTGGTTAATTTGCGGGAGGGTTCGCTTAGCTTTGGTTAGACTGGTGCCACTACAGTAAATTTTTGTGTGAGGGTTCCGGCCCCAAGTCACGCACGGACCAGTGGACTAAGTTTGCATTGACGCTTTCCTGAACAAAAGAAGTGGCCTGTGCACGCTTTGGTAAGAGATTAGGTAATCGCAGTGGACCCCTTTCAGTGATTACCCCCTACTATATATGTACTGTACATACATCTTCAACTTAGTGAGCTTCAGTACCCGTGGACCTGACACGATTTCGACAAGGGTTGAAGATATTCAGATTTTACTAGTACAAGAAAAATTGATTCTACTTATACATTATTCCAAAAGGCATTGTCAACGACATAATCTACCCAAGGCAGACGTAAACAAATAAACAATAAATCACCCTCACACGTATATCAGCCAGAGGATAAGGAGGTGTATAATTCATCGATTCCATTCATTAAGTTAGGTAATAAGCGACGGCTCTGCCCTTTTTTGTGCCCTGCCTCGAGGCATCTATCTGCACCTATATACTATAATACACGGACGATGAGAGCGAATGGTATGGAAGTGAAGTAACAAATTTCCACCCGGCTCCGAGTCCGAAAGAACCCATAGGGATATCACTAGAATCAGTAACGAAGGACCCGAGACTATCTCGTAAATCAACCAGAGAAGACGGCCCCCGACTTTTTTTGTAGGCGACTACACAACTCCCCAAACGCCCCTCCTGGAAAATATAGGCCTGCTTCCACCGTAGCGGAGCAGGCAGCGACCGCGAAGAATCAGATGCTCAGCCCCAGGATCCGTCGTTTGCACCGCGCATACGTAGCAAGTCCTTCGCTAAGCCATGCCTCCCAATCCGTAACATCGTTTGTCGTATACAATTAAGAGCGCCGTCTCTTCACTAGATTTGGTCGGTGACATCTACCTTGGTCTCGACTTGGCCCCGTAGAGCTGTCAGCTCGTTGGTGAGATACGTGATCTTCTCCTCTTGAGTCCTGCCCAATGCTTCCATGGACTGAACTCGTTCGTTCAGTTGCTTGACTTGTTCCTCGAGATTATGAATGTAAACCCAAATGCCTTGGTCAGTGGCAAAGATGTTATTGCTAGAGCTGTCACCGCTTCCGCCATTTTGGCCTGGACCGCTGGACGTGCGAGCATGATCCACCCCAGAAACGGGGACAGTCGGCTGAGCCGAGCTTCCCGGTGCAGTCTGTGAAGCAGGAGTAGGGCCCTGTACGGCACCCGCAGAGGCTGCGTATCTAGCGGCATCCACCGCGGCGAATCCAGGCACTTCGATCACTTCAGCATGAATATGCGCGACAGGAAAAGAGGGGCTACACCAACCTGGAGGAGTATGTCGGTCTGACTGGTGACGGCCAAAGTGCTGTTGCTGGAATTGTGTTGTCAGACTTGGCGAGCGCTGCCTATTGGCATTTGCAGGATCGTGGCTCTGAACACCCGAAGGGCTGAGTGGCTTAGGACTCTCGGTCATAGCGCTCTGAGCATACAAGGCAGGGTTACCAGTGCCCACCGGGAGTGATGAGATACTCGTGCCCGGGGTCTGAGATGCATTCGAGCTTCCGGACCCGCGATCCACGTTGGGTGGATAGAGCCGGCCTGTAGTAGACCCTAGAGGTTGATATGTTAAATACGGTAGATTGTAAATGTCGAACGGTGCTCCGTTACCTTGAACATGTTGAGCCTTGATACTGGGTAGGCTTAGACGTCGGCGCTCTTCCTCCGTCAAATCACCTTCGGCACCGTCGTAAACAACCCCAGACATGGCCGAGTCATCGGCCTCGAGGTGGCTTGATCCTTCCTCCATGTCCTCGCCGAGAAAGCTTCCCAAGCTACTTCGTCGACCTACGCAACCGCCGGGACCTTTGCTGTGCCGAGCCAGCGCGTCGCCACGTGCAAACTTTCGGTCGCACTTCGGACATACATGAGGCTTCTCTCCGGTATGTAGTTTAGTATGGCGCTTCAAGTCATGTAGGCGACGGAATCGCATCGAGCATGTTTGGCAGATATATGGTTTCTCTTGACTATGAGTTAGAAGATGACTCTTTAGATTATGATGACGCGTGAATTCCGTTTCGCAGTACGGGCACCTATGCTTTTTCGAATTCGGCGAGCGCGGTGTGTTCTGTTGGTTCGGCGTCATGGGTAGACTCATTCCTCGAGTTGGAGGAGCAGGCATATTCGAAGTCGGGAGCATGCCAGGATACGATAGTGAAGTAACTCCCTTTTCTTCCATCGGAGCTGGCGGTTGTGTTCCAAAGCCAGACCGATCACTACGTCCATCAAGGTCCATAGGTCCAGGGCTAGTCGTCACCGGTGCGCCAGGCCCGCCACTTAAGCTACCAAGGCTCGTTGCGCTATGAGGACTAATATTATCCGGCTTGGGATCTGAATCTTGAACATCCGGTAGCGGGATAGAGACGGACGGAGGAGGGGCAGGCTGTACGTTATCCGGCTGAGAAGTACCCTGAGGAAGGCCGTGGGCCATATCCTGGGGAACATCCTGAGGCGCGTCGTGAGGCATGTCATGAGGCACCTCGTGAGGTGCGTCCTGAGGCCGACTCATGGCAAGAGCGCTTGCAGACAGTAATGCAGATTGTGCTTTGTAAGCAGGGTTTTCGCTATCGCCAGCAACCTGGAGTTTGTACTGCTCTTCTTCCCTGCGCCGCTCGTCTTCGATGGCTGCAGCTGCAGTCAAGGGTGCGGGAGAGTATCTCGATGTCACACCGATCAGCCTGGCGGATTTTGCTGGTGACAGCTCTCTGTGAAGTGCTGAGAGGGCTGAAGACGGCGAGACCGGTGATGATTCCCGCTGCCTCTTCAGCGACTGGGTCGCACGGGTGGCTTCAGCGGCTAGGGTTTCGACCGAGACAGAATCAGAGGGGATCGTAGGCTGGGGAGCCGTTGATGAGAAGGGCGGGGCTTCCGTCGCGACGGGACCTTTCTCGGACGCCATGAGTCTTGACAAAGATCACCAAGAACGCGATTGAGGTCCCTACAAGAAATTAATCGAAATCGACTTGAAAGAGACGCGAAGGGAGCCTAGGCGCATTAACGACGCATCGTTGATGCTCGAAGGACAATAAGGCTGGACGGTGTGGCTGGAGGGCGTGGCTGCTGCAGTGAATGAAGGTGTTGTTGATGATCGCGCGTTGCCGCGTCCAGGATGTTGATCTTTTTTCTTCTTTTTTTCCGGGTTGTATTTTTAATGGTATTACAAATGTAAAGGTTGCGTGGATCGAATGATACGATGCCTTGTTTATTTCCACCGAAGCACACCGACCGATTTCAGCACAATTGCCTGGGTCGCGGCGATGAGAAAGTCAACAGTGTATAAGTGGATGACTGAGCCGCAAAGACAAGATGGTTGTGGATGAGCAGGAAAAAAAGTGCTTGGGGGGGACGTCAAAGTGTGGTGGTGCAGGTCCAGGTGGCAGTGGGAAGGGGGAAAAAGAGGCGGAGGCGGCGGCGGCAAGTTCCAGTTTATTGGGCTGATGCGTGTCGGGATTATTTTGGTTTGGGTTTTGGTCACCTTTTTGGTCCAGTGATCTTTGCTTGTAGGTACCTGCCAAGTACCTTTGCGACCTGTCTACAGTGCATGCAGGTACGTTGTCATTAGATGGTGTCAGCAACACCTACATATGTATGTACCTACCTAGGTACATAGGTACACGTACACTTCTCACCAATATTGTAAGCAAGCACATTAGATAAGCAAAGTTTAATCTAGGGCAAGATTTAGGAAACGTCAATATTATGTACCACCCATCTTTATTGTAAAGGTTTCTATTTGATGACTTAAGCGTCGAGTTGAAGCTTGAAGTTACCAAAGCCAGGTACCGTGGCAGTACCTATATTGTGGGACTGTGGCGGTACAAGTCGCCAGCAAGCAAATCCAACTGCAAATGTCCTAAATTGCTAAGTTGATGCGTAATTCGCCTAGCTTGACAAGAAGCTCTTTGTCTTAACGCTTAATTAACCTAAGCATGGAACCTTATGTTATGGAAACATCCACGGATCTCTTTTCTTCTTCTCGGTGGCTTAGAAGCTACATGTATGTAAGATTCGCTGTGGCTTAAGTACATATGGGGAACAAAGACGAGAAAAACATTTAGAGAGTAACATTCAATGTACTTAGTTCCATACATGAATCCAAGTTGATGACACAGAACGAATTACCTATAAATTTATACGATGACGTTCTATTAGTCAAATTTCAACTTCCATCTCGTTTGCAGATAACGTCCGGGCACATGCAGGTTTTCCATCGAGGCGAAGAATCTGGGGCTGGTGAATGGGCGGACGTCTTGCTTCCATCATGGTGGCTGATTTAATCTCGGCCAATAGCAGGTCTGTTCCAGATTATGGAAAGATACAACCGGCGCTTGAAGGGTACAAATCATAGAGTGTCATCGACAGGTGTCTTCCCGTCAATGCATCACATTGGAAAATGAGAAAGAAGTAAAAAGTTGGGCCGGTAGCACATGTACTTGATAAATGTTGAAAATGCAGTCGCTACATAATATCATGTACATCCTTCGTACCTACCTCTATCAAGTATTCAAAATGTAGGTAGGCACGGTACCGGAGGGATGGTGCGTTGGTCTCGTCATTTGTCATTTCCCCACGGCCCACGGTCCACGGTCCACGGTCCACGCCAACTATTTTCCATCTTCTTGAATCCCGACCCACCCACACATCCGTCGGCTTGGGGAAGTTCTGGTTCTACACTATTAAGATCGTGACAAATCGAACATCCGGGATCTTCATCGCTACGTACTACGGACTTTCGAGATCTATCAACTAGAGCCAGACTACTCTAAACTTCGAAATGTCTAGATCAAGTGGTGAGCCACGACTGAATAACAAGATGCGGTAGGAAGCAGATTCATCGCATTGCTACCCCATCTTCAGGCTCTACTACCCGCACAGTCCTACGATGGAGGTATCAACTTCGCCGACCAAAACTGCAACCCCACAAACGCCAAGTCCATTCTAAATCGCCAGAAGCGGATAGATGCTCCACTAGCCTGTCCAGATCGGGAGCTCTTTGGACTATCAAATGCTCGTGATAATGGAACCTGCCACCTGTTTGGGTCGCTATCAGTTCCGAAGCTCTCTCTTATGGAAAATGAACCAGAGTTGACCTCACTGCGTGTCAAGGAACGGCAGACTAAAGCGGCACTGGCCTCTTTAGGCCGCGAGAGGAGGCATAACATCGAATCTCTTCAGCCTCGGTCGGTTAGCCGAGGAAAGTAACCGCGCCACGCTGCCTCCAAGGATTTGCCGCTGAGCCTCAAACGTGGATGACGTGAGCTCTAACCCGTTACGTGCCGACCTAGCTTCGGTCAGTAACCCATCCATCTCGAGAGCAGGCTGCAGGCAACGATCTACATAGATATTAAAGGCGTCGACTCTTCATGCCTACTTACTTGCCTTATGTAGGCAGCGACGTCGATCAAGGGTCGGTTATTTTATACCTGACCTTACCAAGACCGCGTATCTAGACATTTCCAAGATCTCGCCTGTCACATCAGAATGTAGAAGGTAGGGGACTGCTACAGATTTAGATGAATGATCAATCTAACTGATTTACTTCAACACTTTCAGCAGACGCTGTTTCATCGCTCGGAGTGTCAGTCAAGTCAGAATCCCGAACTTTAGGGATGTCCACTGGTCTCAAGCCTCTTGGGTCATCGGTTTACTCCAAGAGCGATATATGTACATGTACAAGCTTACTACATTTGCGGCAACATAACACTCATGGACAGCAGCGAAGTATGCATTGCCGCTGATGAGCCACTTCTATGATAGCAAAGCTCTAGGATATCTATGTGACTCGATCTGTAGAGGGACAGTCCGACCCCAAGCTTTCTGTCTCCGAGGAATAGGTTTCGCAACGACAACATCACCATCAACGTGGTTTTACTAGTCGGATTATGGATAATACTTGGGCATTCCACGCTACTTATCATCACCTAGACGTTATTCCTCGTAGTCTAAGGGAAGCTTCATGTCAGGTTAATTTTGAAGTTAGAGCTAGCCGAAGCTTTCGACCAAGCATCGTTTCCTAAGCTGGTTATGGGGTCATTATTTACACTATCGAGCGATCGAAAACCGTAGATATATCATGCTGCCGTATTCTCTCGCAATTTTCTATGACTTCCTACCAAAGATTGTCTATGTGTTGACCAGGTTAGCCGTGGGAGCTAGACCCTTGGTCATGTCTAGTTCCTCTAGATATCGAGCCTTGCCGTATGTTTAGACGATATTGCGCAGATTTTCCTCTCACGTACCCGTTTAGTATGGCATATATCTCGGCCGCAAGGTGACTTGCAACCCACATGACACTACAGTTGTAACCACTCTACCTACGAGCTCATCGTGATCAGGAGGCAACACACCGCGTTGTTGGCTTCAGAATCATGGAGAAGGTACTTGAAGTCAATACCATTTCCAAGGCTTAGGCATCATACTCCTTGTTTGCCCTCCATCCCTATATCGCGGCTGCCTGCCGTATGAGTGTTACCATGGGTACTCACTAATCACACTGGTCTAGAGAACGTATGTCTTGTAGTCGTTGGTCTCCCTTGTTGAGATGTGGTTGTAAAAATGAAATACTATATGCAGCCTTTTTGTGATGTCTCTTGATTTACACAATTCTTGAAGCGCTGCTGCTGGCAGCTAGCTATACTCGCTACTGAAGTTAACAGTCTAGATACTACTACATACATAGGATATGTGTGACATCGAGGTACTACCTCACCTATAATAACGACCTAGGTAGCCGATAGTGGCCCCTTAAACTTCTCATATTAGCAGGACTAACAGGTACCGTATCTACCCCTAGGTACCCTTCCAACTTGAGTCAACAGCAGCGTCTTCTGCGTCCGAAAGTTGCCATTTCGAGCTTGTCCTCTGAGTCGACATCTAGCATAGGTCAGCCACAATTCTCTATTGTTCTGACGTATCATAATCCCTAATCTACCTAGGTAGATTAGGTACCTAACCCAGTCACTTTTATTGTATGGCTGGGACTTATCTAATGTGAAAGAACAGATGTATACTTGGGGATGAAGGATAGACACAGTCGCATCCGAGAGCCGAGTCCCGCAATCACACTGATCAAGGACATATAAGAGGCAAATATAGCGAATCCAACCCTCGGAGAATCTCCTATTATCGGAACACATACGATGCTACCCCTAGAGACCTAACAACATCATAGCTTCTGCGACAACAAGTCTCCTAGATATATGCCTTGCCCAATCCCGGTGACACGTAACGCAAAGACCTTATACAGTCTTTCAAAATGCGCTAATATTGACTGCCACTGCATTGCCAGTGCTCACTGGCGTGGCCTGGGCACCTACCCCTTTATGGGCGAGCTTTCCGGCGCTTCATTTATGGCGGTATCTTTGTCTATTCAAGAGGCAACAAGCACACCTTCCCGGACCCAAGATATTGCACCGTGGACTAGTCAGGGCCCAGATCTCTTAGTAACCACAACGACCCTTGAAAGCATCTTCTGTCATTGTTAGTAAGGCCACCTAGGCAGGCCTGGTACTGTATCTTATACCATGGGGTTGAGCATGTGCTACACTCGGGAACTCAAATTTTGAAGAAATTGCCTGGTACTTGCATGATCGTGATGCGTCATTCTCATGCAGTGTAGCTGCGCTAACAACTTCACCCTGCCGTCAGATACCGGTAGGTATAGTTTCGACGTGGGACCTAGATATTGCATCAACGCTACTCGCATCAAGCATTCCAGGCCTAACCCCTCAGTGGCGGCCTGACATCTAGACAGGTGCTAGACTACCTACCTACCTAGGTAGGGGTGAGTCAACGAGTATGTTATACGTATTAGGAGCGGGTTATCCTACGGCTTCCTACACACATACGCTGTGACTCTTATTGCTTGGTCGGGTAAGCGTTGGGCCGCCTTGAACGTCGTCGACATAATAGCTCACTCAGACAAAACCCGTTGAATTAAACCTGGATGGCAGACCCGTGATACGGGCGTACGAAGTGTTGAGAGGGCGCTCCAAGATGACCAGGGAAGAGCGCGCGGTGCCTCACATGGGTCCCTTTAGGTAACCACTTTCTGCAGAGTAATCGAACTACTCCCGTCGTTATTGTAATCGTCGACATACTTCTAAATATAGATAAGTCCAGACGAAATATACCTAGCATAGCTTCGCAGCGACGACGGAAGGAGTAGAAGCAGAAGCAAGCAGTCAAGTTGAGCTTGCGGCTACTGGCAGTAGAGGGAATGGGCCCATATGGAAACCCGCATGAGAATGCGAACGGGTGGCGGCTACGAGAATCTGACTTCTCGTGTAGAGCTATCTTGGGAGTGCCTTTCGCCTATCGTATCAACTCTTATGCCACCCTATGGTAGTGGTAAATGTCTGCAACATTTGACATTGTCTAGCCTCATCTAACGGGATTGAGCACGGAGATGAGGCCTTCAGAGGTAGCTACTACCTCGACATGACATAGTAGCCGCCTTAACTTTCACCTGTTATGTCGTAGGATTTGGACAAGAGTCCGGGTTGAAATTCCTTCGATGCTGAAGTTAATGCTACACTGGCTTCAAGTGAATTCGCTAATCTAGAATGAGTTCAAACGCAACTATATCATAGCAGACGGGTGGCTCAATGCAGCCACGAAATAATTTAGACCATTGCCCGTCTCGTTAGACCCGAGCATGTTGACCGTAGGCTATCTTGCAGGCTAGGTAGATCCATCCTGTTTTCTATCGAAGTAAACATATATCTTCACCATATGGAAACCATGAAGGCAGAGAGATCTCTATACTGACTGCATACGTCTATGTGATATATGTAGGTACCTATATGGTTGGTCATCCTGTTGTTGATATTAGATATCTGGACTCGTACCTACGCTAGATATCGTAGCCTTCTACTAGTGAATCCTGGAGTTGCCCATGGAGAAGTATTCGAACATATACGGGCAAGATACCGAGATTCCACACTGAATTATTCTTTCATATCTGGGTGACTTCGTGGCCTAGCGACAACCATAACTGCCATCTTACAACATACGCTACTCAATGAGCACTTCCAGATAGGACTCATGCCCCGCAAGACCTTTCAGAAGCCCAGCGGAATGCAATACCTACATGTTGATAGGGAGCGTGCCTCCCGCATAAGTGCGGATCACACGACACGTGGCGAGGCGCAAAAGGTGCCATGCCAGAAGTAGGGAGGCATGAAGTTGGGATAACCATTGTTGTCCTAGGACACATGCAGACATGGTAACCTGAGGGATCGGCCTAGCAACTATAAATGCCGGTGATAGCGCTTTGGCGGATCAAGACTCATCGACAGAGCATCGTGCTTTATCCGCACTCATCTGGATTTGATGCTGATTTTATCCGTGGATCGTTGAAGGAACGAGGGATGACGGAATTGAAAATCGACACTAGCAAGGTGTCTTATTGCTTGGAATGAAGATCGGCTGGCCAATCGATCTTCCCAGAGAGCCAAATCAAGAAGGCGACATTTGCCAGAGAAATTCCAGCCACTCAGGAACAAGACGTCCCTGGCTGCTAATCCCGAAATTGCAGCAATTAAAGCAAGGAGAATAGACGCGCAACATATCCACATGTGGCATGTGCTTAGGAGATCTGGATCGAATTCTTGATTTTTCTTTTATTATTAGCCCAAATCCCAACCGCTCCCTGCTGTCCTGGCAAAAAGGAATATCTGAAAAGTGACGAGCTGTTGGTAATGGTAATTTGGTGTGACGAGATACAGTCGAACAGGGCGGAAAGGGGCATGAATTACCTAAGCGAGACACCAGCCTGTGGAGAAGGACCTGACAACACACCAACCAACGGCTACCAACGACTCCATGAGAAGAGCCTGAGTTTCCTCGAGATGTAACGATACGAGTTCACGAAATAGGGAGTGTAGATGAGCGAAAGCGCCATCGTCAAGTTGTCCACTCCTCTGGTATCCGTTACCCACTAAGCTAAGCTAAGCCACGCGGCATGAAGGGATCGTCTCCATCAGAGAGTTCGTATTTGTCTGTCGTAAGGGAAGAGTTGTTTTATTTTTGTTACTTGAGAAAATGAAGTCCCAGCGCTGGGCGGCAGTGCCACGCAAGCGACTTTGAGCTTGTTTCGTAGTTTCATAGTCAAGTGGGCTAATAACAACTGTATCATATCATGGAATAAGTAAAAGTCTCTATCTGGAGTCTGGTTGTCATAAATAACAAATTTGCCCAGGAGTGTAACCCCCCTAATGGGGGGCACTTACTACGCTAAATCATGGTAATTTCACCAGAAATCAAAATAGTGCCTCCGTACCTTGCAGTAGCGGGCATCGTCGGTCAGGCATTGGCCGGACGCTAACACCGTTGCACTACCATCCCTGCCTGTTTGGGTTAGCGGACTTCTCCCATTGGATGCAGGTTGGACATCCCAGAGAAAGGATCCGCCGTGGCATCCTCGTGTGTCGTTCCTTTCCTGTTCTCCTGTTCAGTGTTCACACGAGGCCCTGCCTTCTCCCCTAAACCTCCCGTCTCCCTGCAAACAATTAATTTCACCCTTTTCCCTCCCTCCTGTCAAGCCATCGTTGTTTCCTTTCAGTCGCGCCGTCTCCTCCAACTGAGAGTCAACCTACTGCTCTCTACCACATTCCTTTGGGACCGCGAACACGCTCGTTACGCACGTCACGTCACGAAACACAACAAATACTTCGATATTTTGACATTCCTTGATATCGGCAATCGTCATCGACAATCATCACAAGCTGCTAGGAACTAAATAGCGTCATAGCCTATTTCAGAACCTCTACTCAATTTGTAAGTGTCTATGCATAGATCCTGATCGTAACTGCATGATCCCGAAGCTCGGCTCTTTGTATAACGCTGTCTCTTGTATAGATTCTTATTACACATCTTCACTTCTTCACATCCTATATATCGAATTCTCGCCAATGTGTGCGCTGTTAATTCAACTGTTTCAACTAACAATGATCTTGTATAGAACTGCGACTCTAGGTCACGATTACCAAATCTGATATTACTGCCATAGCAAGAAGTTACAATTGATCGACCTTCACCTGGCAAACATGAAGGCTACCGTTCTAAACATCGCCATTGCGGCATCCATGGCTGCTGGCGTGGCTGCCCAGCCTCACCACCACGGTCACCATCATCACAAGAAGAACTCCCCGGCTGAGAAGCGTGAAGTCGAGACTACTTACCTTCCTGCTACTGTCACCCAGTACATGTTGGGCAACGAGGAAGTGAGTGCCGACGAGGCTAAGGATGGCTTGGACAAGGGACTCTACATCGTCGTTGGCGAGACCACTCCTACTTTCACTCCGCCTCCTCCCCCTGCTGTCACCAGCACCTCCTCCAAGGAGGATGCCGTCTTCATCCAGAAGGTTACGACTTCATCGTCGTCGTCCTCCTCCTCTTCTGCGGTTCCCACCACGACCTCGTCTGCCGCACCCGCGACTTCTTCGAGCGCTGACGTTTCTACTGGCGGCACGGGTATCGATGCTGATTTCCCCAGCGGCACAATCAAGTGCACTGCCTTCCCCGAGGATTACGGTGCCGTTCCTATCCCCTGGCTAGGCCTTGGTGGCTGGACTGGTCTTCAGTTCACCCCCAACTACAAGATTGGCGACCTCTCCATCAGCTTTATCGAGACTGGTATTGCTGGAATGACTAAGCAGATGGGTTTCTACTCCTACGCCTGCCCGGAGGGGTACGTCAAGTCTCAGTGGCCCGAGGCCCAGGGCAGCACTCGCCAATCCGTCGGTGGTCTGCTCTGCAACTCGGATGGTTACCTCGAACTAACCCGCCCGTCATCCAAGAAGCTATGCGAAGCAGGTGTACCGGGTATTACTGTCAAGAATGACATGCAGAAGAATGTCGCCATTTGCCGTACCGACTACCCGGGTATTGAGGCTATGGTTATCCCAGTTGACGCACAGCCTGGCAGCAGCCGTTCCCTGGCGAACATCGAATCTGCTAACTACTACCACTGGGATGGCATGGCCACCACCCTGCAGTACTACGTCAACCAACCTGGTGTATCTGTTGAGGATGGATGTGTGTGGAACTGCGCTTCGGACCATAATGAGTGCGGTAACTGGGCCCCTACTATCCTTGGCGTCGGCAAGTCTACGGACGGCAACACTTATATCTCTCTCTTCCCGAATACGCCCACGAGCAGCGCTAAGCCAAAGATGAACATTGAGATCACTGGCGATGTCAGCATACCCTGCTACTTCAAGGATGGCGCGTACGCAGTTGGCGATAGCGGATGCACTGTAAGTTGGCCTTCAGCACTGAATCATGCATTTACTAACTTGTACAGACCACGATCCCGAGCGGTGGCAAGGCCGTCATTACGTTCACCGATGCCTAGAAACATGCGGGGTTGAATTTGTTTTCAGTCATACTTGCTTTCGGGTTCTATATTGCTTTCTAATGGATACCTTTTGCAATCTCGCCTCAATACGAAGGGATCTCGGAGGCGTGTTGGTCATGTGAATAGCATGGCGAATATAATTTTATTGTGTATATTTCTGGCTTTGAGATTAGGTGACGGCACACATCCGTTAGTGATGGCCCCGACTTTGATCGGTGGTAGGAGGTGGTTGTGCAGGAATCGGAACCACGAAACCTTTCGCAGCATTTCAGGGTCGCAGTCGATAGTCCAAGATTTGATGCAGAAGTGGATATGTCTCGAAGTCTATACCTGCTCGAATACATTCTGCATGAAGCTATCAACTCAAGCCTCCTTGAGCAGAAATGGCAGAGCTACAGGTCCAACCCCTCTTAGCCGTAGGTTAGTGGATAGGAGTCTAGGCGTGCAAGATGGTATAGTGATGTGAGGCTAGGGATATCTTGGGAGTTTACTTCACAGATCATGGACTTGCTAGATCAGGGCTCTGCGCAGAGAATGAAAAGTTCATAAACAAGCTGTCGATTTCCATTGTTACGTCATCCTCCCAAGTGTCCCAATGATTGACTACATAACCCATTGATAAGATATTGCACTTCTCAATCTATTCCTTTGTAATATAGAACTGTCCCATAGTAGCATTATCTCCTTATACATACAAGTTGGTTTTCTCATCAACTAACCTGGTTTTTTATATCTGGACGCATGAGCTAAGCCTAGAGATGGTTATCAAACGACCCGCCGAGCTGAGGCTCCTCGCTAACTAGCAGGTCGCTAGCTTTCGATTCCACATGGTAGGTAGGCTAACTAGAGGTTGTAAGTGATAAGACATGCTGGATATCATAGGACAGATACTCTGGGTATTTACTTAGTGTAGGTAGTTTACATAATGACACTTATAACAGGCATTAGAACCGGAAGAGCTAAGGACATCTCCGCGATGGATTAAGGTGCTGACACGGTTGGCCCAATCCTCACTTGCATATAACTATCCCATATAGGCCTATTACATCATTGGATGGTACTATGGAACACCTCACAACTCTTAAATGTTACTGGCGCTTTCTAAACAAATGGACTGTTGAAAGTATCGATATGACAAGTTAAGTACTTACATCTCAATAAACTTCTATCACCTCATCTTACCCAACAGCCCTGTGGATGTACATATGATTAAATTCATAGTATGAATGACCGACGTCGCTCGAGCTCTGTATTTCTTACATAACTCATGCGACCCTGACATGGGAAGCTGCGGCTACCTCGGCTGTCATTGGTCGGGTTCCTTTGTCTGTTCGCAAACTGGTGAAGAACCACGCGCCACTTCGGCAGCTTGGCACATAACGTCAACCTTCAAGTTAAAATGAAGTTCCGGTCGTTGGCATTGGCGAATAACGTTAGCGTCCTTCGCGCCGCCCCACGTATTCAGACTAAAGTTCGATCTATCGTTAGCTTTATCTCTTTAGGTTTATCTCGTCAAGCTTGATCCGTCACGTTGGTCTTGCTGCCGGCGGGGATAAGTATCCCAATTTTTTCTTCTCCCTTCTCTTTCTTTTTTTCAGCTTTCTTATCCTTTTTGTCCTCTTGCTGCTGCACGAGTCAGTTTTCTTTGGGTGAAAATTTGAAGCTATGTCTCTGCAGCGTATTGCGTCTCTCGAGACCTTCGTCAACGTTTCTTCCGAGGGGCGAACACCTAGGCGGGGTTCCGCTTCCTCTATTGCCGCCTCGGAGAGAGCTCGTAAGCTCACTTTCAACCCGCTGCCCGAGTCGTGGAATCCCGTATTTGATGAAGATCAGGACGGTCATCATAGCCGGTCTCGTGGTGCCTTCGAGGTCCCTCAATGGAAGCGGATACGTAAGTGACTGTCTTTAACTACAGACATCCAGCTATGAAGCTAATATCTAGGTTCCATGTCCAGTCCAAGTTGTTGTAACCGTCGTGTCCTGTCTCTTCGCCGCCGGGATTGTGTTTGGATATGCTGCTCTGAAACCTGTTCTGAAGAAAGAGGGTGCATATGAAGATGTTTGCCATGGCGAGAACACCTGTGTGGAAATCCACCTGAACCTCATGTTCACCGTCGCCGCAGTTGCTACCAATGTTGCCGCCTTGCCCGTTGGCGCAATTCTGGATCACTATGGCCCACGAGTCTGCGGAGTGATCGGCGCCATGCTCCTTAGTATCGGTGCACTCTTCATGTCATTTGCTCAGAGCCTCCCGTTCGACGCATTCCTTGCTGGCTACCTATTCCTGGCTCTAGGTGGACCGTTTACGTATATATCATCTTTCCAGCTTTCCAACGCCTTCCCCCGACACTCGGGCCTAATCCTAGCGCTCCTCACAGGCGCATTCGATGCGTCAAGCGCCCTATTCCTCGTATACCGTATCATTTACGGCAATACTGGGGGTACCTTTGGGCACCATGAATTCTTCCTCGCTTATCTTGTGGTACCAGCAGTTATTCTCGTCATCCAGCTCACGATACTCCCTAAACAGTCTTACAAGACGGTGGGAGAGATGATTGAAGAAATCGAGGGACCCGATGCTGCCGCTATAACAACCGCTGTGGATGCTGATGATCAGGTCGATGAACACACGGCGCTCCTGCGCGAGGAACAACGAGAGCATCGCGAAAGCATTGTACACGGCATCGAGGAGCTATTGGGTACTAGTCCAGACAAAGACAAACAAGTCCAGAAAGAGGAGAAGAAGAACGAAAGGAGTGGTGTATGGGGTGTAATGCACAACCATACGGCATGGGAGCAGATCCGCTCGCCTTGGTTTATTCTAGTCTGCTTGTTTACTGTTGTACAGATGACCCGGATCAACTACTTTGTGGCTACGATCCGCCCACAGTACGAAGCTATTTTTGGCTCGGCGGAGAAAGCTATCGAGATCAACAACTTCTTCGATCTCGCGCTACCGCTGGGTGGCATTATTTCCATACCTTTTATCGGGGTCATCTTGGATCATACTAGCACCGTCGTTGTTCTCACCACCCTTGTCTCCGTTGCTACGGCGATTGGCATCCTCGGCGTTCTGCCGTACACGTGGGCGGCGTACGCCAACATCGTCCTATTTGTGTTATACCGGCCGTTCTACTACACGGCCGTCAGCGACTACAGCGCCAAGGTCTTCGGCTTCCGCACTTTCGGTAAGGTGTACGGCACCATCATCTGTCTTTCGGGGCTTTTCAACTTCAGCCAGAGCGCCTTAGACTTCTTGTTCCATCGCACATTCCATGGCGACCCCACTCCCGTCAACCTCCTACTGCTAGTGCTCGGCCTAGTTATCGGCATTTGCTTGGTGGGGTACGTGAGCGTTCAGGTTAGATTCTTGAAAAAGAAGCGGGAGGCAGCCATTTATGGTCAAGGAGAATACTGAGGCGTTTGGCTCCTTTGGATTTTTCCTTCTTGAAAGATCTTGGGCGTTACGGCATCTAAAATCTACATGGCGATGTATTCTGATTTATTGGGTGGTATTTTTGCTATTTATGTAACTTAATTGGCGTGCCTTAGACGTAGCGTCTTTCTTAGATACCTCTTAGATTTAGGATAGGAGCTACGTATCGAAATTAGTATATAATATATTCTTCATAATATGAGCAACTTTCGTTCAACACTAGCTTTTACCCAAAGGAAATATCTACAACCCTCCCTTTTATTTTAATATGCAACTCCGTTCTACTTGGCATTCTCGCACGCAACGATATTAAAATTAGACAGTGCTCTTCTCCTTGTGCGAGCATGACTTCTCCGCCGATGCATGTTCCGTCGCTCTCTTCCACTTGTCGAACTGCGCGCGGATGTGGTTTTTGCCACGGGGGTTAAGCGTCGTCTTGTTGCGCGGCGGGACGCCTTCAAGCGAGAGCGCCATGCGCGCCGCGACCACCCCCGCTGCCTTTGCATTCGTAGTCAGGGCCTCGAGATCGACATTACTGATCGTGTCGCAAGCCAAGTGGTAGCAGGGATCCGTCGGAGCCCCAGCACCCGTGAATATCCCCGACGACGGGATCCCCAGCTCCAGGAAACCCACGTAGTCCGAGCTCGACCCGAAACTACCAAAGTACGCGTCCCGCCCCGCTTCTATCAGGTAGTCCTTCAGGGGCTGCGCCCCCGACAGGTCCCCCGGGTTGTCGCCCGTGTAGACGGCGAACTGCGGCGCGGGCGACCCGATCATGTCGTAGTTGAAGTAGAAGCGGATGCGGTCGGCCTCCTCGGGCGCCAGGCTCGACGTGTAGTGCAGCGACCCGATCAGCCCGCTCTCCTCGGCGCCCCACCACGCGAAGCGCACCTTGTTGGCGAAGCCCGTGTACGTCCGGAACGCCGTCATCAGCTCGATCAGCGCGCTGCTGCCCGACCCGTCGTCGTTGACGCCGGGCCCCGCTTGCACCGAGTCCAGGTGCGCGCCTAGCATGATCACGTTGTCGGGGGATCCCGCCTTGGTCTCCGCGATTATGTTCCACGTCTCCCGCGTGTCGAACTCGGCATCGATTTGCAGGGCTACGGTCAGTGTTTCGCCGGCGGCTAGACGCGCTTTCCACGTCTCGCCTACTGCTTGCTGGATCGTGCCTATGGGCACCAGTAGCCCGACGTTCTCGGCGCCTAGGGTTGCGGATGAGGGGATGCCTGGCGCGTTGTTGTACATGATTACGCCGAGCGCGCCGTGTGCTTTAGCTAGCTTGAGCTTATCGGAGATGGGGCAGGTGCCGCGCTTTACGAGCGCGAGTTTGTTGCTCGCGTCGATGCCGGCCCATTGGTCTTCGAAACAGGCCGATCCTATGGTTTGTGTAAGCTCTGCTCGTATATACCTACTCCCCTATATAGTTGGGACGTTAGGGAGGGGGCTTACCTCTCGCATCATCGACAGGCGTGTCGATCAGCGGCGCCTCAATGCC
The DNA here is from genome assembly GCA_022578875.1 of Hypoxylon crocopeplum. Taxonomy (NCBI): domain Eukaryota; kingdom Fungi; phylum Ascomycota; class Sordariomycetes; order Xylariales; family Hypoxylaceae; genus Hypoxylon; species Hypoxylon crocopeplum. The sequence goes on from MU399580.1 coordinate 290,729, forward strand.
GGCGGCGTCGGTGCCGGGGTTGTAGATGAGCGGCACGACGTCGACGGCCTCACCCTCGGGCCCCGTCACCGAGATGGAGAGCACCTGGGCGAAGGTATGGTTGAACGGCTGTACATACGTGTCGTACTCCGGGTGGAAGCGCGTCACCGCGCGCTCTAGCACGTAGTCCATCGACGCCTTGTACCCTGGCAGCCCGAAGGCGCGGTTCCCGCCGTTCTCGGCGCCGATGCGGTTGAGGTTCCAGAGGTTGCGTTCTAGTCTGGGGAAGTGGTTATGTTAGTCACTCAGGTTTTACTTGCATATCTGGGTACTTTGACTCACTCTTCAAGCTTGATATCTGCTTCGATCTTCTCGGGGGTCAGGACATCGGTTGCGAAGCCCCGCGAGACGAACAGCATCGCTACAACTAGATTGATGCCTTTCATCTTGACGTCCTGGAATTTCAGGTATCAGACGTGGGGATATAATGGAGCATTCGCTCAGTCCAATTCGAAGGGGCTCGAGTTCGCCATTATATAGTCTCTAATCTGGGTGCAGCAGCAGCAGATATGTCGGATCCGACCATAATGAATCTCGTTCCATAGCTCAGAGGTACCCGCTAGCATTGCTCCCGGCCAAGCGGTTCTACGACGCGGGGGATGCACCCAGAGTCTTGGTAGGACCAGTCGTGATAATAGCCAGCGGGAGCCAGAACAATCTGCACCTCTTGGCCCGTCGGCTGCCATGGGTCGAGATAGCTGAAAGTGGCAGGTGCCAAGGTTTTTCTCTTATAGCCGTATCAATCTCACCGCGCTGATTTCCCAGTGAAGTATCTCGTAGTTTTCGGTAAGATTTCAAGACTTGGACTCTTCGCGGTTACATGCGCGGCTTGCTAAGAGGCTAGATATTGTGCGGGTTTGGGCTTGTATCGGACCGCTTCTACTTCTGCGCTAATTCTTACAACTAGATCCAGGTGAGCTTCTTCATGCGGGTAAGTGTATTTAGAGCATGTCGAGTATCAATGGGTATATGGCGAGATATTGTTCGTTATTTGCGTGCTCGTAGATATATGCAAGACAGACCGATCATATTATAGCTATGTACCTCGGTATATATATAAGGGCAATAAACATAGTTGGTAAATAGGTAGTAACTGGCTATTGACATTATTATGACTTCAGCTAGTAAATGTAGCAAAGCTGGTGGTGTCTCAATATGATCGCTTATCCTTCTACGTAGGAGTGTCAAATTGGCTGTTAGTTATGCGTAATTATATAGATATAGCACGGTAAATGTTGCTCACAAAGATAGCCCCTGACATCGAACGTTCAAATTCAACAACTACCTAGGCTATCAAAGCTTCAAGCCACTGACGCCGCTCGTAGAAGATATCCCTGTCATCTCGTGTCGTTGCGAGGAGCGCTTGAATCTATAGCTAGATTTTGACCTTCAAAGCGCATAGCGTATGGATCTCGAGTAGGCCAAGCTGTTGAGCGGGTTCCGTTGGCAGCCTACTCAGAAACAAGCTGGAAGGATACCCTAGGTAAGGTGACTATGCGACGACAACCGTCGTACCTCCTGCCATGTCCAGCGATGATGGTATATACGCGTGACAGATATTCTGTTCAGGTGACCAGCCAATGTTGACTGGAGTATATAGCGTGAAGCGACCCGTCCTATAACAGCACCACTGCTATCACCATGATACTTGATGGAGGCTGGTCGGAAGGGTCTGGTAAGAGTCGTATGTTTAAATAGATATGTCATCTAGACCTGTGCCTCGTCACGCTTCTTTTGCCGCTTCGGGCGTATTGGCACTCTCTGTGCTCGGCTTAGGTTCGCCGTCGGCATCAAACCCAAGCGCCTCAAGCTCTCTCACAAGCTCATTGATCTTGATAACTTTGGCGATCTGCTCTGGGAGGAGGGACTCGCCGCCCTCCTTCTTGTTCTTCAGGTCCTTCGCCTGCTTCAGCTTCTTCTTCAGGTTCCGAGCTTTCTTCTCCTTCTCAGCTTCTGTATCGGCAACGTCCTCGGTCGTAGCAGCACCCGCATCTTCGGGTGTACCTTCGGCTGTGGGATCCTGCGACTGGTTCGTGGACTTTGCCTTCTTTCTTGCTTCCCGGCGCTTTGCATTTTTATTGCTAGCTGCCGATGCTGGTGTTTCTGGCTTATTCTCTTTTAGACCCTCAGCTCCGATGACGCCGCCCTTGCCGCGATTGCGGAAGGATTCGGCGGTGCGGTTCTTGTAAATCTCGACATCCTCCGGAGGCCTGTATCCGGGTCGGATCTTGATCGCCTTTCTTGTGGTGCCGTCCGCCCGCACGGATTCTGGGATGTGACGCTCGCCGCTGTTCTCGTCGACGACAATGCCCGACGTGGACGGTTCGGAAGGCATCGATTCGCAGACAACCGGTTAGTGCTGATAGGTGTTCTCTAAATTTCAAGTAGATCCGATTTGAGATGTCTATGTTGTAAGAAATGGGAGAAGTGAAGATGTGATTTGTTGGTAAGAGTAAGTGCAGTGAATTATGGAAGGAAGTGAAGCCTGACGGAGCTAGGTAAGTCAACGAACAATTGCCCACCTGCACTTGCCCACTTGCCCACTTGCCCACTAGGTAGCCAGTAGCCCCACTATGCACCGAAGAAAATAAATGGGGCATTCAATTGGGGAAGCTTTGGCCAATCAAGTTCGGCCATTTCTAAATCATCAATTCTTCTCCGGCTCAAACCTGGGAACCCGGAACTCACGCATTCGACCTTACGACCACTATAACCTCTGTCACCCGACGACGCATCTACAAGACATCATCAACATCACCTCTTCGTCCCCGGTGAATAATCACACACGGTACTAGCCATGGTATGGTCTATATTCTCGTCTAGTCGCCCATCGATGCACAAGAACTAATCGCGCAATAGGCTGCCGCTCAACCCTTTTACAAGCAAGTCGATCCGCCTTACAGTGACGAGACCCTTCGAACTAAACATTTCTCGCGCAGTGCTTTCTTTCGACGGAATTGGCAGATGCTGGGAGCTGTCTTTGGCTCGGCCTTCGCTTTCGAGATGTATGTGCTCCGACACACTCAAGGGCGCAAGGCACAGGGTATAGGGCGTAGTTGCTGATGAGGCATTAGGGTATACGACACTAGCATGAACCGGCTCTGGGACAGCCTGAACAGAGGAGTATGCATCAATTATCGATATGATGGGAGAGATAGCAGCCACTAACATGTCGACAGCGCCAATGGAAGGATATCCGATCTAAATACGTTGAAGAGGAATAAAAGGCCACCATTGACGGGCGAGGTTGAAGAGACGAGGCGGACAGCAGCTTTCGGGGACGATAGGATGCCTGCAAAATTGTACAACTGTACGAAGTACCTCATAGACATAAACAAATTCACAGCCCAATTCGCAACGTTACGTGTCTACCCATCCCCTTCTCTGCATATGCTCGACGAGTAGATAGTATAGGAGTGGATTGTAGTTCGATACATCTCGCATATTTCGGGTTGAGATATTATAGGGTGGAATAGCCAGTTTTATTCATGTTGAGACATGTTGAATCCGTTGGTTATAGGGATGACTGAATCATGAGAGGCCCCTTCAAGATATTACTGGTGCTAGTATGTATTTATTACCTAGGAATACTTCTAACCCTAATCTCAGAACTCATCGCCCCAGGTTTACTAAATTTGTCTCAATCAGGTTGGGTACCTATATGATAATTTGACTGTAGATATAATCGTATGGACAAGAGTGACATGAATTTGCAGGGCTCGCTGATGAATCGAGTGCGTACCTAGATACATACCTAGGTACTTTATGTACCTCCTAGTGAAGGCTACGTAAATACGTGACACAAGGAGGCGCTAGTGCGCGAACCCCAATGATTTGTTGCGGTCATTGCGTAGCTGCGGTGACTTCGGCAAGCTTATCACTGATAAGGAAACTTAGGAAGTCGGAGGGGGATGATACTTCCAAGAGCTATCCACCATTCGTACCTGCCGGCCCTGCTTAACCTTTAACCTTTTCATATTTTCTCATAGTAGGAAGTCTGTATTTCTTTGTTGACCGATTATATAATACCGGCCACCTTCTTCAAAAACACACACCGCCGATACAACAATAGTGTACGACGACTTCCACGGTACGCTCCCTTCCGACAGACACTTGAAACTCCACACCTACCGCCACCAATCCACCGCATCATCGACCTCGAGTCCGTCCCTTTGAGGTTGCTCTGCAGCATCAAGTTTTAGTCCTTATTACATCGACTCGTTATCCTTTTCTCCTCGAGACATTCGCCGTCTTCTCCAACCCCATAATGATAATACCCCGAGCCTAACCATGGACACCGCAATGTCTACCCAAGAGCAGCAGCTCTGTCAGCACTTGATAGAGCTGCCGAGACGATACGGATACCGATACGAGGAGCCTGCCTACCGAGACCTCTTATATAATCTCTTCTGGTCCATGGCTGGAGGTCGGCCTGAAAACATGCGACTGTTCTTCCCTGACGGCAAGCTAACCCCAAAGAGTACCCTAAAGCTCAGGGAAGCTCAGGGTGCCATAGAGGGGGCCGAATATACAGAGGCTGCTCGCGGCAAGGCATGCGGCCACATATTCCGAGCCGGAGAAGCGTCGTACGGCTGCAAGACCTGCAGTACTGACGAGACGTGCTGCTTATGTAGCAAATGTTTCAATGCCACAGACCACGCGGGTCATATGGTAAGAATCTCGATATCACCGGGAAATAGTGGTTGCTGCGATTGCGGGGACCCCGAGGCCTGGAAAACCCCTATGTTCTGCACTATCCACAGCGAGCGCGAAGAAGACCGATCGAAAGAAAAGGGCAAGAAGGTTGCCTTTGGAGTTCCCGACGAGGTTGCCACCAATATTCGTATGACTATTTCCCGAGTTCTCGACTTCATCTGCGATGTCATCTCTTGTGCCCCTGAACAGCTCCGACAACCCAAGACGAAAGAGTCGATTCAAAAAGACGAAAAGATGTCCCGTCTAGCCTCAACATATTGCGGAGGAGACATCGACTCTCCTGAAGAGTATGCCTTGTTGCTTTGGAACGACGAGAAACACACCGTGAAGGAGGTTCAGGATCAGGTGGCACGGGCGTGCAGCACAACCCTCGACGAAGGGTATAACAGGGCGGTGGAGACTGACTCGATTGGTCGAAGCATCCTGAAGTACGACACAAGCATCGAGAGGCTTTTAAGGTGCGCCACCATTCTCGAGCACATTAAGATCACTGTCACCATCCGATCATCGCGGGACACATTCCGAGAGCAGATGTGCGGGACTATGATCGATTGGCTGAATGATATTTCGGGATGCGTAGTAGGGAGCGACCATAACATACTCCGAACGGTTGTCTGCGAAGAACTCCTGAAACCCTGGCGGAGAGGAAGCCCTGGAACGCATGCCATACCCGGTAAGGACGGCCTCGAGGACGAGGCGAAACTTGAATATGACCCCCTCGAGGGTCATGCAGCCGCATTATTCTTACATCGAGCAAGGATCCTCGCGGAAGCTGGAAACACGGCCACCTTTGCTGGATTTCTCGATTCTGAAGATGAGGATAGTAATGGCGAAGACGATGATGATGATATGGATGGCGGCAATCGAACCCCTTCTAGTGGAGAGGAGGATAACGACGAAGACGAAGATGACGACGAGGATGTGATGATGGTGGATGCACGACCGGAGGCGAGCGCCGACGTAAATGTGCCAGACTGGATCGGGCCAACCGTAGCGTCCCTCGAAGAGGAAGAAGCGACGATGGCAGGGTACCCGCCACCTCCGCCGCCACCTCCCGTGCCGAGACGCTCAGCCAGAGATCGAGACCTCACACCATCAGACTCGGATACCGCAGAACCGTTGATAGCTCCAACAGTATATGCAAAGGCCAATCTCGAGATCCCCAAGACACCTGGTCTGGCAAAGGCAGACAGGGCACCGCCTCCAAAACCTGGGCGGTACTGGGTCGAAACGCCGGCAGCATATAAGGAACGAGATAGCGTCCATCCTTTTGAGGATGTTTTCCAGCGAGTACGACTAGACTGGCTGATCCTCTTCGACCTGAGAATGTGGAAGAAAGTCCGTAATGACTTGCGCTCGCTATATATCTCTACGGTTGTTACTATTCCCGAATTCAAGAGAGTCTTAGGCCTTCGGTTTGCTGCCTTATATACGACCTTGGCACAGCTGTACCTCATAGGCGACCGCGAACCGGATCACTCCATCATCAACATATCCTTACAGATGCTGACTACACCTTCCATCACCGCTGAAGTAGTGGAGAGGGGCAATTTCTTGACGACTCTCATGGCTATTCTGTACACTTTCCTTACTACCCGGCAGGTTGGCCACCCTTGGGAAGTGTCGTCTAGCGCCGTGCTCGGCTTCGACACGGGTTCAGTGACGAACCGGCGAATGTATCATTTCTACGTCGATTTGAAGTTCCTCCTCGGTTCGGTCCACGTCCAGGAGCGTATGAGGATTGAAGAGAGGTACCTGATGCAATTCCTCGATCTGGTGAAGCTGCATCAGGGCATATGCCCAAATATCCGAGCCGTTGGTGAGCATGTGGAATATGAGACCGATAGCTGGATCGGCGCTTCGTTGATGACAAGGGAGATCAACAGACTCTGTAGGCTACTATCTGGTTCTTTCCGGAATCTCCCAGAGCAGGATTCGCAGTTTCTGTCAAGGGCCATTCGAACGACGGCCAAGAGTGTCATCATCAGCTCAATCGGAGCCGAGCGTTCTAGATTCACTCAGGCCGAAATCAAGGACGAGGTACGGTTCAAAGCGCTGAGCGACTTCGAGTTTACTGGCGAGGCTACTAAATTCGAAGTGGTAAAATTCGTCGTAGAGGAGCAGTCTATCAGCTTCCACCACGCCTTGCACTATACTCTATCGTGGTTGATCGAATGTGGCAAGCAAATGTCTCCGCAGCAACTCAGATCGATCTTAAGCTTCTCTTCGCAAGAGCTCAAGATGAAGCCTAGGTCGATGGGAAAAAAGACCATGCCCAGACGGGACTATGCTCCTGAAGACTATCTCATGGCTGCGTTCGACTACCCACTACGCGTCTGCGCTTGGCTTGCCCAGATAAAGGCGGGAATGTGGGTACGTAACGGCATAAGTTTGAGGCACCAGGCTGGGACCTACAAGAATATTCTCCATAGAGATGTCACTCACGCCCGAGATATCTTCCTACTCCAGACTGCAATGGTCGTCTGCAGCCCGAGTCGTGTCCTCGCCTCGATTGTGGATCGTTTTGGCATGGATAATTGGATTAAGGGCTGTTTCCAGCAGACTTCGGGCGCCCAGGATGAGATTCAGCATCTTGACGTAGTCGAGGACATGGTCCACTTCCTAATCGTGTTGCTGAGCGATCGTACTTCACTTATTCCGGTCAACGATGAGCAACAGACGCATCTGATGGCGATGCGCAGGGACATCACCCATGTTCTATGCTTCCGACCGCTGTCCTTTAATGAGATATCTAGCAAGCTGCCGGAGAAGTTCCATGAGCAAGAAGACTTCCATCGCGTGTTGGATGAGGTGGCCACCTTTAAGCCTCCTGAAGGCGTCTCGGATGTAGGAACATTTGAACTCAAGCCACAGTTCATCGAAGATATTGACCCCTACATTGCTCACTACAATAAAAACCAACGAGAGGAATCGGAGACGGCGTATCGCAAGTGGGTGGCCAAAAAGACGGGAAAGCCTGTCGAAGAGATTGTATACGAGCCTAGGTTGCGGCCGATTGACTCGGGTGCCTTCGTGGGACTGGCTCAATTTACTACCACCGGGATGTTCGCGCAGATCATATACTACTGCCTTCTATATTCTCTCGTCGCCACCAAGTTAACACCTAAGGTCCCATTCACTAGGATAGAGACGTTCCTACAGGTTGTATTACACTTGGTCCTCATTGCTATCTCCGAGGATAAGGCGAATGAGGTAGAGTCTGCGGCCGGAGCTGAATCATTTGTCTACATCGCCTTGACAACACATGGTCGCAGTAATTTCATGCAAGACGCTCCTGCTTCGAAGACCATCGTCTCTCTCCTAGATATGATGTCCACCAGGGAAGAGTATAAAGCCTGCCATGCGAAGATCGCGTTGATCTTGAAGAGAATGAAGCAGAAATACCCGAACCATTTCAATATGGCTTATATGCGATTGGGTATACCTGTGGACCGGATTGATACAGCGTCGCCAGCGAGTACTCACAATGCTGAAGAAGAACGCGAACGAAAGAAGAAAGCCGCCCTCGACCGTCAAGCCAAAGTTATGGCACAGTTCCAGCAGCAGCAGAAAAGCTTCCTGGAGATGCAAGGGGACGTCGATTGGGGTGAGGAGGAGTGGGACGACATAGAGGAGGCCAAGCCCGCGGAAGAGCAAAAGAACTTCTGGAAATATCCAAGAGGCACCTGCATACTATGTCAAGAGGATACCGACGACGGACGTCTCTACGGGACCTTTGCTCTCTTCACCGAGAGTAAAATCCTCCGACAGACCAATCTGCAGGATCCTGATTTCGTTAGGGAGGCGGCAAATACGCCGATGAACCTCGATCGTTCAGCCGAAGCAATACGCCCGTTCGGCCTTGCCCACGAAAACAGAGAGGTGGTAGATAAGGTTAACGCAGACGGTCAGACATTCCTTACTGAAAGGCAAGGCTTAGGCAAAGGGTTCCCAGCCGAACTCAGTCGAACAGGACCCGTCGCTGTTGGATGTGGCCATATAATGCACTTCAGCTGCTTCGATATGTACATGGACGCAATCGTCCGCCGACATGGACACCAAATCGCTCGACATCACCCCGAGTCTCTAGAGCGTCTAGAATTTGTGTGTCCTCTCTGCAAAGCCCTCGGAAATGCCTTTTTACCTATCACCTGGGAAGGTAAAGAAGAGTCCTACCCGGGGATCTTGCAAACCAACACGGATTTCTCTTCATTCATATCCACATATATGACTGGACGTCACTACACGGCAGTCGTAAATCGTGATCAGGCTCAAGCTGCGTTCCTCAACTACTTGCGTACGAGAATGCCGGATAGTCTTCCTAGCGCTAGACAGTCCCCCTTTTCTACTTGGGATCATACTCACTTCAGAACTGTGTCTTCTGTGGCTTCTAGTGATACTGTGTCTCTTGCGGCTACTCCCGGATCAAGCATCCGATCGCATTCGCCACCTGAATCGCAACACGGCGACAAGGAGCTGGTGCTGATCTACCGACGTCTGCGCGATACACTTCGAAAGAACAAGCTTGTGGTACCTTTTATCAACAGTGATGACAGGGACGATGATCTGTACGCCAGTGACACATTAGCACGGTCCGTTGGCTACTCGATCTCTGCCGCCGAAATACAGCAACGAGGCGTCGAGGCCCAATACGGAATGACTTTGATCGAAAGGATGCCCGAGCAGATTCTGATCCAGCTTCGAATCCTATCCGAGACGGTAGCATCGTACCTAGCAGTTGGTGGTCTCAGGCTCGGGGGCAATAACCAGATTGAAAGAGAGTTCTGCAATGCCAGCGAGCGGCAGTATTGTCAACTCTTCATATCGCCGTACTTTGACACAAGCCTGGGGTTAGAGCGTCAACCTTTCGATCATTATCCACCGCTGCTCAGCGAAGACGTATTCGTCTTCTTGTGCGAGGCCATGTTCGGCCTCTCCGTCGCGCAGGGCATGGATCCGATGCATTTAGTTCGACTCTGTTACCTTGCCGAGATCGTGAAGGTCGTCCACTCCGTATCTCGGAATCTCAAGCTTTCTAAATGGCTCGAATATATGAACAATCGGAATATCGAAGACCCTGCAATGAACAACTTTGCGAATTTCTTCCATTGCATCACGATAGCTGGGATGAATATCAGCCACGAGGTCCTTGCGCCGTCTAATGACTTGCACAACCTGGGTTTCGACCAACCCGGCCTGGACAGCCTGGAGAGCCTCCATTCTTTTGTCAGGAAATACGCGCTAGTATTCTTGCGAAAGGTGACGGTTCTCCTCCACGTACATCTCGGCGTCGACTTCAACAGCCACATATCCCCAACTCCGGAAGCAGATGAGCTTACGCGTCTCACAGCTGCACTGCGACTACCATCTTTTGACGAGATGTGCACAGCCTTGACACCTTTAAGTACTCAGTTTGGTTGGCCGCCGCGAGTAGAGGCAATCGTCAAGGGTTGGCTTCGCCATCAGATTTGTGGACCCACTACCTCAATCATCGAAGAGGGTTCTGAGGATACTCTACCATTCTCCGCCCAACTAAGCCATCCGGGGATCTTCGAACTCGTTGGCTTGCCTAAAAACTACGACACCCTCATTGAGGAATGTGCTAAGAGAAGATGCCCCAAAACTGGCAAGGACTTGGCCGATCCTATCGTGTGTCTCATGTGTGGCGACATATTTTGCGGGCAGACGATGTGCTGTCTTATGGAGTACCAAGAGCCTGGGCCAGATAAGCCAACGATGAGGATTGGGGGGGCGCAGCAACATATGCTGTTCAAGTGAGTACTCTCTTATCGTCTTTTACTTAGACCAACTACTAACATGAGCTTCCTCCACTAGGTGCCAGGGCAATATCGGACTCTTCATCAACATCCGCAAGTGCGCCATCTTCTACCTGCATCGCACATCGGGCAGCTTCAGCAACGCACCGTACATCGACAAGTATGGCGAGGTGGACTTTGGGCTCCGCCATGGGCGGCAGCTCTTCCTCAACCAGAAGCGCTACGACTCGATGCTACGCAGCATGTGGCTCAGTCATGGCATCCCCAGCTTCATCAGCAGAAAACTCGAGGCGGATATCAATAACGGAGGATGGGAGACTATATAGGTAGTCTGAGTATAGTGAGAGGGGGGGACCACAAGGCAGTTCATATTCACTTCGAAGCCGTTACGAATTAACTAGTTGACGTTTTATACGGCGCTGGGCGTTTTGCTACGATACGAATGGAAGGGGTTACGTGCTCGCGATGAGATGCGTCAATGAAGTAGTTTATGGTATAAGTACAATCACCACGCGATCGTTATTTAACGTAACAGGGCGTTGTCCTAAGAATGCGAGCAAATCATCACTCAGGCACTCGTAGACATGTCAACTTAAATCATATGTTGAGAAGGTCGTCTTGCCAATGTTCATCACCAAGCTCGATTGCGTTGCTATTATTTATCAGCTTGCTGGCTGCCCCCTACCCACAGGATGGCTAAGTACCTAGTATACATGAATGCGTTAGTATTATGATCCGGGTTAAACACATTCAATACTGCCGCTGCTACTATTGTCTCCTAAATATGCGCAACGCAGCCCAATCACTTTCGTTTATTCTAGTTTCCCCCTTTTCACTCCTCCTTCTTGACATCCTCGTCCTTAAGCGGCGTCACGCTCTTGCTAGTCCCATCCCCCACCCCGGCCTCCGGAACCACGCCATTGACTTTCCCATTCACAACACCATCCACCATTTCCGCGTCATTTGCATCTACGTCCGCGCCCGGGGCCTGGTGCCGGTACACCTTGATGCGGCCATCCTGGCCGGCGCTGACCATGATGTCGCCGCACACGTCGACCCAGAAGCACACGCCGTCGTGGGCGCGGGGGATGCGCTGCACGACGTCCTTGCTCTTGACGTCCCAGAGCACGATGTCGCCGTCCTCGCTAGGGGCGGCTACGAAGGCCGTGGCGTCTGCGGTCGTGTTCGGGTCCACATTTGTCATGGCCCCATTGTCATCAACATCGGCGTCGGCATTGGTAGTATTCGTAGCGTTGGTAGTAGAAGAGGAAGAAGTAACGGTGCCGAAACAGCCACCGATGCTGAACTTGGAATTCTCGTGGCCCTGGTACGTCTTCTTGACAGTACCGGACACGTAGTCCCACAGGCGGATGCACGAGTCCATGCTGAAGGCCAGCACGTAGCGGCCGTTGGGCGCGAAGCACACCGACGTCACGGGCGGGTTGTCCTCGTGCACCAGCGTGCGTAAGCATTGGCCCGTAGAGGTGTCCCATATTCGGCTATTCGTTTCCGGCAAGTCAGTTTTCTCGGCTTGGTAATAAGGTCCGTACCGTATAGTACATAAAACAAGGTGTGAATAATGAAGAACTACTCCTAGCTAGCTAGGGGCAGAGGAGAGGGAAAAAGACTTACGTCAACCCATCCGTACTACAACTCACGACCAGCGTCCCGTCCCTGCAAAAGTCAATCCCGCTCACGGGGTCGCTGTGGGCTGGCAGACTCCGCATCAGGCGGCCGGCGCGCACGTCCCAGAGGAAGACGGCCTCGTCGTAGCTGCCGCTGGCGAGGATGTTGCCCTTGGGCGAGAAGGCGAGGCAGTAGACGTAGTTGTGGTGGCCGAGCAGCGGCTTGGCGCGCGTGGGCCGGCCGGTGACGCGGTCCCACAGGCGGATGGCCTTGTCGTCCGAACCCGACGCCAGCGCCTTGCTGTCGGGCGCCCAGGCCACCGCCGACACCCCCGCCATGTGGCCCACCAGCGTGTCCGTGTGCTGCCCCGTCACGGCGTCCCATAGTCGGATCGTGCCGTCCGCCGACGCTGACGCTACCCACCGCCCGTCCGGCGAGATGCGCACCTGCGACACGGCGCGCGAGTGCCCCGCTAGCACTAGTGATGGTACGTAGTGTGGTTTTACGGGTTGCTGTTGTCGGGTCGGGGGCGCGGAGGGCTCAAGGTCGAGGGCGTCGCGGAGGGGTGTACCGCGCGCGGATTGCGAGTCTAACGGCGAGCGCGATCGCGATTGCGTTCTTGATCTTGATCCGGACCTTGACCTGGGGGACCTAGATCTGGACCGGGATCGACTAGAACTCCGGATACCAGAACTCGATCGAGAGCGCGAGCGCGAGCGTGACCTTGAACTAGAAGGCGACCTGCTGCGGCGCGAACGATCGCTCGAGTAGTAGCCTGCTTCCCCTCGACCCTCTCGACTCCGACTTCTACTGCGGCTTCGACTCGGGCTTGCGGAACGGCTGTCTAGGGTCTTTTCACGGATAGAGACGCGCATGGTATGTTTCTCGGCTGCATTGTCCGGGGTATCGTAGCGTAGGGCGGGCGTGGAATCGGTGCTGTCGTCGTGGACTTTCCGACGTTTGGTGGGGGGTTCAGGGTGGGAGGGAAGGGTGGCGGAATCGACTTCAGACATGGTAGTTTTTGGAGTAGAGTGTGCTAGTTAGGCGGTTTACTACTACCGGGCCTTCATCTGTCAAAGAGTAGCGTTAAGTAGTTAGTCGAAGTGAGTGTCGTACGGGCGGATAGGAAATATGGCAGCCTTGCGTGGAAGTTTTGAAGAGGTGACGGGTGAGAAGACAAGGCTGAATTCGAATTTCAAAATTTGGTGGGTCTTTGAAATAAGATAGAGACTTAATTGGTCTATCTGGTAGGCGCTATAATAAGCTTCTAAAGGCCACTAATCTCTTTAAGACTTAGTAAGATCTATGATGTTACAGTGTAATACAGTGTGGATACGGTGCAACACAATGAACGCATTATGGAAGGAATCGAGGCCAAGCTAAGATTGTTTTCGGCTTACTCGGGAGGACCTACCCCCGTCGATACCCATGTCGATCTAGACAACTTCAATGCAGGGGCGGAAAGGGGAGCGCAGCTTTAACTTTCCTATGCATTCAAAGATGGAGCTTTAATGAGAGAACCGGAGAATTGAGATGAGATCCTTGCAAGAACGACTTGCGAATAGAATAACGAGTAAAGAACTGATAACGATTTATGTCGTACGAATAATTGTCATGAACCAATGATCCAATTGTCTTCTTCCCCACGAGTTCCTCCTCCATAATTGTCTCTTACAATTCCCTTCTCTTCTCATCTCATCTCTTCCCCAGCTCCATCCACATGGACTATCCTAGTAATCAATCATTGCGCATGACAAGTTTGCCCGAGAGGATCTCCAATCCCAGTCGACGCATGCTGCAACTATACAGGGGCCAACGGCACGGTTCTATTACATGAACCATCAGCTGCTAATATACCCGTATGCACTACTAGTACATACTCACAGGGCTGCCCACCCCAATTCTCTCTCCCCTAAACTTTTCAGGCTAGCTCGAGCAACTGTGAATAAACTGTGAACAAACTGAGTGGACGAGATAACCGAACAAGAAGAGAGGGCAGAAAGAGAAAGGACGTCAAGATGGAGGAGCTCCCTACAGAGCTCAACATCATCACCCTCAACTGCTGGGGCCTATTACACCTGAGTGCCCACAGAGCAGATCGCTTAACAGCCATCGGTCGCGAGCTCGCCGCCGCCGACCCGCCTCCTCACATCGTAGCATTACAAGAATGCTGGACCCAGGAGGACTACCGGAGCATCCGCCGCGAGACGCGCTTTGTTCTGCCCTTTGGCAAGTTCTACTACAGCGGCGTCTTCGGTGGCGGCCTCGCGATCCTGTCGCGATGGCCCATTGAGGAGAGCACTATGTTTAAATATCCACTGAACGGCCGTCCGACTGCATTTTTCAGAGGCGACTGGTTCGTCGGCAAGGGCGTCGCTTGCGCCAAGATTCGCTACGGCCCAGCCGACAAGGACGTTGTTGAGGTCTTCAACACCCACACCCACGCCATCTATGAGCACCCACCCAACAAAACCGATAGCTATGTCGTCCACCGTCTCGCGCAGTCTTGGGAGATGGCCAAGCTAGTTCGCGGTGCTGCTGAACGAGGGCACTTAGCCGTCGCGCTAGGCGATTTCAACGACGTGCCCTTGTCCCTATCGTATAGCATGCTCACTGCTCACGCTCCTATCAAGGATGCCTGGCGCGTGTTAAATCCGGATTCGTCCCTCGGGGCTGCGATCCACGAGCTCGAGCGCGCGCGCCGGCGGCCAATACCCACTACTGCGTTCAATATCGCTGAGAATGGCGTCACAAGCAATAGCTCCTACAACACCTGGACATGGCCCAAGTCCATGCAGAGGGCCCTGGGCGCCGGGAAGAGACCCGTGCATATCCCTCCGGACACGCCAGATCCGCGTGGCAAACGCATCGACTACATTTTCTTCTCGCCGCAAGTATCGTCAACACCGAACCCCACGCCTAGGATATCTCACGACGCAGCAGCAGCAGCAGCAGCTCGAGCAAGCCGCGACGTGAGCGAAGGCAGACGTAGCAAAGGCTGGGTTGTCAAAGACGTCCGAGTAGGCATGCTATCGCGCCACCCTGAGCTAGGGTGTTCTCTCAGCGACCACTTCTCCGTCGAAGCAACCCTGCTTCTGCACACATCCAACACATCCCTCTCCGACCTCCCCTCCCTCCCCATCCCCTCCGAGCCCACCCGGCGCCACAACGACAACCCCGGCAATGCGCATTCCCACCCCCCATCCCCTGACAACGGCAAAAACTCAGACTCGGACCGGGAACCGCACCACGCGGCCTCGCTGCTGGCCCTCGAGCACGGCACGTACCTGCAGTCGCCCACGGGCTCCGAGGTGCGCGTGGGCTCGCGCCTCGACCTGCGCCAGTCGTACGACGCGCAGCTACACGCCTTCGCCGCCGCCGACTCGCCCGCCCTGCGCGCCTCGTCGCGCCTGCGCTACGACGGCCTGCCGTGCACCACGTACGACGATGTCTTGTCGCTGATCCATGCGTACGCCGTGCGCGAGCGATCCCAACGCCGGTGGCGCCTCGCGCACTTCTTCATCTGGGCAGTTGTTGTGCTGGGGTGCTATGTAGCCGTGTGGTTCACGCGGTACCGCGGTATCGCGTTCGCGTTTTTGGTCCTCAGTAGCCTAGGTTTCATGGCTGGCGCTATCGACGGCCTCATGGCGCTGCTCTTCTTCGGTGCCGAGCTACGCGCCCTCGCCGAGTTCGAGTGGGAGATCATGAACGCCAAGGCCAGCGCTAGCGGTGCCCAAGGGCTGGCGCAGCAGCATCGGCATTCGCACCACCCGCAGGACGATGATGATGGAGGTGGAGGTGTTGTTGGTGGTGGGGATGAGAAGGCCTGGTGATAGTGACGGTGGTTTGTCTTCTTGCTTTAATACCATTTACCCTTCACCTTTTACCCTTATTTACGACTTACACGCGATATACGCCAAAAAGGAAAGGAAATCCATATATATATTTATAACCACGCTTCTCAGAGCAAAGAAGCGCTTAATCATAATGTACGTACGACTTAATTCTTCAGAGGACGAGCGAGGCATAATGTACGACTACGAGGAGCAGAGAAAGTAGGAGACGATAAAAGTTTTGCTAAAGAGAAGGAAGACTGGTACCTAGGTAGAGACTAGGTTAATAATGATACCATGAAGACTATCGGATAATACAGGTGTCGGTGTCGGTATGAGTATGAGTATGAGTATGAGTGAGTGAGTGAGTGAGTGAGGATACTGTTCTAACACTATTCGTTCCCGTTCCCGCATAAACTGAGATGGAATAACCATCCCCAGCGGTTTCCGTCTTTTTCTGTTCTCTCCTTTTCTACTCCTCTCCTCCATTCCAAATCCCGGAGTCATCCATCAGTTACCGTCACTGTTCCCACCATGACGAGAGCAAGCAGGTTCCGTAATAACAACAACGACCCCAGCGCCACCTATCCATCCATCCATCCATTCATCCATCCACTCATCCATTCTCATTCTCAGCCCGCACGCATCTGGCACCAAGCACGATACGAAGCCAACTCCGCCCCATCACCCGCTCCCATTCCCACTCTTCCCTTGCCTTTCCCAATATCTCTCTCCATGCCCTCAACCCCGACATCAGTCCCATCCCACCCAGGGACCATACCCGGCGCCTCGCACTCCCGTAAGCGGCGGTACGTGTACCCCAAGAACGCCGTCTGCCTGCGTATATCAAGCGCGGGTCCCCTCGTATTGCGATCCCTGAGCAATCTGTCGCGGGGCCTTTTGCGCTCACGGCGCCCAAACGTGCGCGCGAATGCTTTCATAGCTTCGCACAGGTCCTCGTCGGGCGCGCCCAGGACGTCGATCTCGCGGTCCATGCGTTTCAGCTTCGCCGAGTCGTATGGCGCCGCCACAAACTGGCTAAGCGCCGCGCGCGTGTGCCGTGGGAACGTGGCTAGCTGGGCTCGCATGGCTACCATCCGCTCGGGACTCCTGAAGGGTTGGGGTACTACTGCGCGGGGAGGGACCGGCGGGCCCGGGAACCCGTTCCCTGCGATTAGGGGGTTCGGAGTCAGAGCCTCGGTCTCGGAGCTCGTTTCGGGCTGCGACTCAGACCAGTCCGATATAGGCTCCTCTTCATCGAAGTAGTGTGTATCCTCGCAACTTGAGAGCTGGGGAACGAACGGCGGAGTGATTTGGAGGAGTCGGTCCCAGGGAATATCGCGGAACCATTTGTGCTGTTTGATATCCTCTGCGTCGTACGGATATACCGACCGACCCGTCCAGTCTTGGTATCCTCGACGATGTCTACCCCTGGTCATAGGCATAGAGTCGGGGTTTGTTTCCCGGTAACGATACCGTCTCGACGAGAGACGGGTATCCTTCTCGCAGATGAGGTTAACGATAAGGTCCATGCATCGTCTTGAGACTACTGGGCGAGGCGGGAAAGCGAATGTTTGCTTGTGGTTGACGATATTGCGTTTCGTCTGTTGACGGCCGCCCTCCTCCGATAGAAACGGAGTATGGCCATATAGACACTCGTACAGAATGACGCCGACACTCCACTAGTCGCATCTCGCATCGTAGTCGCCCTCACGGATGACTTCCGGAGCCATGTACTGGCTTGTTCCCACGCAAGATCTGGCTGCGCTACGGTTACCGCACCTATTGCGCCAGTTTAAGAGCGGCTCATCCGGCAAGGCCGACGATGAACCCAAGTGTGGTGGGTGTCGTTCGTGCTTCTGCATCGCCTGAGCCACGCCTTGAGCCCACTTGACTGAGCCCTGCAAGCCTTCAGAACGATCGATGGCGTCTCCCTCCACAGGGATGCCGAATCTCTGAAGTAAGCTATACCTTTGGGTGTGGTAATAATTAGTGTCGTGAGACCAGTGGCCATCAAAGGCTAGACCGAAGTCTGAGATCTTCAGATGGCCAGATGCAGAGATAAGGAAGTTGTCCGGCTTGATATCACGGTGAATGCAACGTAAGGAGTGTGCTTCTTCGATGCACAGAATCATCTCGGCAATGTAGAACTTCGCGACTGGCTCGGTGAGAATGTTTTCTCGGATCAGAAGGCCGAGAAAGTCGCCTCCAGGCATATAGTCCATGACAAGATAGAGGTTTGCAGCGTCTTGGAAGCTAGTGACCAAAGGCACAATCCTGCGGTGGTATAGATTATTAGCTCTTCCATCTTAATAAACCTGATCAGACTGTGACGAACCATTTAGAGCCTTCCGAAGCAACTAGAAAATCTCGTTCGGCACGTAAGTGAGCCTCTTGGCTCGTTTTCAGCATCGCTGACTTGCGAATCACTTTCATGGCATATACTTTATCTCGACGGTGGCCATGCCCACTGTTATCCGGGCTGGCCTTTTCACGAACAAGTCTAACAACACCAAAGCTTCCCTTGCCGAGAATCTTCAAGACTTCGTAACCGTCGGCAAGTTGATTATGTTTACCCTGTACCGCACCAATGCTCTTCGCCTTCAAGACGCGTGCCTCACGAAGATGATCTGTCTCTTGCTTGTAGAACGACCGGCGTCTGGCGCCCTTCTCCGCTTCTGTCATTCCATCACCGTGATACAACTGTCCTTCCAAGTATCGACGGCGAATAGAACGTGGGCTAGGCTTGGAGAGTTGCTCATTGTAATAATTCTCAAGGTATATCTTTGCGGCTGCAGCTCTTTCGACAGTTAAGATAGTAGGCGACGTCAGATCGGGAGCTGTCTCTTGGATCGTGGTAAGGTTTGACTCGGGAACTGGAGCAGCCTCTGGCGTCCTCTCACGGCTGACACTGACAGTCTTCTTGTCTCTAGAGTTGTTGTCTCTACTCGAGAGCTTGGATTCAAACGACGTCTTGCCGGTGTTGCCAGTGCCACCGGTCCCGCCAGTCCCGCCAGTCCCTCCAGTCCCTCCAGTTCCATTGGTCGGGCCAGACGATTTGCCACTGGAAGTTGTATTACTATTGCTAAACGAGTTACCGTTGGAGGTAGAGGAGATGACAATCTCGGGAGGACAAGCCGAAATCGGCTCATTGGCAGTTCTCTCCATAGACTCAAAAGACGGTCTGGACTTAGATCTGAACCGATGAATGACGGTAACTGAGGCGCCAAAGGGACTTCGAAGAAACGGCATGGACAACTTCCTGAAGCGGCGACGCGGCTCAGGCGATCTCTCGTCGAGATTGGGCGAAGGTGCCGGCCATGTCGCAGGCTCCCTGATCGAGTTACCAGAGGCTGAAGCTCGCGTCAGAAGTCTTGCATGTGGTATATCCTACTGGAAACGATCACCATACCACTGTTCGTTAATGAACGTAGCACTGACAAAATCCGTGAACCACGCCGTCTGAGTTTCCGAAGAGGTTCGCCTCGTTCAGGCATGGACAAAGGAGTGTAAGATGGACTGGCCAACGGCGAAGGGTCATCTTGTAGCAGGAGAGCTGGCATGCTGTCTCCAGCAGGCAACTCGCGCTTCGCCATACGGGTGGTTCATTGGTAATGTGTATCATAAAGATGGGACTCAAACAGAGAATGTGCTGCAATAAATATCCTGTTATGTTAAGCTGCGCTGGGTCCTAGCTGATTAGTGATGAGGACCCAGGCCACCATCTACAGGTGTTGTGTTTGTTGGGGACTAGATGGTGGTAATAAAAATGCAGCATGAGGAGAAGTTGATGTATAGAAGATGGTAATCAATGTCTCATCTCTGATTAGTAGGTTCGAACTGACCTAACCTAGATCCAAGTAGAACCTACCTTGACTTGCTCTTAAGATAGGGGTAGGCGCTCTTGGGTCTCGTCCACTTCGGTCCTACTTCCTACGTCTTATACTCCTATAATGACGTTGGTAAGTAGGGGCATTCTTAGTGTCTACAAGCCCATACCTATGGATTGTTATCAATCGTGGCAGTCACTGCTATGATATATCAGAATAATCACGTGCTAGCAGAAACAAGAAGACTTAGGCGTTAGGTTTATCTGATGGTATTGAGACTACCTACGGAAGTCAACATATCTGTACGAGAGGATAACAAACCTCCCTCGAGCTCAAAGTTTTTTACGCCATAGATGCAACGCAGACCTCGTCATCCCTTATGACAACATCTGCTTACCGCGTCCAACGGAACGCCGGTTCCTCGCAGATTCGCGCAGGTCGGAGACCTCACAGCGCATGATTAGGAGAGTCGTCACCTATCCATCCCGCGAACTGACCGAATTGACCAAATAAAGTACAACCAGAGTGGTATCTGCAGGCAAGGAAATCTAGGAAATGTATACGGGAGGATGGGGGGCTTATTTGATCGCCAGCAGCTTGACGTCGAAGATCAGCGTGCTGTTTCCGGGAATACCAGGTTGCGCTTTACTTCCGTAGGCGAGGCTGGCGGGGATGGTAAGACGACGCTCTCCACCGACTGACATGCCCTGGATTCCAATATCCCATCCCTTGATGACCTCTCCCTTGCCCACCGAGAAGCTAAAGGGCTTGCCCTTCTTGTTGGCTGTTCTCGCGTTAGCAGATATCCATGTATCTTGTTCTATGATGACAACTTACCATCGAAGACCTTGCCGTCTTGGAGCTTGCCGATGTATCGGACCTCGACCTTGTTGCCCTTCTTGGCGACACGACCGGAGCCGACCTTGCGGTCGTCGACAGTAACGCCCTGGACGACCTTCACACCGAGTGCGGCTCCCTTCTCAGCAGTCGAGCCAGTAGGACCTTGTTCTAGGTTCTTAGCGAACTGAACCTTCTTGTCACCCTTAGGGGTAGTCTCCTTGGCGGGCTCGGCCTTGGCGTCGACTGGTTCACCCTTGCTGTTCTTCAGCTTTTTCTGCTGCTTCTTGCTAAGCTTGGTCTCAGCCTTGGCCATCATCTCGTCGAGGCCTTCCGTCTCATCTTCGGCGGGACGCTTGTTCTTGCCCTTCTTGGTCTCAGCGGCAATTAGCTTAGGGGCCTCCTCGTCGGTGTCAACCTCCGTGACGCGAGGATCCTGAATGCCATCGAGTTCATCCACTTCCGAGTCCTCGGAGTCGTAATCGTCGATGCCATCCATGCCGTAACCGTCGTCTTCGTCATCAGACGAGACGTCCTCATCGGTGTCGATGATGTAGTTGCCAGTAAGATGGATGGTGTGAGTACCCTTAACCAAGAAGAACACCTCCTCATCGGGGCCAATGGTGATGTCGAGCGGCTGTTGGTAGTTCTTTATGACATGTTAGCAGGGAGTTGAAAGGTAATTGAGATAAGGGTGACATACGCGCTCGGTGTCAAGGGTGCAAACGACGAGCTCCTCGATATCCAACGAGTAGTCTTCACTCTCGTCGTCCTCGTCTTCATCACTAGATGTAGCGGGCTCCTTGCCCTTCTTGCTAGTCTTGACGACGCCGTTGGACTTGGGTTTAGCATTATCGTCATCCATCTCCTCATCAGAGTCTTCCTCCTCCTGGGCAGCTTGGATAAGCTTCTGGAGGGCGGCCTCCTGTCTCGCCTTTTTCGACTTGGAAGGATCGCTAGGGCCACCATTGGGCTCATCATCGTCGTCATCTTCGTCTTCGTCGTCTTCGGACAAGTCTCCCATCAGTTGGTCAAGGTACTCGTCATCAAGCTCGTCGTCCAAGGAGGGTCGCTTGCGGACGATCTTAAGGGTAGATCGAGGGACACTGGGGATGTTGCCCTCCTCGTCAGCCTCGGGCGCTTCGGAGGGGTCGAGAGCAGCCATGGTGATGCGATACTTGAAAATCCATGTCAGCGACTACAAATCTAGATTGGACGGGAATGTATGGTACGGCGACGACACGAACGAGATTCGAGTCGCAAACAGAGCCGCCTATGCGATATAGATGTAGACGAGAAAACAAATACTTACAGCAGCGCCAGGGACGCTATCTTCCTGCATGGCGGGCACCATGATGCCTTGCGCCGGGACTTCGAGCCCGTAGAGGGCGATAGACAACACTGTCATTGTGACGGAATTGAGCTTGGATTGGGTAGAAGAAGGATGGAATTGAGGGGGCGGGATGGGATTGAGAGCGATCAGAAAAGCAGTCTTCCAATAAGATGGGTTGCAGAAGGGTAGAGAAGAGATGGAGATTTATGGAAGAGAAGGAAAATATGTTGGACGCGACTCGAGTCTCGTTGAAGAGGAAAGGGAAAAAAAGTTTGAGCTAAGGCAAGTGGTTCCTAGCTCTTTACACCGTAATGGAAACTACGCTCTCCAAATTTTTTTTCTTGGGAAAAAATATTCCGTCGCGGCAACCACCCCACTCAAGCACCCAGATTCGTCTTACCGCCTTTGCAGATAAGAGGACGCTACTGCAGAAACAAGCTTATCCGCAGGGACCCTTGCCCCAAACAGGTCGTTAGCGGCCGGCGACCAGCAACCAGCAACCGCTGGTAGGTGCGTAAGTCTTGTTAGAGCCAATGACAGTACAGCACCTTGTGCGACAATAACAATAACCAGATTTTCTTCCTTTTATATTCTTGTGAGTTGCAAGACAGTAAGTAGATGATCCTCTTTTATAGAATTAGGCGTTTAGATACGACACTTCTTAATATGTAAAAGATCTTGACCGAATCAAGATAGTGATCAGCTAGTATGAGTCTCGCTCACGTGTAAGTCACTCAGACGATGACTTAATAGTCCTAGGCGAGGAATGTATAAGGAAAGACACCGCTAAATAAAGAATATACGAATATTTCCTGCATGACAGATTACATACATAGTGCGTGACCCTAAGATAGAGACACTCAATGCGATCACAATATGAGGAATGTCTTAAAGCATGGTCATGACGTTGAGTTGAGTCTCAGTCACGGAGCCAACGCCTGTCACAGAATGTCTTGGGTTCTTTATATATAACCAGCAGCTCACGCACAAGCATACCAAGGACTTTGCAGTGATTTCTCATTTCATACTTAGTACATAACTCCAAGAGTAGAGGCTTTGGAATTCCTATCCCCTCACACTCCTACCCACGACATCCCTTATCCCGACCCAACCACTGTCACCACGCCAGGCCATCGCTGTGCATATGAAGCATGCCGGTAACTATTTAGTAGCCTCGACGATCTGCGCAATAATATCCAGCCACATCATGTCTGCTTGCGCCCCCGCCCCCGGGAGGGGGAGAAGGGGGCAAAACTCATCAGCCAGGCCCGGAACACGTTGAGGATCATGGTGAGCACGAAGGCCGACTGACCTTTGCCGTACTCGCGGGCGCGGTCTCCCACGTCCGTCGTCTCGCAAGCGATCTCCACGATAGGTTTCGGGAAGTGGTGGGGCGATGCCCGGCAGTACGCCGCCACCAGGTCGTTGCCGTTGGTCACGCCGCCTTTTGGGTAGGTGAAGATATGGTGTTAGCGATGGGGGATTTGAGGATAGGGCGAGCGAGTGGGTGTGGGATGGAATGGGAAGTAGGGGAAAACGTACCACTCGACCACAGATTCCCATCCTGAGTCCAGCGATACTTATGGCCGACAAGCTCCTTCTCGCCATACCCCTTCGTCTTGATGAACTCCTGAATACCCCGAGGCCCACACGCGCTACGCCCCTTCAGCAAGCCAGCCTCGCCACACAAGAAAATGCCGGTGCACACGCTCAGGATGTCCACACCCTCCGTGTTGCCCTGCGCCGCGAGCCAGCGGACGGCGCCCTGGTCGAAGGGCGAGTAGGGGTCAGGACCGGGCACGAGCACAATATCGAGCTTGCCGGGCGCCACCTCGGCGTCGCCGTAGTGATGCGTCGCCAGGATCGTCTCGTTGGCCGTCAGCTTGATCGGCTCGCCCGCCTGCACCGAGCCCACGTAGTAGATCTGCACCGACGGCGCCAGGTCGATGACGGCTTTGGGGACGACCTGCGAGACCATCTGCAAGTCTGCCTGCCGGGTTAGATACTAGACATCTTACGGCTTATTTCACCCTTGATATGCGCGCTTTTTTTGAGATGGCTGTACGCTCTGTGCAAAGGTGTCTCAGAAACGAAAAGGGGAAAAGGTAGTGACATACTACAGGCGTGTTAGCTTCCGAGAAATGCAGTGGAATACGGTAGTGAGCTTGAAAAGCCGGATTTGTACCCGAGGAATCTACTCACCATTCATGGCTCATTGTGCCCATGATGTCGACGGATGCTGCGTCGAGGACCTGGCAGTCCCCAGGGATGAAGACGCCGATCTTCACCGTGTGTTGACCACTGGTGCTGTTCTTGCTTTCGCTGGCCATCTTGTCTGACTGCGTATGCTTAAAGTGCTAACTTATAGGTTGGATGGAAAAGATAATGCTGAATACCGCAACTCAAGTTGAGGAGATAGAGAGAAGCGTGACAGCATCAGCTCAACGAGGACAGATGGTGGTATTTGTAGCCGAAGGCATGTCGTCCACGAGTATACCCATGAATAGGCAACGATCCTACATGATCCTATGAAGTCTCGTCTCCACGCGATTCCGCCGACATGATTCGGACGGAATTTCAATTCATTGCCCCTGACACCGGGGTGAAGGACGCCGAGAGCATGCGGCTCAAAAGGGGTCCGAGATCCCCACGAACGGTGTAATATGATTGGTCGACTTTTTGTCAACTCCGATGTGACTCGGAGCCAGGGAGGCCAGGACGCGCAATAGAATAGGAAGAATAGGCAGAGCTCCCACGATTCAATACAAGTCGTGTAGGTTCGGCATGTGCATTCTTAAATATCGAGAATATTGAATGCATGTCCTATACACCTACTATCATGTGCTTACTCAGATTCTAAAAACCTATCTTCATCACTACCCTCAAAAGGCTCACTCGCTTTCTAGTCTGTTAGCTTGCGCTTTAGACTGGCCTCGGCACTCAACAGAGAAACTCATGCACGTAATCGTAAGATTCCATGTCCTAGAGCAATACGATTTATCTTGTATTGTTGTAAGCTTTAAGAGTGCTGCTTGACAATTGTTCTTGCTCGCCGGGATCTCTCCTAATCTCTAGACCGGTTCGAGGAATGCTCTTCTTCTTTATGTACATCATTATTAGATATTAACGGGCTAGGTTTGCACATTAGGTGGCTTCTGGGTTTCTCCATCGTGAACCCGTCGTATCGTCCTCACTGGGCTAGCCCGCCCCCCCAGATTGGACGAATTATGTCCTTCGACTTTCGACGAGCCGAATTTGCACTGTTGAGCCGCACTCCGCCAGCCTGCTCTCTCTCTCTCTCTCTCTCTCTTGCCGCGTAAACGAATGCCGGCAGGAAGAAACTTTTTCATTCCTGCGATTTGCTCCTAGAACTCCGTGAGCCCAGAAAAGTTACCCCGTATCTAGAATGCCTATGCCGATGCCATGCATATCAACATCATGTCCTCTATTTACACGCTCCTCGGAGCAAATTCTTTCAAAAGTCGGAAAAAGTCGTTTCGACGGTCTTCAACGGGATCGGTGGAGAATCGAACGGAAAGCGCGCAAGAGACTCGACTGATGTGATAGTCGGTCTGACGAATAGTATTAAAAATTCAAGACTGCTCAGCCGTTATGGCATGACGTTTGCGATTATGGATTTTGCTCTTTGCCGTGTAACCTTCTTGCTGACTGTGTATACTAGGTCAAGGGTGAAGAAGTGCATAACCTGGGCTTGTGCTGTCGGGATTGCACCATATAATGGCGCAATCAGAGGTACCATGACATAGTCAATATAGTTCTTCTTGACGTTGCGATGCGAGAAGCACATGCCCTTGGCGAGACCGGCCTGATGCATCTCTCTCTCGCGAGCACTGGCTCCGATCCTATGGAATTCCTCGTATAGGAACAGCAACAGCGCGACTTCCATAAAGCCCGCGGTTCTCAAGATGTTGCAAAGAGTGAAGACCCAGTTGATTTGGTGAGGGTCTGAGCCACCGTCGGTAACCCACACATATAGGGTCGAAGCAATGACCATGATAGTCGTCTGGAGTGGCAGGAAGTGGGCCTCAAAGATCCGGTGGAAGAGAAAGATAATTCGTTTCCAATCAGGCTCCCTCAATGTATCAGAGGTAACGTCGCAGAAGATCTGGCTCTCGAGGGTTTGTTCGGGGTTCATATCGAGCTGAGTCTGCGTAATGTACGAATCGGTAGGGTTGTTCCTGTTTCGTGTTAACTTCTTTCATCTCAAGATCTTATCCAAGACAATTCTTACAAGGCAATGTGGAGCGGACGGAAAGCCCTGGCAGTGTGCTTTCGCTCTTGCCAGAGCTCCACGAGTTTCCTGATAGCAAAACCGCTGTCCAGGGCACCCCACATGTGTCGCAATGCTTGCTTGTAGCGGGCCCGCATGTCGTTGTAGAGTCCTTGCACTCCCTCGCCACCGTCACCTTTGACATTGGTTTGACTGACGGGACTCATGATGGTTCTCACGGTCAAGTTGCCGTTCAATGCGAAGAAGCACTTCAGGTACATATGTAGATCCTCGCCGATAGCCTCAGAATCGCAGTCCCAACCGCCAACTCGATCAACCAATTTGAGTGGCACAGAATAGACCGAGGTAGGGGGAGCAATAGTAGAACCACGGTAGAGACCCGAAAGACCAGCAGAAGCCCATAGAATGTCGGCGACCCGGACAATGGCAGGGACGGCATGAGCGTTACGGTCAAAGATAATAGGGGCAGCGTACAGCGTGGTGTGTGCGGTATCCTTGTAAGACGTGTGCATACCCGTGAGCAGAGAGAAGTAGTTGGACGAGAGGTGGCTGTCGGCTATAATATTGTAAAACTTGGTTAGCTAATTTGCATATGCAGTTGGAGTCTGAACCGGAAGGCCGTTCCAGCATTAGAAACTTGGTGGGGATGAATGCACATACCATCGATTCCAGTAACGATCACATCCTGCCTTATGTTCATGGCGTATCTCTCGCTAAGCTTGCGCGCAGCCCATGCCAAGTTGCTGCCCTTTCCAGGAGACTCGCCAGGGATATCAGACGGATGCAGAGTGAAGTCAATTGAGCGGAACTTCTTCACGAATTCCTGAATGAGATTCATAGCTTTGAGCTCAACGTTGTGTTCGCGTTGTTCCATGGCGAGGTAGATCTGTGAACGCGTTTCATTAGTGCTGCAAAATGACGATCTCTAGCGCAACATCAGGGGTAAAAGCACACCACGCCATTGAGTCCTAACAGGTGCCAGCGCAGACATTTCTAGTCGCGTTTCTGAATATCCTAACGATAAAAGCAACTTACATCGTAGGAATCCCGAGCTTGGGGGTGCGCTGCCAAAACGTCGAGGGTCTCTCTCAAACTGTCAACCTCCTCCTTGTAGTTGGGAATAACAATGGCGTGAATAACATTCTGAGGTTCAGAGTCGCCATCCGTGTAGAATTCGTTCTCGATATCGCCAGCTTCGCTGCTTGTGGCCGAAGAAGGTAGGGAATCTTCTTTGGAGGACGTCAACGTCTCGGAACTAGAGAGGGATGTAGACGAGCCGCGGCGGCGGTGCGACAGCTTGAAGTCCTTGAGCGACTTGCTTCGCAAAGCCTTCTTCAAGCTTCGGGTCATGTCGAACATAGCCCAGCAAGAACGCATCGGGAAGGCGAAAACGAGAAAATGGATCAAGAGACAGTAGTAGGCGAATATGACGGTCCAGTAGCCACCCCCCTGGGTCGTCGAGGTGACGGGGTGAGCCGCCGGTCTGCTTAAGGAATCTTGTTGCATATACTTGTAGTCATATCGGGATGCAGCTGCTTCCTTGGTGATAGCCCAGTAGCTGAGAGCTATGGCCATTAACATAGCCAGCCCTCCCGCTCTCTTCGAACACCAGCCGAAGAGCGACATGTTAGCGACGTGATAAATTTGATTCCTCGGAGGGGTTGTCAAGCCAAGGCGACACGACACGAGCTAGGTGGGTGAGGAGTAAAGGAGTGTAAGGTGAAGCGTCGTCGAGGAATGAGGAAAAGAGAAGAGGAAACGGACGACGAGGTAATGAGTTCGGGAAAAGATAACACAAGGAACGACGTTGAGTGGGAACGGGGGTCTGGTAGAGAGAGTACGAGAGGGAGGAGGGGGGGCTGGGGGGGGCAACCAGACGCTCAGCGAGAACGCGAGATGTTCGTGCACTACTGCACAAATTACCTGGGTACGGTTCTCTCTTGGGTTGTAATACTGGGGTGAAGGAGGGAAAAAAAGGGAAAGGAGAGAAAAAATCTAGTCAATTGGCAAAGGCAAGAAACGGGGAGGGAAGCTGGAAAATTACTAGGTTGTGAACCTCACGAAGGTAATAACAATTAGGGAAAAGGGGAGCCTTGTTTAGTACGACGAGAAATTAGATGGGTAGGGATTCTGCGCCCCAAAGTGGACAGAGGTAGCTCTGACGACGGGAAGGGTTCCAATTCCCAGATATTTCAAGCATGGGCCCAGATGTCTAGTGTGGCCTAGCGCCGCTAGTGATAGTTATGATTATGGGGATATGGGGCTTGTCGCAAATGTACAGTACCAAGAGTACTTCAGTTGCCCGGTAAGTACAACCTACATACATGTATCGTGGTATGTAGTGTAAGGCTACGTACCGGTATGTGTCGAACGGCAGTCATCCTCTTTATTACGATCGAATAAACAGCAACGCAAGAATATTTATGACTTGTTTGTTACGTCTAAAAGCACCGCAAGTCACCAACAATATTTATTCAATTGTCCAGAGGACTGTACTCACAAAGGATACAGGGGCAAGGTGTCTCGAGTTTGTCTTGTATGGCTTTTAGGTACCTGGGTAAAATGTACCCACGTCTACAAGTACAGTGCGGTACAGATGTGGTAAAGCAGGTACCTACATACCTACGATACCTACATATAATGTACATGTATGCAATCTCAGATGCACCATGGATCCTGGACTGCTAGACAAACTCGAAGATGGCTCTTTCGTTGCTTGAATGGGTCAATTTTCAACCTTCATTTTTCATATCAACGGCTATTGTTAGTTAGCTGTTACGATATGAGGGTCTCATGACTTATTATACCTGGTGGTAGATAAAGCGTTCCTGGTCGATTGATAACTCCAGTCTATTCCCCATGGGCAAAACTGGTTCTATTGCAGTACTATTCGAATCGATCAGGTAGATCCCGGCCTCAAAACCAACCAACTGAGTCTCTTTGGTCGCTCACGTTTAGGGCCAGGCACGAAATGCATCTAGTGTAAACTCTGGTAGGTAAAGCCGCTACTACAAGTGTCTAAACCTTCAATAGGTACAAGATGTGCTCGCCACTACGTGCAGTATGTGTAAGTACAATACGTTTACGCCGTCATTGAGCCTAGTTCCTTAACCACATGATCAAGGAGGTATATTTCTCCCGACAGCTTCAAAGCCTCCATGTTTCTCATTACATCATTCGATAGGTCGTTGTTTGTTCTCCGAAGTCCAAGACTTAAAACATTGTTGGTGAGAATCGATCGCATCGTCGAAGAACCAATGATCTCAGCTTCTATTATTGTCACCTAGCTTAACACACATAAGCGTCTATACATGCGACCAGGATTGTATTGTACATGCGTTTCTGACGGGAACAGGCAGCCGTATTACCGTAGTTCAGTACCTATACTACATAAGGTATACTATACTAGTAGCACCTCAGGTTGCATGTGGGAATATTCACAGCCATCCCGTTCTAAGGCTGATGAGTCGGGTTCTACATACGCCGGGCGTTGTTGGCTTAGCGAGACAAATCGATCCTATCGAATCCACCTCAGCCTCTTTGATCTTCAAGATGAAAGAAAGAACTTACGTACGATTCTCGCCTCGTTGGTCGCTACCTGAATATGGACTAGGAATATTACTCAATACTGCATGTGGTTAAGGAATACTGCGTATTAGAGTATTGTGGTCTTGCGGCGGCTGCTATACGTAAGTGACTCTCCTCTTGTTACTACTACCTATTGTCATGAATATTGCCCGCCCTAGGGTTACAGTCGCACATGCAAATACATTCATTCACCTTGACTGGCAGGCCGCAGACCTCAGACCGCTGGATTAGCTGCGGGTATCGGTTCTTGAAGACATCTGATTATCTTGCCGAAGCTGCATGCATAACCCCCAGACAAACCAGACAGCCCAGTCGGGTTCTGGGCAAATCCTGATGGTGTGCACATACTCCCTACTGTCGTCACCATCTGACTCTGGGTAGCATACCGAATCCTAACCTACATAAGTGCCTCCAGTCCTAGGCCAACCTTCCAATCCCAGCTTCTGATCTCTCTACAGTTGCTGTATCACAACACTGAACTCCCTTTTTTCAGATTTTTAAAAATCGCAGCAGCCCTTCAGCTGGGTCTGATCCAGCTTCAAGTCCTGTTGTGCTACGTATTATGTACGCAGTCATGTCTGATCCTTCAGACGCACACGTACCACCATGGGGGTAACCGCTATTACGTGTGGCGGCATGCCGCACCAAGGCCAATACGCCTATGAGCGCCTCTCGTTTCGAAATGCTGCGCATTTATCGTATGAGAAGCCAAGGCAAAGGTCCCGCGGGCTGAGCTATCGTGTGGCATTAGCACCAGCTCTCTTCGTGCCGGACCAAGTCTCGCTCGGGGGCTAAGAGGCCACTAATCCAGCACCGAACATCGAACTGCCTCAGCGGTCGGTTAGTTTCTGTACATAAGTTTGCTAGGCCCGCGCTGCTGAAGCTATCCTCATGCAGCTCGACATCACAGGTGCATACAACGTACATACACCCCTACCTCCAGGCATACCATGTACCATCCACGACGCTGAGGTGCGTGGGCCACGGTGGCTTGTTTCCTTGTTTAGCCACGCACTGCCATCCCAGTCGTCACCCTTCCCCTCGTCATCGGTCTCGCTTGTGCTGCAATCAGGAAGCCCACTCCATGATAGCGGGTTGCGGTTCGCAGGTGAGATGTGATATTTCATCGCCTGTGGCGTCGTCATGCCACGTTTGCATATTCTCATACAACTACTTAGTGTACTCATCCCCACGATAGCGTTTGCATATGTACTATGTACGGTACTAGTAAGTGAACGTCATATGGATTGCTGAGGTCGCTGTGATAGCAGACGTCTCGGTTAATTGCAATCGCTCTATTCGTCCATTCGATGAGCTTATTCCTGCGTCTGGCGTCATTCGCAAATGAACCTCGTATGTATGCTGTAAGATTTGTGCATCTGGTTACTTACCATTGAAGGCTGCCTAGAACCATACTTTTCCTTCAATTCTGAAAGCCACTGGCGCACAGTGTCTGTTTACGGTGGTTTACCCCTCGCGAATGGAATTGCGCGGTTTGGGGTTAAATTACCAGAAGTAGAACTCTTTTGATAATACTTCTTTTTCTCTCTTCTCCTGTTCAGGTAATAGGCTCGGTTCCTTAACCGATGAGCCCATCTTGAAACATCGTTAGAACGATCCTTGCAGATCATCATAATGTTTCTCTCTTGCGGCATAATATTCGTATCTTGTTCGTGACAGCAGCAATTTCTGCAACAGATTGTTAGTTATCACGCACATATCTTGATACGCGTACGTGCAGTGCAGCACAGTGTGGAGGCCGCCCATATCCATGAGCAAAAACATTAGTAGTACAGTAAAGGAACAAATTACCCACATATTGGAGAGATGTGCTTGGGGTCATCCTCTCCTTGGCTGTGGATAGTGGATACTAGGCACATGACCCCGGTCTACAATTCTCTGAGCTGCGACTGTGCAACCTAATTTAACATGCGGCTCGGGCTATTCTGATTGGTCTGTCCTAAACCTATATCCACGTTTATTTGTCAGTCGAGATTACTGGCCCACCCGTCCATCTGGATCCGTCACTTTAATAAACTGCAAATTTCTATCTGACGGGGGCCTTGCCGGCGCCATCTTTTCTTATGTGAAGCTAGCGCCCAGGACATTCGTGCCTCGTACCTCGTACCCTTAGCTCAATAGGGGGAATAATGTAGCTAACAGAGAGAGATCCGCGTATAAAGTTTTCGTTTAATCCGGTGTCCGTCAGCAACCCGAGCCTTTCGTTATGTTAGGTAATAAGGTCCGGGGTTCGATTAATAGGGGTCCTCGGCAAGGCTTATCGAAATCATACTCTCTGCTTGGTCGTACCTAAGGATCAGCCTAACCTGAACCTGACCTGACCTGATGACGAGAATCCGTGAAACGCGCCCTACTAATCTAGATAGATTGAATATCGCGTCGCTACCACCTGTCTAAGACCGAAGGAACCAATCAACGCGTCTGCGGATACTTTTTCTTTCGCCCTGAGTCTTTGTAGACAGCCGAGCTGTCAATCCCTTGCGTTAGTACACGAGTCTGCGGTCATATATATGTGTCTTGGCTAGCGGCAGCTTATGACTTATCATAGGAGTCAGTCGAGGGTGACGGGTAGTTTTTACTGTTGCTATATAGTTCAACTTCTTGACTCGAACCTGTGTTATTCTATAGGCATGTAACGCCTTCGAGAGCTTTGCGATTAAGCCGAATATTAAGGCAGGCGGTCTTATAAGAGTCTGTCACCTCAGCCCTATAATTCACGTGACTGATGCATATCATGATGATTGTCTTCGATTATTGGGACTAGGCAGTTAAGGCAAAGCTCGACCCCGAAACTTGGGTGGAAGACTGTCCTAGAGAGGCTATTATAACATTGCTCGTGTTGTCGCGAGATGTCATGTCATGCCATTGATCATATGTCCTAGCCACCTCCGACGTATGAGATTCATGGCTAGCTACACCACACAAGGATCGAGTGTTTTTATCTAACGATAAATTCCCTGAGACGATATACCCTAGTCTTGGGAATGGGGGTGGTTCTCATCACTGACTTAGGTAGCTGGCCGGGTGCATCACGTTCCAACTATCTCAATAGAGAACCCATCCCTCTACATATAGTAGAGTCTAGACTAACGTCAATCCGAGACGACTGAGGTCGAGAATTAGCATTTCCCATGAAGCTTATAAATGGCCGCTCACCCCATATGTCCACGTGTTGAATATTGGCGAGGCTCAGAGAGCGGCCAATATGGCCGTAGCGGTATATTTGCGTTCAGTACCGCGATGAATGCGCCTGTCCAAACCCAATCACGAGTTAGACGTTCTTATCGAAAAGCTTCTGGATAGGTTTCGCAGCCTAGCTGTATGTGAGCAATAATACCAGCCAAATGTCCTTCATGGTTAACGTACATCGATGAACTTTCGGAGCTCCTTGTCTAGATTCGCAAGGTCGTCCTTTCTCTTCTTATTGTCGGCGATGAGCTTCTGCTTGCGCTTGAGTAACTCCATACGCTTTTGCTCGAGCGCCTCACGCTCGCAGCGTTCGTGCTCGATCCGCGCGATCATCAGGGTGTTCTCGTCGTCGTCGGCATGCTCCGGCTTTAGTGCGAGGAACTCCTCGACTGGGATCAGTGGGAGCTGCTGGTAAGTGTGGCTGTTTTGGATGTCAATTAGCACCTGCTCCGCTACGGGCGATGATATGAAGTGATCAGCGCGAAAATCAACGTTACTTGACGTTGTGATGGGACTGCACTTGGGGGATTGGCCCGATGTGATGGATTGGGTTGGCGTAGGGACCTCGGGTGAAGGGATTTTAGCTGCCACTGACTCATATGACTCGCAAGCCACGATCTCTCCTTGCAGATGTCGTTGTTCGTAGTACAAGTTTTGGAGTTGTAGATGCAGGCGATCGACCTCCTGGCGAGCTTCGAATGTCTGCGATTTGGTCCCGCGTGCGCCAAAGTACGCTGCTCGATGGAGGCCGCGGAGCTGTGCCAGGTTGGTGATGAGAAGCTTCTGCTGCTTGGAAGTTTCCAGTTGAGCCTCTACTGAGGCGCTCTCGATAGGACCAGCTGCCACGATCTGATCGACTAGACTCAACGCTTGAAGGCGCGTGTCCCGGGAAGCGTCGAGCACAGTCGACAGGTTCGGGTCGGTCACGATCTCGTCAACCGCCATTGTAGTGGACATTTGGAGATGGTGATGTGATGTTCAGACTGTCGGTTGATGTCTGGTATTCCGAGTGAATGCTTCACGATATTGACGTCTGTGGATTTTCGATGCGCCTGGACGTGTTGAAGTGAAAGAGACCAATCAGAGTGTGGTTTCGTTTGCAGGGCCTTAACGCATTGTGAAATCGATAAAGCTAAGCGTGACAGAATTGGAGAAATGACGGGAGTGGGTGCACGGACTATTCAATCGCCGCTGCCGGCCTACAGTTGCAGGTCAACGGGTCCACGGGTGTTTGCGATTGGTCGATACGAAGCCTTGGGGAAATTAGGTGGGGTCAGCAATTCATTTCCGCCACTGGAACCATAATAATTTTGGGGCTTGCACAGCTCTGTCTCAGCTCTCATGCGCACAATCAGCAGCTGCCCTGGCTGACTGAAGAGGTTCCGATAGTGGGGTTCAGCCCTTGTTGGGCTTCCCGCGGATCCGATCTTATCTAAGCTTTCTCCGTCTTGCATCCCGATTGTTTTCTCCCTTGACACTTCGACTTGCTCGTCAACCAATTGTATTCGCCGTCTTCCACATGTGAAAGTTGCCCTTCCTCCACTTTGCCTCCAGCCCTTTAGCCATTGCGCCGCAGATATTCTAAGAACCAATCTGTCAGAAGTATTGTTTGTTTCTATGATCCAACTGGTCAGTCTATGCATCGTTGAGGTGGCATACACCACATCTACCTCCTGCAGGGACGTCTGACAGCGCAAGACTGCCCAAGCCCTCTTATTAGTTGGCACCAACAAACCTTGCTTACACACTATTGCTGTGGCCTTCATAGCTTTCATCTCTCCCACCATGTCTTGCACGTCTTCTTTTGCGTTTGGGTCTCTCCAGGACCAGCCTGATGCCACCAGTTCGGGCACCGCCATCCCGGAAACCCGGCCGCACCGACGTAGACGGCATTCTTCCTTCGTACCCCGGAGAAGACAGTCTATAGTTCAGCAGATCATGGATGGAGAAGAAGGCTTGCTACTTAAGGTTCATAACCTTTGAAATCTCATAGGCTTTGGCCCATGTTCTAACGAAGACAGGTCGATTTGTTCCTCTCGGAACTAGAGAGGAGGCTTGAATACCTCGAGAGTTATAGCGAGCTAATCGATCTCGACGCGAGCATATCTAAAACATTCGGCACCTTGCAAACAGTACGAGAACGATGCTCTCAAGTCTCTGAAGAGGTCGTTGGTGCCGGCCGCCGCCGGCTGCAGGTAATGGTCGAGACTCTGGACATAAGGTACCATGAGGCTTTAGCCGCGGCTGGTTCGATGAATGACAAGGCACGGGTTGGCGTCGAACTACTTGACGGCATGCTTACGGACTTCGAGGCCCGTGCCCTAAAGTTCCGAGACCAAGGGTTTGCGAACGCCGCTGATGCTGCTGGGAACCTGATGGGCGAGGGCCGAAGGGTCGTAGACGAGGGTCTAGAGCGTACTCGTAGCGTTATAGACGATGGTCTCGAACGCGCCTGGCGTGCCGCAGAATCTCTCGAGGAGCACATCCAGAGGGCTATCGCTCGCGCCAGAGAGCAAGGGCTTATTAAGTATGACGAGTTGCCCGTGCCCTGGAGGATAAATCCTCATATCCTCAGCGGCTATCGATTCACCGAATCTAAAATCGGTTGCGTCCGCTCAATGTTTGGCGTCTCGAACGAGACTATCAACATCTGGTCTCATGCACTTGGTTTGATCGTAATCTTGTCCATCGCTTTCTACTTTTATCCAACATCGGCGAACTTCTCTCTCTACACCAATACGGATGTTTTTATCGCCGCCGTCTTCTTCTTTGCCGCTTGCAAGTGTTTGGTCTGCAGCACCATATGGCATACCATGAACTGTGTTGCAGACCAAACTTTGATGGAGCGCTTCGCATGCATCGACTATACGGGCATCTCGTTACTTATCGCCGCTTCGATTATGACGACCGAGTACACCGCCTTTTATTGCGAGCCCATCAGCCGGTGGACATATATGACAGCAACTGGGGTTCTAGGCATTGCCGGTACCATTCTTCCTT
This sequence comes from Hypoxylon crocopeplum, assembly GCA_022578875.1. Taxonomy (NCBI): domain Eukaryota; kingdom Fungi; phylum Ascomycota; class Sordariomycetes; order Xylariales; family Hypoxylaceae; genus Hypoxylon; species Hypoxylon crocopeplum. The sequence continues at coordinate 326,770 of MU399580.1, forward strand.
GGCATCCTAAGTTTAATGGACAGGATATGGCTTGGTTGAGGGTTGGCTTCTTCGTGGGATTGGGCGCTACTGGATTCATGCCAATATTCCAGATCGTCCTAACGCGAGGCCCTGCCTGGGCATTGGAGTTCTATACGGGTTCTAACTTGCTGAAATCTCTTTTCGTATATGTCCTCGGAGCTTGTGTCTACGCGAGCAAAGTCCCAGAGCGATGGTTCCCTGGGGCGTTCGACTACTGTGGCAATGCTCACAACTTATGGCACGTAAGTTTTTATGAAAAAGTCCATTTAATTACTTCGCAACTGACGCAGTATACAGCTCGCTGTACTTGGTGGAATCCTTTATCATTACGTTGCTATGCAAGAGTTCTTCTCTGGCGCTTTTCAGCGAGCACAAGACGGCTGCCCAACCTATTGAGAAGGGACTCCAACCGAATTATGATGTTTCACCTATTTATCTACAGTCAATCCCTCAAGTCCCTCAACCACATATAGGTATACAGCTTATTGACGACCAAAATTATCCTATTGTGGCACCACCTCTCAGAAACCTGTCACTGCCCTACAGCCATCAGAATATCATGGTCAAGGTACCATATACTACAAGTATTGTTACCGCCCCGGCCAAGAAATTGGCTCGTTTTGCCGCCAAAGAGACTTGCACAAGAGACGATGGAACCATCGTGCTCGTGTTCGTGTTGGCGTTAGCGTTCGATATGAAGGTGGGTACAGATGTTGTTGTGTTGGCCACGGCGGCGTTACCGAATGAGCAACCACCATTCTGGACGCCTTGTGCCGTTGGCACCGATGATTCCTGGAAGGGGACTACTGTCACAGTAGGGCCAGCCACAGTCGTCGAATCAGCCATCGCCGGGCTGCCCGTAGTCGACGCATTCGGGGCAGAACCCGGGAGGACAAAGCCAGCGTTCTGGGCACAAGTCGCCAAGTCCTCTCCCTGTTTATTGTTCAGCATCGAGATCAAACCCCTCAGTTACGACCAACGGTCGAGCACGTACCTCTTGGCAACAGTAACCTGCCACAGGTGCGCAGTACTTGCCTGCGTCGCAAAATCCGTTATCCGTCGGACAGCATGACTGGTCTGGATTAGCGATATTCGTCTTCTTTATGACTTATGACACGCACTTGGCCAATAGTAGGGTTAAAGCAGTATGAGCTTTCGGCACCACCACACTGTTGTGAGCCTTCTCCGTATGTCTGATCGCAGTTTGGCATTTGCCTTTTATGTGTGATGGGGAGTTGGGCATATTTTTCTTGCTCGACGAAAGCAAATCCGCACCACGGGAGCATTAACAATAAAAAGGCGAGCATTTTGTATTTGGTGTCTTGTGGTAGAATGGATGATGTGGCTAATGAGGATGCCCTTGCGGTACGAGGTATGAGACGAGTCGATGAACGCAGGATAAGAGTATAGAGTAGATGTTAGCGAATGTCAGTGTGCGAAGAGCGAATAGAGGATAGATGAGAATTAGATAAGAGCGAAGGAGCATGGTCATGAAGGCATTCTAGACGATGGGAGAAGCGGCCATCTAATACATAATATTACTATCCTACAATGCAATCTAGATTCCCTAGTAGCTCTTTCTAGCATTCGATTCTGAATATAGAATTCCACGCCGACTATGTGGTTCATGGAATTTCGGCTACGATATATTGTCACACATACCCCTTCATCTTTTTGACTGAAGCTGACGGTCCCTCTCTGGTGTTCGAGGCTGAGGGGGAAGTATGTAGGGAGGGAGATACATATGTAACGCACAGGTATATGCTCAAGGGAGAGGTATCAAGGGGCACGGCGATAGCGACGGTCTATAAGGCCAAATTCCCTACCTTGCGAACGATCCCTTGCCTTGGCAATTCTACCCGAGTATGAAGGCTCAATTATAAGTCTTGGAATTCCCATACTACGTCAAGTCAGTCTACAAGGGCATTTTTTATAATTTAATCAGGTAGTTAGGTGATATCAAGTCGACATCAGGGCCCAACAACATGATTTACCATGACATCACGTATCAACGTACATCTACAGGTAGAATCATCACTGAATAAGGCATGCAGTAGAATTGAATCGAAGTTGTATTGAAGCTATAATAGCATGCACGCAAACGTGCTCATTACCTAGCATGTTCATATGCGCGTAAAGCGGTCCAGTTCGCCCCCTCCCTAGGGAACGATCCTATTTTGCCTCCTCTTCGTGCCGTAGTTGTACAAGCATGCATAATTCGTAGAATCATTAGTAGCCGTGACCGTAACCGTGACCGTGACCCCCATGAGTCTTTCTCTTAGTATTTTTTTTTAAATAATCTTTTCCGGCCGTCGTCCATGTCCTAAGAGGTAAGAGTTTGTGCCACTCTTCCTATATGCAATCGTTCGCATGCAGAGAAACCGTAATTTTCCCCGGATCTCGTGAGAGAAATCTATATGCAAATCTCGTTATTGCAGTTCTCCTCGAAGAGAAAAATCGAGTCGTTCAACATCTCGTCTCCTAGTATAAGTACCATGCCGGGCTTTCCTCGTTGCTTGGTTTCGTCGTGGTGGATGTTGTTACAGGTTGTATGAGGTAAGTCCCTTGGAAATCGGTCCATCATATCGTTGTCTCATCAACTTCATTCCAGTTGGCGCTCTATCATAGAGCGTGGTTGACGATCTCTGCGTACACATCATTGGGTAGCACCCCAAGGATAGCCAACGTGGTTCGCTTGATCTGTTCTGCTCGTAAAGCTGGGAATGATCGAAGAAGTTTGTTAGGGCTGCTTTCCTGTTAGCGTCTTGGGAAGATATATTGATGTCAGCTTATAGATGGTACTGACTTGAGAGAAGTAAGAAGTTCGTTTCGCATCATGATCAGTTGACCGACGATGCATACAATATTCAAATGCGGGCCATATGAGAAGAGGAAGTCCCAGTGCTTCAGCACCTCCGGTAGGGGAGGGGTGCAGGCACAGAGAGTGAGGACGGATGGGAAGGCGTAGATCTCTGCTGAGAGACCCTTGGATGTCAAGTAGGAACTCAGCCTGGGATCCACCATGGATAGCACTTTGTCAACTAGTGCTAAACCGCGATGAACTCCATCCATTGCGCCCCTGATATATCCAGGGCACTCCTTGGTGAGAAGTGTGTGGAAGGCGGAAAAGGCCTCGACTTCGCTGCGTGCCGCATACAGGAAAGGGGCAGCAAGCACGTTCATGCCCTGCACGTAGGTTCCAGATTCCGAGGTAGTAGCGTCGGAGTCTTCTGTCGTGAGGGTGAGGGCGCGAGCGCGATTCTTGGCAGCTGGGGAGTTGTCTGTTTGCGAAATATCGCTTCGGCTGCTGCCAGCACTGTCGGTCGCGGCAAGAGACAATCGGCTGCTCGTTGGACGACGTTCTTCTTTCGCGTCGTGGAGTCGCCAGGCGATGGCGTTCAGAAGGCGGATGAGGCTCGCTTCGCTAACACGACGGCGGAAGAGGGGATCGGTGGTCAATGTTCGAAACGTGTCGTTTCGAATCTTAGAGTAAGCCGGCGACGGGCCGCGGTGTATGAGCCCGAGATAATCGTGGGTTTTGAGGATGGGCGCATTAAGGAAAATCAACCACACGTAGATTCTAGTTCGAGACTAGACCATGTCAGCTTGGTCAGTTTCAAAAGTTCATGGAAGATATCACACCATTCCATCACTGTCGCTCTTAATGCCCTGGGCCAAGACCTTAAGACGCGCGCTCTCCAGGGCGCCCTCTGTGTCCCAGTCAGGTGGACCCTCTCTGATCAATTTGTCCAAGGACATTGTGTCTGCTATCCTCGACGCCTTGCTTAGAGCGGTCCTCTTGCTGTTCAGGGTCAATAGGATGTTGTTCGGAATCGAAAACGCGGGCGGGGGCGGCGGCGTGGGCGTGGGCGTCGCGTCTGAGTTGGCTCGGTTTCTTTGGGGAGATCGGTTCAGAGAACTGCGGGTTACAGGTGTCGCGCTACCTTCTTGGGTATCTCGGAAGATCTGCTGGGATATGAAGGAATTCTGGCTCGAGATTCGAGCAGCAGCACCGAGATTATGCGCAGATTGAAGTTTGCGAAGTCGGTGGGTATGAGGCGATGGCGGAGGGTGGAGTTGGGTGGTGATGGAGGTGGTTGACATGTTTGAGAAGGTAAAGGGTTGCGCGAGGGGTGGGAATGAATCCCTTGTCGAGTCCGACATTTCGGCTGGCGGGTCAAGCAATGGCAGCTGTAAAAATGAAGCTATCGTCGAGAATGTTGTTGGCGGAGGCGGAGAAGAAGCATGCGAGCTCAGCACGTTATGATGTTGTAGTTGCGACAATGGTCTACGCCGAGTAAACATAGGGCAGAAAAGAGGTTGGTTGGCTGGTAGTAGGTACCTTTGTACATGCTAAGAATAGGCTGGGTACTTGGTACTTATACCTTTGCGAACACAGACCCCTCACTTGACCAAGGTTTAACGCGTTCAATTCGCGTCGAACCTTAAAAGGATATTTGTTAAGACACAATTCTATATATTCAGTGTCAATAAGATAGAATACTCTTTTTTCCTTTTCAGCAATTCCTATTTCCTCAAACAGCAACACAGTGTTAGTATAACATTTCATTCGTATGTTTGCCATTGTACCCAATAGAACATCACACTTCGAATACATAAGGCTAGGTGAGGTTACAGCAGATGCAAAGGTGCGTAATATGTACTAGTAGGCGGCCCATAGCCTTCGACCTTATTATCCGTCGCTGGGATTCGCCAATATTTCCCCGTAGACACGGACCCCAAGAGCCTGCAGGTACCATCACTCCGCATTGTTTCCGATGGGTATGCTGACATTTGTTTGAGGGTCACTTATCGAGAATTGGTTGTTCTAGTTGCTCTAGTATCCAGGATCTCATTTTCCCATTATCTAGTACCCATCCAATGAGCAAAGTAGTTGCAGTAGCTATGTAAGTGCCCAAGGTAGATTATATCCCAATTAACTTATAGTACGCTTCAGCACATAGCACTAAGGACTCCTAACCTTCAGGAATATTCAATCCGTAGTCAGTGCACTCGTCGCTAGCTATCTAGTAAACTCGTAGCTTCCGGAGATTAAGAAACCAGGTTTACCTCTACGTACATATCTACCTTATGAGTAGATAATAGAAAGACATTTCATACCCAGCAAGTTCTACAAAGAAAACGTACCTCCGTAAGTATAGATTCGTAAGCCGGGTGGGCGTAGTGGATCGGCCTCGCGTCTTCGTCGTTTCCGGCGAAGTCGGCGGCAGTTCAAGGCCCGGCCAGTCTACCTCAAGAGGTATGGTACTCCGCAAGAAGAAGAAGAAGAAGCATCATGACATACCTAAGGAAGATTACTTTAGATAGGTATGTACTGTATTATAGTAATGTACTGTATTATAGTAATGTACTGTATTATAGTAATGTACTGTATTATAGTGATGTACTGTATAGTGATAGTGATGGCATCAGATAAAAGAGAAATCGCGTCATCGACGCTCGGGCCACTAGTAATGATTTTAATGTCTGTGATTGGTTGCAGAGGTTGATTCTTCGCCTAATTGGGTACATCCATTTTTGTCCATGTCCACTTCCCATTGTCCCACCTGCACACTTCATTCACTGCTGCACACACACATCTTGGCTTCTGCCCACGAGGTCCAGTATGTCAAACACAGCATGTGCATATGCCGTACAGAGCCTGCGTACCAGATCTACCGAATCTACCAAATCTATAATTCCTAGAATTTCATTAGGGATACCATCAGGGGATAGCAATGTGGTAAGCGAGTGCTAAGAGTCGGCTTCAGACTACATTATATCTTAGCCTATCTCCTTCATCAGGTACGGAGTGAAAATGGGCATTCTGCACTTGCTAAAATTGCCCGCTAGCCTCTAAATAGTATAGGCCCGATTGCGCCATCGAGGATCTGCCAATCTACTACGCTTACAGACTCCCAGAATGACCTGTACCTTATACCATTAGCAACCGGCTTGCTAATACGTACTGACCACGCTGCCATGATCATCTCTCATACATAACCGGATAGTTGCCCAAACTTCATCTAAATCCCGATATATGTTCACATAGATCTCGCTGTTGCCATCTGCCAAGATTACGATCCGATCCGTCATCTCTCTTGGTGCAAGCTGAGAGATCTAGAAGGCTCACAGACGACTAGTATCGGACTGCGCCTACGTGGATCTATTCTTCCCTTACAGATTAACAACCCGCAAGGCAATCCTCTCTATGTTATAGTGAGAACTTCTGTGGAAGGCAAACTCGGGTCTGCGGCCGAGACAGTTGGCTCGAATATTACAGCAAAACGACAGCATATTGCTAAATTACTTGCATTGCGCTTACCGAGACCTTCTGTTTTTGTCCGTCGGTATACCATCTAAGATTGGTTCGTTACACGTTTGCAGTCACAATACTCATCCACCTCTTGTTGAGAACTATTTTCTCGTTGGGTCGGGTTTGTACTTTGTCTAATTTCATTCCTAATGGCTTCCGGTAACTCTGCATAACGATTCCTCCAAGCCAAAATTTGGCATCCAGCTCATCTCCGTTGGGACGTCAAAACGTCCTGAACGTGAGTAGCTCTATTACCCATCGCAGGCATATAATTCTACCTCTTTGCTAGTGAAATTACCCTCTTCCTTTTTATAGGACTACCACATACTCCTCTATCCTCATCGACTACTAAGACTTCCCACCTCTTCCTCATATCGTCGAAGGACGGCCGTTACGATGCCTCCTCCGAGGCAAGTCGGCCATTTTTTGGCTAAAGCCTTAGGCATCAAACTCGAAGACCCAGACGTAGACAACGTGACCAGGGGAGAGTCGGTCTTTTCAACCAACACGGCAGACAGCTTCGTCGAACAACAGCCTACCAGCGCGGAGTGGCTAACGGAAATCACACCATCTGGACGAGATATCGTCAGCTATCTCAAATCTCTATTCCCTTTTCTATCTTGGATCGGATTCTACAACTTACAATGGTTCCTCGGTGATCTCGTTGCAGGTCTGCTGCCCCTATCGAAGTCAAAATGTATTCATAACTAACTTCATTCCAGGCATAACTATTGGTGCAGTTGTGGTGCCGCAGGGCATGGCATATGCCAAACTGGCTAATCTCCCTGTCGAGTTTGGTCTATATTCCTCATTCATGGGTGTCTTACTCTACTGGTTTTTCGCGACCTCGAAAGATATCACTATTGGGGTGAGTCGATGTAGCTCGTTTACAAGCAGGAGACCTCGCTAATGTACTAAAGCCCGTCGCTGTTGTATCGACTGTTACTGGTACTGTTGTCGCGAATGCCACTAAGGAGCTGCCGCAATATGCAGATACGCCTTGGGTTATTGCAAGCGCGCTCGCCCTCATATCTGGTGCTATTGTGCTATTTATCGGTCTAATTCGGTGCGGCTGGATTGTTGAACTGATCCCTCTGGTTTCTCTTGCTGCCTTCATGACTGGATCTGCCATCAACATCGCTGCGGGCCAAGTTCCTACGATGATGGGAATCACTGGCTTCTCGACAAGGGATTCGACGTACCTTGTGATTATAAACACCTTGAAGAACCTTGGCAAGACGGATTTGAACGCGGCTATGGGCTTGACGGCGCTCACAATGCTCTATCTGATCCGCTTCTCATGCACTTGGGCCGCGAAGAAGTTTCCAAACCATCACAAGCTGTTCTTCTTCCTTTCGACACTCAGGGCTGTTTTCGTCATCTTGCTATACACCATGATTAGTTGGCTGGTTAATATGAACCGTCGTAGCAATCCGGCATTTGCAATCCTCAGTGATGTGCCCAGAGGTACTTTCCGTCCCCGTCTCATTTTCTGATGGAATTCTGACGATCAGCAGGTTTCCAGCATGCCGCCGTCCCAACTATCAATTCAGAAATAATCAGCTCATTTATCGGTGAGCTGCCCGCAACAGTCATCGTCCTACTCATCGAGCATATTGCTATCTCAAAATCTTTCGGCCGCGTTAATAATTACACGATCAACCCATCGCAGGAGATGGTTGCCATCGGCGTGACCAATGTCCTCGCGCCATTCCTTGGGGGCTATCCATCTACCGGCTCATTTAGTCGCACTGCGATTAAGTCGAAGGCTGGCGTCCGGACTCCTTTTGCGGGTGTCATAACAGCGGTCGTAGTACTCTTGGCTATATATGCCCTGACCGCTGTCTTCTTCTATATCCCGTCCGCGTCCCTCGCCGCTGTTATCATACACGCCGTCGGAGACCTCATCACGCCACCGAACACTCTCTACAAGTTCTGGAGAGTATCACCACTTGAGGTTTTCATATTCTTCGTAGGCGTGTTTGTTACCATTTTCTCAACTATTGAGAACGGAATCTATGCTACGATATGTATCTCGTTCGCCGTGTTCATGTTCCGCGTCTTGAAATCACGCGGCAGGTTCCTCGGAAGAGTCCAGGTGCACTCGGTACTTGGGGACCACCTCATCGGACACGACAACAACGTGGTTGGCGAATACGGTACCTTCGATGTCTCCGATTCCAGTCTATCACCACCTACACGTAATGTCTTCCTCCCGATTGACCATGGCGACGGCTCCAACCCGGAGGTTGAGGTCACTAGCCCCCATCCCGGAATCTTCATCTATCGGTTCTCTGAGGGGTTCAACTATCCTAGTGCTAGTCATACTCTAGACTACCTTGTGAGCCACGTCTTTGCCCACACGCGCCGTACCAGAACGGACACATATGCACGCCCTGGCGACCGGCCATGGAATGATCCGGGTCCGAAGAGGGGTCAGGAGGAGAATACCAATTTGCCGACGTTAAAAGCTATCATTCTTGATCTGAGCTCGGTCTATAACGTTGATGTAACTTCGGTGCAGCAGCTGATCGACGTGCGCAACCAGCTGGACCGGTATACTACACCGGATGTGGTAGACTGGCACTTTGCCTGCATCAATAGCCGATGGGCAAAACGAGCACTCGTCTCGGCCGGCTTCGGATATCCGACGCCCCGCCCTGACGGCCTGCACTCGCGCTTCAAGTCCATCTTCAGTGTTGCCGAGATCGGTGGCTCCGAGTCCGCAGCGGCTCAAGCGGAACAGGAGGCCAACGAGAAGGAGAGTCACCTCCGCCCGACACTGAGCAAGCCGGACGATACCTCAGGGCCAAGTGTAGCATCGAGCATGACGCAGTCGGCCTCGAAAAACAAGGCGCCTGATTTCGCCAGGAACGGCGAGGCCAGAAGAGTCGCAGTACACGGCCTTAACCGCCCGTTGTTCCACATCGACCTCACGAGCGCATTGCAGAGCGCCATTGCCAACGTGCAGGCGAGGGCCGAAATCGAAGCCGCCGGCGGACCTGATATTGGCGTTAGTGTTTGAAACCTGTATGGCCAGGTCGAATCTATCTGCATACATAGGTATATTGGGGCCAGTTAAGTTTTGGATTACGGGCAACAAAATTAGAAAAGCATTTTGCATCACGATGGGTCATTTATAGACAGGGACAGGAAAGGAAAAATAGCATCATTTATGGCAGGCGATATCATCATTCTGTTGGCTGGTAATTGGGAGGTTAGGTATCATAGCATGGACTATCTTAGAAGTTAGACGAGGTTTGGCAGGATCTGCCGTGCGATATTACTTGCATACATACATGTACGGGGAGGGTGTGGTGGTGTGTGGCCCGGTAGGTACCTGTGTTGGATATACCCCGAATTATTGTAGGAAACAAACCATTTAAACGAAACAACCGAGCTTCCTTTTCTTCCCCAATTCTCCATAGGGGTAGGTATTCATCTGATTTGCTGATCGGAATGCGAGATTGCCGGAAAGCTGGGGCCGGAAATTGAGGCGGCCACGAGGCTGGCTTCGAAGACCATTGTTGGTTTCGCCGCCACTGTACGTGTCTATACACATTTCTTGTTCTATATTCAATCAGTTTCACACACTTCGCCCCAGCCTTTCTAGCACCATTAAAATTGTTTAGTAGGTAAGACTCCCAACACAAGAAGTAGGAGTCTTAAAAATAGGTACTACAAGTAAGTGCTGCCCCAACTCAACTCAACCTCAACCCCAACCTCTATTTCAAACCCTTCTTGTCCTTATGCCATGCTAAGCCCAGACCGTCTGGAAACGCGCAGTGAGATGAGATGAGCTCTTGATATGCAGTGCAACGGCGCACCCGGGGCCGGGGCGGGGCAAGGGCCAGGGCGGCCGGGTGCGGCCGGACCAGATTTGGGGATGGGGACGGGGCGGGCGCGTGCGCCGGGAAATTACTTGGGATGATGCGGCACAGGGAACCAACGGCAGATCGATCGGCCATTCGTTTGGGTCGCTGCGCCGCCAGGGAGAACGAATGTGGAAGGAGACAAAGGAATAGTATCATCAATGCGGCAAGCATGCATGTGTGTAAGAGGTAGGTATGCATTTGATATTAAGTTACGAGATCATCAGAGCGGTGGACGCACGGAGTTGATGTTGGGGTCTCGCTGTGGCCTTGCTAAGTTGGTATGTTGGTCGTCACGGGTTTCAAGGGAGAGAGGAGGACGGGTAAGTGTGTAGGTAGGAAGTGAGGAAAGGGAGAGGAAAGAGAGAAAAGGGGTAGAGGATAGAAGAGGAAAGGGATAGAGGAAAAGCAGAACACATGTCACGTACTGAAAGGGAGAACCGATCTTATGGACGAGAAAAGTATCTTCGTCCAAATAATGTCTAATTGCTGAATAATAACCTAGGTATCTATCTATCTTGGATTTTCGTTCGTCTTTATATCCCCTCGTATCGTGAGAATTGCCCAGTCTAGACGGTATGTGTAATCTTACATTGTAAGTCATAGTTTAAAGAGAGAAAATGAGTAGAGCTGTCAGAGGTAGACGCTGTTGCAATAAAAATGGAAAAAAGGGAGAGACGAGAAGGGAAGATATGAAAAGTAGACTGCACACCCGCCTGAAGTGAGGACAGTCCTTGATGAGAAAGTAATCCCAGATAGATATCCCGTAGTTCATGCGTAGTTTCAATAACGAGAAGCCAGCTCGTTAAATAAACGGCATTTGCTCATAGTAATAAGAGCGCGTCCACAATGATCGGTGAAAGGTAAGCTACGATAAGCTCACTTCATCCGCTTCGCACGCCTCTCCTGCCCCTGGCCCGCGCGCTTCGAGCCGCCCGCCGTCCCCGCCGGAGCCCAGCGCGAGCGCAGGTGACTCACAAGGGAGCCCAGGCGAGCGGTATACGGCGCGGGTGCACCCTGCTCCGCGATCTTGTCCTCGATAGCCGCTAGGTCGTCGATCCAGGGACCCAGGACCTCGGGTGGGATCGAGTCGAGGATGTCGACGACGAAGAAATCGGTGGCGTCGTCCTGGTTACCCCCGCTGCCAATGAGCCGATGGTAGAGGTTACGCTCGTCCTTGGGCAGGTCCACAGGCCCGACGTCGCGGTTGTGGTTCGCGACGATCTCGCCGAGGATGTGCACCGAGGCGCGGGCCGCGGCGCGCAGCTCCCAGGTTTCGAGGGGTCGGTCCGTGGTGTGGATGACGGCGTAGATCTGGCGCGCTACCGCCGACAGGTGCGCAGCGCACCACTTGACGTCCTTAGGGCGGGCGACTGCCTGCAGGGCCGAGCCGTCGGAGTACTGGCGCAAGCCTGCCAGGGCGGCATCGGCGCGGTGCTGGAGGCTGCGGAAGCGGTTCCGGGCCAGCTCGTCAGCGCGCATCGAGGACAGGAAGTACTGGAAGAAGTCGTCGTTGCGGAGCAGCATGCGGAAGATGGTCTGCTCCAGGTCGCCGCGCTTGACGGCCCGCCTGCCCTTCCGCGGGTTGTTGAACAGGTCTGGACGGTACTCGTCGACGGGCACCTCGTTCAGCGAGGCGAGTATCTCCCGCGTCTCCCTGACTCGCCGGGGGTTCGGGTCGGCCGACTGCCCAACGACGTCGCAGTGGAGGCTGTCGGCTAGCATGTCGAGATGGAAGTCGGAGATGGCGTCGTATGGATTGCCGAGCTCTGTCGAGTATCCGTGTTCCGTCATGATAAAGGGATCCTCCTGGACGCCTAAGACATGGCTGGTAATCTGGTCAAAGAGCCAGAGAATGTGACGGCAGGGTGATTCGCCACGCTCACCACCCTCGCAGGTACAGCTTGGAACGCCATAGCCACTCTGCTCTGTTCCGGTCCGGATCGTGTACTCGACGGGCTCGGTTATTAGAAAGAAACAGCGCTGGTCCCCAGCTTGACAACCGCGCAGCACAAACTGCGAAGGGACTTCTATGGCCTTGGTGACATTGTCTCGTGTCTCTTCGTCCAGGGACTCTAGCGAGTACTTGAGGTTCGATGGGGAGACCATGAGGACACCATCGTCGTCGACTTCGAAGTCCAGCTCGATGTCCGACTCGGAGCTGGAACTCGAGTCTTCGACCTGGCGCATCCGGCTCTGGAGACGGGTGGTAGGTGGCATGCTTCCGAGTGAAAGCTCCTCGAAACGTTCTGTCGGGATAGACATTGAATGGCAGAAGATGAAACGAGCATGAGACGGATGGATTTCATTGCGTCCATATTGGGAATACTCAGGCTGTTATATAGAATAAGAATCACAGGAGAAGGCAGCCAGGGAAAGTCCCCAATATTCCGGTATAATAGGAGACGCGGCCCAATATCAAGACCACTCGGTCTGCGTTGGTTCGAATATAGTCATACTTCACCTACCTACCTCCTATGTACCGATTAGCGTCGAGTCGCAGCAAAGTCACATAGTAGAAGCATAGGAAACGTTTGGGGTGGGGGGAAGAAGCACCGACGAAGTATCCTCTGCCCATCTCTGATGGGTCTGGACGACCCGAAGGAAGGGAAAAGGATCATTTGTCGTAGAGGATCTGATCGCCGAGATGGAAGCCTGCGCATCTACTAGCTACCTAGGTACTGCTGCTTGCAGATCGCTGAGGCGCAAATAGCGAGCATCTCGCAGGAAAGTTGCAGATCGAGGAATGCTACATAGCCCTTTGGGCGACAGTATCGTGGTGCATGGCTAGAAGCAGTCATCACTGGACCCGAGGGAATGGTTCACGTTGGCGACGCCGAATAGAATGTGGTGAAGTCAACTGGCAAAGAGGAAAATAATAGTGCTGACCATCTGAAGTCGCAATGTTAGCCCCGCAGACATAGAAGTCGTCAGCCACAGGATGAGACCGGGTTGCGATTGGTGAGCGAGACGAACCGGGTCATCGGCGCGGGCACTTCCATCGTTCAAACTCCTGCTTTTCTGCCTTGGTGAAGGAGGTAGCACGGGTTCGTAGTCGCGGACCAGCATATAAAGCTCAGTCATGGCCCTCGATGCGACCGCTACTCTCTTGGGACCCGATTTTGCGCAGCTCGTTGTCCTGATTCTGTCGACGGGCCTCGAAATCGGCCTCCTAAGCCTCCAACTAGGCCGCCTCTTGGCGCGGCCACCCCATCGTCTTTGAGCAAGGCCGGCCACATCAGGCGGCCCGCGAGGCTTCTCTCCTTTTCTCCCTCACCTTACCATCAACTGCTTCGAGAAGGAAATTTGAGGACTCCCAGGGTCAAATACGCCGACCCAATGTTCGAAGTTGTTCCGGCCTTGCGCATCGTGTTTGAATCAAGTGGTTTTTTCAATCTAGGACTTCCCCGAAATACCCCGGACATTCGCATTACCTATTCCGGCCGGGTTAATACCATATCCGGCATCGAGGTATCTGAACTTCCACCTCAAGCCAACACCATTTTAGACTTGGCTAGATTGTATAGCCTCAAAACGAGCTTCGAGCTTACCAGAATGAGGCGTGTAGATAAAACCCGCGCATATGATGATATGGCAACCTAGGTATAAGCAGGGGTGCTAACCATCGTTCACGACTTCGGAGGAATGGAGACCTGCACAGTGCTCTGCCTCCCCCAAACCCTGCCGAATCCGATCCGATTGGGCGTCTTTAGTCATTGCTATCACTCATCTCTTCTAGAAATTCCCTATGTGCACTTGATAGTGCGGTCGTGAGACGATACTATCCAGGTTGGTAACTCGCTGCACCGCCTTGATATATCCCCTTTCTCTCCATGATTTGCCACTACGTGCAGGCAACGATACGGAGTTGCAGTAGGATGATCATGGCCGCATGGCTAAGGAGTTGCAAACGCATTCCGTGAGACAGAGACAGAGTGTTGGGTTCTCTCCTTACATCACTCCGTCACGCTGGGCGATGACCGGGGGTGTCTCTCGGTGATCTAGCTTCAGCTCTGGTTATCCTCCTAGGTCCTTACCAGGTAGGTGCCTAAGTGAACTTGAGGCTCTATGTTCACCGCTCAAAGCGACATTCCATCTGCTAGGCTGTACCCATCCTGCAGTACTGCGTCAAACCAGACGATCCCCCTATTTGGGAGTATGTTTGGGGTGGGTAGGGTATATGTAGCTTGCTCTTTGTGATAAGCCATTGGTTACCGACCTATTGGTTTGATTCCGGTGAACACTACATCGAATCATTAGCAATGGTAGATATCCTCTAGGACAAGGCCAACACGAGTTGCCGTTGCGTCGAGATCTTGAAAAATCTGCCTAACAGCAAGACCCGGGGAAGGATGGCCATCGTCTTGCCCGAATGGCTCACAATTCACTAACGTCGCCACGTGACCACCAAAGATGTGTGGTACGGGATAGAGGCTATGCGGTAGCAGCCTAGTCCGTGGTAAGTCAGGTTAGAGGTCAAAGTCATTGGAGGGACGAGAAGTCTGTAGGATGGTCGGTAGAGACTGTAATATTATGGTTGTTGGATAGTGAAAAACACTGCTCGACCTAAAAGAATGTCTCCTTGGACTCTTCGGACTCCTTCGATTCTTGGGTACCCAGGTAACTTAGCTACCCTGATGCCTGACTGAGACCGCATAGCTATGTGAAGTTAAAGCTCCGTCTACTGATAAATGTCTGTTGGTCAGATTTCCAATGCTCACTGATGTTAGGACCTCCCAAGTATGATGTTATGCTGCGACATAATCCCGATGCCTCTATCCAATTTTGTATTTCTGGAGATAGGTTGACCGAGTGCAGATTACGAATGCTTGTTTGAGATATGGCAAAGTGTGTGCAGGCGCGACGTTCATATTACCTTGCTCTCGAGTCCCGTTTGTCCTATCATTGCCCAAGAAAGAAAGCGAATCGGATTCCTTCTCTCGAGATGTCAGCCCACTCCGTCTTCGATTAAACAGCCTCAGGGGCTTTCATTTTGGAATGCCTCTAGGGCTTCCAAGACTTCCTTCAAGCTTGGGCGTTCGTAGTAATTGTCATTCCATTCTCCCTTCCGACGTTGAGAATCTCTAAGTTCTAGGAACTTCTCCGCTACCTCGATCTCGGTAGACCAGAAACTCTTTGCGGCTTGCTGAACGTCTTCGGCGCTTTGCTCGTGGGCGGCCTTGCCTGTTAAGAGGAGCTGACTGTGTCGCCTTGCAACAACGTTGCTTAGTGTATTCCTCCTACCTCTTGTGCATTTATCTATCAGACTTCTCATTGCAGGCGGAGTTCTCTTGTACTCGGGGAACTCAAGTTCGGGCTCCCATCGATATGATTGCCACACAGCTGCTCTCTGAGGGCCGCTGACTCCTTCAAAGATACACCACAGGACCCTTCCGAGCATGTAAACTTCGGCAGCTTCTTGCTCTATTACGCTGAGCGCTATCCACGGTAGGTTGAATCCATATTCTGGGTTCGTATATCGTTCGTCTTCCAAGCTTTCAAAACCGGGGACCAGAACTTGCAATATCTTCTGGTACTTCTCACTTATGGAATCGGGTACACATTCGTCAGTTGCAATTAGACGGATGTATTCGATAGCGTTGACCTCCGGAGCGGCAAACTCGCACCAGACTCCCCTCTGTTCAAAATCAACCATAATAATATCAGATCGCTCCGACAGGACGATGTTATCTAGACGTAAGTCGGGGTAATACGTCCCAGAACGAGTCCTCAAGTGCTCAAGAGCCTTGGTGAGCTGCATTGACCATTTCAACTGGTCGGCACGCTGTAGCCGTCCATGGGCGCGCAAGAGGGGTAGAACATCTCGGAGGGTGCCTTTGGAGTGATAGAATGTAGTGAAGCCAGCAACAGCCATCTTGGTCCCAAAGTTACATCTCTTCATGACTATATGTATTGGTCGTTCAATAACGTTGGCATGTGGCTCGAGTGTGCAGAGCGTCTTTAGTTCGTGGTAGAGGTATTTCGCCCCGCTCGTCAGGGCCTTGAATATGTACAGCCGTTCGTGGATCCGGACGAGACAGACGCTGTCATGAAGGACACTGACAACGTGGAGGTCGAAGAAGTCGATTGCTTCGGGGAAAGGGAATTGCGGACCCCAGAGCTGTGCCAGTCTTGTAAGGGGTAGCAGCTTCAGCTCCAGATTATGGTTGAGCCCAAGTTTGATCCTAACACGGCGCGTGTCTAGTGACATGTTCTCCATGACTATACGTGACCCGAAAGGCACTGTTTTGTAGAAGTTCTCGAAAGCTGCTAGGTCTGGGAAGTCATTTGTAGTCCAGGACTGCAGGATTCGGACAACGTGCCTCGCGATAGCGAGTTTAGGAAGCCTCGCGGCGTCCTTGGTGTGGAATGCCCTGTCGAGTTCGAGCTGGTCACGGATAAGACGAGGTTGGAAGTCGGAAACGAAGACATCCATACGCATGGGAGGAATTCGGCGGAGGAAGAGCGGAACGACATAGTACTGCGTGCCCAGGCCAGCACAACCGTCGACGCGCCATAGGGGGTTCTGAGGCAAGTCAAGACTGTCTATCCGGTTCTTCGGGTTCAGGAGAGAGCTTTCCCAGGAGGGCTCGATGGCAGAGTCGGTGCTAGAGATTTCAGGAGTTTCTGGGATCTCCAGGGTCTCCGAAGGGGAATGGTAGAAAGCTGCAGTGGGGTGGACTACTTCTCCTATGGCTCTCGTAGAAAGTTCCATCTTTAAGCGGATGTTGGTCTCGAAAGTGATGGCCTAGGTAGGTAGATGTATACGTTGACTGCCTCTGTAATAGGCAGGTGACTTGGCCAGGACAATTTGGTAGCTGGTACTATTCTAGTTGCGGAGAAGGAAGCTGAACTGGACAGGCCTTTGAGAGATGTGGCGTGAATTGGGGATGTAGAGACCGTGCCCAAGTGTTAGGTAGCAGCCCAAAAAATGGACCTCCAGCTGCTCTGGTTGTGTAGGTGTTAATATTAGGCAAAGCACTTTTTGACGCTCCTGGAACGAGTGGAACAAGCAGCCACACAAGCCATATTCTCCCAGGGTTTCGTCGAGGCTTCGTCGATCCCAAAACACGAATGTCCGGCGGCGGCTACTTCACCTTACCTTGCCTGCCTACATACATACATACATACGTACACGAGGTAGGCAAGCCAGATATGCCTACATGCTGGGTCGAGGTCGGATAAAGGAGGCCAATACCCGACGTATGTACGATGTAGGGGGAACGGGACGCACGAGAGCGCGACCAGTCTTTAGAGAAGCTTGTGCCTTTGCCTTTAGTCGTCCGGCAGCTCTGAGCCTCTTTTTGTTGGTCGACTTGCTCTTCACTATCAGGCATTCCTCGACGACTTGAGGACTTACACCGAAGCTTATGCCTCATGAGATATCCGATGGAACCTCGATGTGGTGTTTGAGCGCCTAAACTATCTAGGAACGTTTGAAGGACGCAGAAGACGCAGAGGTGCTGCTTCTGCTGGCCGCGATATGCCTGCGGCCCTTTCCGTAAAACACCCGAGCTTTCACTCCAAGCCACAATAGGTATTAGCACCGTCCTGGGTTGGATCTCACAATCTCATCTGTTTGATTGTGTATGGTCCCGCGGCCCAGAAAAGACTGCTTGGACAGAAACTGACTGGATAGCAGGATCGCGATGGCCTCGGAGCCTGGCCATTGAAAAAGAGCCTTTGCTGACCGAATGCCTGACCGGATGCAGGCGGCAAGCCATTCCTTTTGTGCTAGCGGTAGTCGGCCCTAAATGCGAAAAAGCAAAATAGGAGAAATCAGATTACATATCTGTCAGGTTCATGATTGGTTGGGGCTTCGCTCTAGCTCCGCACTGCTTATACAGCTACCTACCTAAGTCCTGTTAAGCTTGCATACATACCTACCTACCTACCTTAGCTAACACGTTGTTTGACGTAGATGAGGCTGGCTTGAGCGGCTAATTTAATACTCGTCGAGTTCACGAAGCCGTGGAGGGCGAGTTCGAATGCTGCTCGTCTTGAATCGACGATGAAATGTGTTGTGAATTTGGTCGGTTGATTGGCGAAATTCCTCAACATCCCCAACTGGTGGTGGCATGTGAATGTTGTTTGAGGGGCCCGAAAGCTGAATTAGCTAATCTCAACGTAGCTAAACATATGTAGCGAAAGACCAATGCATATTATTGTGCAGTTAGGCTTGGAAACCAAAAAAAAAAACATTTTCGCTGAGCTTTGTTAAGAGCTTCTAAGCCTCTGGCCTCTAGTGTCGTGATGTCTCGAAGAGCCCATGGTGAGAACTATACTTATATCACTAGAGGTGATCGCTGGAAGTCAGGTACGTATCTGCATAGCCGTGGTTAGTCAAGATGCGGATTTCATAGGGCTGATACAAAAAGGCTTGGCATACCCTATGAGGTTCCCCATTGCCAAGAAAACACCACGCTATCTAATCTTGATGAAGACATATAAGTAAGCTGAGATCCGCTGTGACCTGATATGAGCTCGAAGGAGTAACAAATACAGTACATGAAAAGCATTGGGTAAAAATGTATTTCGAACGAATAGAATCTTACTATCGTCAAGTCGGAGGAGGTCGAGGAGAATCCGCCGCAATGTGAAATTAGAGACATACTGACACCAAGAGAGCCTTTCCAAGGAATGGGTACCATGATGTATAATAGCCCAATTGAGCGCAGACAGTTATCTACTTGCTAACAATCTCGCTTCCGAAGGCATAGAAGATGTAGCATGACTTTAGACCGGGAGCCAGGACGGAGGACGATGATCAACTCACATTTCTTAACGCATTGGGATAGCCATAAGCAATGCTGCGAAGACGTTCCCTTTATGAATGAGGCTGAATTTGGATGTGGCCTTGCTGTGACTTGTCATTTGCACCATCTCGCTCGTCTCGGATCGGTTGATGCAGTTGATGCAGTTGATAATCACATATCTGTTTGTCAGTCAAGTCGTGACACCCACGTGGCGGGTCTTTTTTAAAAATAAATCCCAAGCGGGAAGTTGTCAAGTGTGGGGAACTATAGTTTGGACGACCATCCCTGGCTGATGATGTCAATCGACTGTGTAAAAGAACTAAAGAGGGTTTACTAGGTATTAAGTGGAACAAGTCGAGGATACCGTGGTCTACGTGGTAGAATTGAGATTTAGGAGATTAGCTAACTCGATATATCCTCGTTGATACCCAGGTAGTCTCCGTCGAATGTGCTTCTAGTGTACCAGCATCGAACTATGCAGCCGGTACCGGGATCCGGATAGGCGGGCTAGACTTGGAGGCGGCCCGTCGTCTATCGGTAAAATTTACAAAGTCGATATTTACAGACGTTACTTTCGCTCCTTGGACTTCCCTTTCCTAACAAGACGGATGCAAGAATCCCGAGATGAAGTATGTGCACATTTTCGAGGTTGCATCTCCGAACTACATACCCACCAAGACGAGTGAATACCCGAGGTAGACAGGAATGTCAATACATAAGCAGGTAGGCAATGACATAAAGCTGCAACGCATTCTGAAATCGTACCTAAAGAAGAGGTCTATTGGTCGGCAGGCATCTGCATCTGAGGGTTTGTCGGTTGACACGCAGATCTTGCAAGATGCATTATGCCTGATACTTACTACTATACTGTTTGGTTCGTGGTAAGCTGTACATACTGCAAACGGTCCAAGTCGGTAATCGCGTGACCCGTCTGCGCAAAACGCATGAGGCCTTCTGACTACCTAATGTCGCTGGATCGAAAACGTTCGAGATCATCGCACGCCGGTATCCACATGATGCTATATACAGCTGTGCTATATCTTGGCGGCGCTGGTTAGACAATTGTTAAACGAATAGGTACAAGGCTGTCAAGCTCGCCAGGCATCTCGGTCAAGGTCTACGTGTTGTCGCACGACTTGGACATCTGCGTAAGCTCTCACCGGTGCGATAAGAATTTGCCACTCCATGAATATTAAATCCCAAAATAGACATCTTTATACGTATAAGAAAGGGGCGGTGAGGCGAGTATAGCGCGTCTTTCGCCCTCGACGTGTGTCGATCACGATGCTGTCAATTCTACAGCCGCATGAACGGACAAGGCGCCGTTACTAATGGATGGAAACGACTTGCGAGTAAGCCTCGCATACGTAACGTTTCGTAGTAGAGTTGTCATGTCGTCACGCTTCGCAATCGCAGAATATGAAATAATTACCTCAGCCAGTAGGCTATCTACCTCTAACCTGTAACCTGGTAGAATGGATGTAGAGGTAGGGCATCAACTGAAGTGGACGGAGTACATAAAAAAGACGATGAAAAAGCTCCGAGCCGCCTCTAAATCCGGCCATCCGTCTGAACTAAGGTACCATCCTAATAATTGGTCAGCTGGGATCTCTATGTTACTAGTAATGGTGCTAGTGATGCTAGTGATACTAGTGGTTCGCATACAGATACCGTAGCTGCTTAGGGCGCTAGACTCTAGTAGCCTCATCGACGGCCCCACCCGAGGATCAATTCGATTGTCAAACACGTGTGATTTCCAAGGTTGAACTTGCAAATTATGCAGCCATTGAGCTAGGAGAGGTAGGTACTTACGGCCCCTGGTCTCGCTAATGTCAACGTGGTGGGCCTTAGGAGTTTTTTTTCTTTCTTTCTATTCTTTCCTTCTTCCATCTTCTATCTTTTATCCCGACGACCTATATTTGCTCGATACTAATCGTTACCTCCTACGCGCGAGTCGCAGGGGTTATCGAGGGTTTTAATCCGAATTCCTAATTCGGTAGGTATCACATCACATATACGTAGGTTGATAGGCTTAATAGGGAAGTGTTCGTACGGACCAGTCTGTAACCTTCCGTACTATGTACCCATTCACACCCCTTTTCTCCCTCCTAGCATTTCACGTGAACGTGCAAAAGGACCCCTGTAGCCACGGGGCGTTGTGGTAGGTGGATGCTGAGGCGGCTGGAGGGGGATGTACGCGATTACTTGCCGATTATTCAGATCCGCCGCAGCGGATCGAGCGAAAGAGCGAAAACCACCCAGGTATGTACAGCATGTAGCGTTGCTGGTGTGTGTTTCGCGTGCGCCGTGGGAGGAATTGCATTTTGACGCTGTTGGCTCGCCAAGCTTGTGTATCCCACAGATGGCGATCTGATGTGTACGCATTCGCTGGCAGTTAGGTCAGTTGACACGGATGATAGAAGCATCGCCGGCCCTGATTTGCCTGGACTCGAGTAACAAGCTCCACTATCCGTTCAACCTCATTTTCTGGGTCGTCGCAAATTTACCTCTTAGCAGCCGTCCTCTCTTACTATGGACGCGCAAACACATACCAGCAACGCTACCCTCACTTACACGCGATTTCTCAACTTGCATAAGCCTGTTGTGAACATTGGTAACAAATGACACCTCGACCGAAGATCGGACGAATATCATGATCGAAAAAAGAAAAAAAAGGGGGAAGAGTAAAAGAGAGAGAGGAAACCCAGAAAAAGGATCGATGAGGCTTTGTTGGCATGATGACATCTCTGACTTGCAGATGCATTAACTTACATCCAACGTAGCACGGCAAAGTCGCACTAGATCCCACAATCATCCGAATTCCCTTATCGATACAAGGCCATGCTATACCCCCCGACTTACTGCGTGGTACCCCCAATTGCCCAATCGAACCCAATTGACCCAATCCGCATGGGCTAGTCCTTGCCGTTCTTGCCTGGGCAAGTCAAGGCAAGGCAAGGTTATTAGGTTAAGGCAGAATCTCGGAGACTTCTACTTTCTTGCTAGTGGTACGACAGGTTAAGGTACAAGACTCGACGGGGTCTTGCGGGTCTAGCGTCTAGTCTAACCCCTGCCCCCCTTACGGTCCCTATCCCGACTATCCCTGACGTTCCCGATGTTCCCTTTCGATCCATGGATGTCCCCTTCGCCCTATCACCCGCCCTTGGTCAGCACGGATTCGGATTGCCTCATTAGCTCGCAACTCATTTGCCCAGTCGGACGGTTGCACAAGGACCAACTCTTCTGATTATTTCTGATTATTTCCCCCCCTCTTTAAACCGGTGAGGGCGCCGGCTCAACGGCCGCCCTGGATCTTCTTCACCGAGTCGTCCTCTTGATCCAGTGCCGCATCCTCTTCTTCCAATCAACACTCCTCCCGCACCGTACATCTCATCGGGCGGCGGCATACAGCCGCCTTTCTCCTCTTGATCTTCCTCTGCGCTTCCTCCATCTTTTCCAACAGCTACAGCAGCTCTCCACCTGCTTGCTGACTGCTAATTCAGCCCCCTTTCTTGTCTCTAACTTGCCTAGATAGGGTTCCTCGAACGCCCGTATAGCATTGTACAGCACACAGCATCGCGCATTACAGCACAACGCGATACAGCACAGCACAGCATAACTCAATATACAACGCGACACCGAAATCACTGTCGCATTAGCTCCTTGATGATCCCGGTAGTCTCATTAGCGTCAATGACGCTCGTGAGACCCTGACGTACGGCGCTTCCTCTCACACACACACATTCTCTCTCTCTCTCTCTCTCTCTCTCTCTCTCACTCTCTCACACCCCACAGTTTTGTCTGACGCCCCGGTGAGGCGCAAAGCACGTACAGCTATCGCCGCGCCGCCGCCGCCGCTGCTGGTGCTGCTGGTGCTGCTACTGCTGCTGCTGGCCGCCTTGTTCGTGTACACCGCAGAGCACGTCTAGACGCGCCCCGGTACACGCACTCTGCTTTTGTGGTGCTGGGTCAGGTTCTTGTCTAACACACCTCTGGTCTCGAACGCTTGGGCATAGAACATCCACAATGGTAAGATTTTCTTACTACGTCCCCTTCCTGGCTCGCCTCTAGATAGCGAAGTAGTGCATGTCTGGTCTGTCTCCCATAATAGTGCAGTCCGTTGACTTGCATATAGAATAATCCTAATATCAGAAAACGTCGGCCTTATGGCCAAGGGGATCCCCCGGCGGTGCCCATGCCCCAGGGTCCCTCGTACTCACCTTCGTCTGTTTCTGCCCCTTTGTCTCGCCCGGAGGACCTCTCCGCCCAGGATCTACATATACTCCAGCAGGCAGCCTCTATCTTAAATTGCCCTGTCTCCCAATTACTGGTACTTAATAATAGAAGCTCTCACCTGCAGCAGTATCCGGTCTCGTCAGTATCTTACCCAGTTTCAAACAAGAGACCGCGTCTTAGTACAGACATGGCATCCGCATCTTCTCAAGAGAAGTCGCCACCGGCTGCGCTGTCCATGCAAGACAGCTCTGAGCACTCTCGTGCCCCCGAGGCACCCAATAATGGATTCTCGCTAGGCGGCTCTCGACTAGCGCACTATATCTCGAACTTTTCCATGTGTTCGCCGTGCACAACTTGCGAACCCCAAGGTTTGCTTCCTATCCCAGTTCTCTGTGTCCCGATAAATATGCTGAGTGTGAGATAGTCTACACTCCAATCCCGGCTACCTCGCCCTATGGCTATGGTCCAGCAACACGGCAGTATTTTGACGACAGGCAGCCGTCCCCTAGCTCACTGCCTGGAACTATGTCCCCGGACCAGCCCAATGTCTTTTCCCCTAATGTCGCCTCCACAGCCCCACAGATGATGCCCAATTATCCTATTTTACAGCCAAGCCGACCTATGACAGTCCAACCTTCTACTAGCGGTGAAGGCATGATCTACCCGGAAGCCTTGCCTGGCCAGCAGTATTTTGTTCAACCGGACTTACAGCACCATGGCTTGCCAAATTCTATGCCGAGCCATGCGATGGGAGCCCACTCATACAGTTCGCCGTTACTGAGACAGAATAGCGTGGCCGAAGATCCCCCGTCGCGTGAAGTAGATAGGAGTCGCGCCGTGAATAAGCCCCGCGAGTTGGATATCGTGCAGCCGAACCAACGGCCGCCGCCTGCGAGGAGGGGACCATTCAAGACGAACGACGAACGGCAGAGGACTGCCGAAACAAGGCGAATTGGCTCGTGTGTACGGTGCCGGATGCAGCGGATTCGCGTAAGTAACTCCCCGTCGTCGCCTTCCTGCCAGATCCCTAGGCGGCGTTCGGGATTATACGCTAACTTGCGACCCTAGTGCGAGACTAACCCCGACGACAAGCTCGGTACATGTTTAACATGCTTGAAGGTATCAAATGTGAAAGTATGGCGGATGCCCTGTCTTCGTTTCAAGATTACCGACGTCAAGCTCTTCAAGCCGGGGAATGTCAAGGGGTACGAGTGGACTCGAAGGTGGGTAGAGGGCATCCCAGACGATATCTCGCAATGGGCATCACTGGAGACGAGAAGAGTCAAGGTCACTGAGGGATATACCGAGCAGACAGTGGAGCTCCGGGTCCGCCAGTTCATTCCGCAAGAGGGCGACAGACTCGAGCGAAGCTGGGTTCACGATGGATCCAGGAAAAGAGTCAGAATCCCCCCATACGCTATCGTGAACCTTGAAGAGGCAAAAGGCACCTATACGAATTACATCAAGCAATGGCTGCCTGAGTGTTGTAAGAAGGTCCTCTCGGGTAAGGACAAACTGCTCCTCGTAACGTATGGAGCGGCGATTAAGGCATCAAGGGATCCGTCGATCGATCCTAAGGAAAGTGCGCTCCTCAAGAAGGCACTTCAGTTATGGATGGCTATCCGCTTAACTACCAAGTCGACTATTATCGTTGGGGAGGAGACGTTAGGGATGTCTCGTGATATCATGGATGAGACGAGCCCACTTCGGGGGTGCATCCCTCTGCCACCTGTGATGGGGGCTCAGATTGAATTGGTCCTGATTCACCAAATCCAATCTAGTCTGCGCCGGGAGATGTTAGAGAACTTGCAAGCCATGACACAAGCCAACAAACACCAGACCTGGTTCACCACATACCTCATAACTTTCATCCTACTCCATAATGTGGCTCTTCTCTGCCAGCACGACGCCGGGTATGCTCGGAAGCATGGCATCAAGGTGTGTGATAAGCTCCTACCCGCCACCGATTGGGACGACCTGCTTACTTTTTAAGCTGCAGAGCCGATTCGCGAGAGAAGAGATGGTGAGGGAGTATCAAATGGGTAAGCCGTGGCGTCCTCGCGATGACTCCTGGTTCCCCTATGCCAGTGCTTGAAATTGTAAATTCTGACATCCGAACTTTTACAGGAGCGAACATCCTGCTGGCGTATTTCCATTACTGCAATAAGGGTGAGAGAGACCATTTCTCGGAACATTCCAAGCGCTATGTGTGCTGACCATGAATAGGCGTATACCCCTTCTCTGCGGAATGTAAGGAACAAGACTTGTCAACGTTGGCCGAACTAGATGAGGCTCAGATAAAGCTCATCAAGTTCACAAGGTCAAACGTCGAAAGATACAGTAAGCCACACATCGAGACATCTTGTGTCGAATTCTCGGAGTGCCCAATAGTGGGCTAGGTCGCTAACGGGTCGATGTCGCAGGGAAGCACTGGGCAAAGATACAGCAGAGTGGCGATTACGAAAATGACTTTTACTACATCAGCCAACTTTTCGACGAGAGCTGGACACCACAATCGACAATCTGATACCATTCGCGTGGTGGAAGCCCGGCGCGAAGAATGTGGGCGAAGAATCAAGTCGAGATCCTCATAAGTCGAGCATGCGCGAAGATTAATCAGTTGTTTGGGTGTATACCATACAGGCCTAGCGCATGCGCAGGCGCGCGCTATTGCATGCATTGAGGCACGAAGGCCGAAGCAACATCGGCATCCTATTCGCTGGGCGGGCTGGACTAGCGGTTCCGGACCTTAAGGCTACTTAGCTCTCGATGATCCAAAATAGTCCAATGCAGGTTTCCCCAAACGGTCAATCGAAAGAGCAGGTAAGTACCGCCCAGCGCCGGTCGCCGGCAGGAGAGTGCGGAAGCTCGAGCAAGACAAGGAGTTTCGGTGTGGACATACATCATATGCAAGGCAAGCCCTTGACTGACATCCGGAGTAGGTCTCGTGTGAACATGCTCCTACTGGTCGGTCGCCCTGCATGTGAGAGTCCAGCCACCTGGTGAGAAAGGCAGACATCGGAATCATACCGGAGGCTATGGTGTCGTTCGACAAACAACCACTCGGGTCGTTCAGGACTACAGACCAATAGCCAGACCGTGTAGTCCTTCAACAGCCGAAATTGCCATTAATCATCATCTGCGTCAATTATCGAGTTTAGATACTTAGTATATATACCTAGTTATATTGTGGTTCCGCCATCTTCCAAATATCTCGATATCTATATATCTATACCCAGCGTTCGTAACGAATATAGAAAGTGCGGATAAAAAGCAAGCTGAAAACCGACGCAAGACTTCGCCAACAACGCCAAGAGAGCTATTTCACGACCCCGCAGAGCCTTGGACCAAGTAAGATCTATTCCGATCGCTCCTAGCCGTCCTGAGGATATTGTAAGGCTAATCTCCCTCTATCTCCTAGTACAGCCGGCTAGATGCATTGTGCGGCTCCGTCG
Organism: Hypoxylon crocopeplum; assembly: GCA_022578875.1. Lineage (NCBI taxonomy): Eukaryota > Fungi > Ascomycota > Sordariomycetes > Xylariales > Hypoxylaceae > Hypoxylon > Hypoxylon crocopeplum. Next base: position 353,426 of record MU399580.1, read on the forward strand.
TGGAACATTGGCGTTCACGGTGCTATGGGTAGGCATGCATACTTAGTACATATCTCATGTACGTGACCCATCTACCAGGTTAGCCTCCCCTTGTCCGCCCCCCTCATTATGCAAGATGTGGCCCTCATCTCAGACTGCAGGTAGCCAGCCCTTGTCTCATGCAAGAAGAAAAAGAAAAAGAAAAAGAAAAAGGAAACGCGAGAGGGCTAGGATGGGTTTAAATCAAATATAGCATTCCGCCTGGGTTTGGCCTCTACACAGTACATATGGCTAAAGATACTGACCTCGAGTTACCACCATCCGTCGCTATTCCGTTACCTGGCTTACAGCAACCCGTTACACTTGTTACCAATCATCCTAGACGAGAGATACATGCGGATGCAGATATCTACCTAATCATACAATCTTGCCATGCCATTCGACCAAGTTTCCCTTGCACGAGAACTCTACCTAAAGCTATCGGCTACTGTGTTCGTATTCCTCAACATCAACGGACTATTGAGGTGTTCAATGCATTTCGGATACAGTCTCGAACGCCTCGCTGTGTGGTTAACGCCGCTGTCGTAGCTTCTACGTAGAGGAAGTGTTTCTCTCTCTCGTGTGGGCGTACTTGACACTCTTTTTAAGGTATTTAGGAAGCAGCGTGTCTCCTAGTTTGAGTCGTATTACCCTGGTTCTGGTCAGGTCGTCCTCGTTGCATTTCCCTGACAAAATTCCTCCGTTCCTCGTTCTTCATTCTAGACCCACTGGGTTTGCCTTTTCCACCAAACGGGACGGCAGAGTTCTCGCATGAACCACTAGAATCCTGTTGCCAGTTCAGGTGTGCTGAAACAAACCTCGGAAACTACCACGAGAGGTACGTGTATGGTTCAAGCTACCATTGGACGCAGCTAATAAGCTGCCTAAGAAAGTCGTAGCCATGGACTTCAACAGTACGGGACCGGTTCTACTTCCCACCCTGGGCAGTGGCGGCCTGCCTATGCCGGGGCCAGGTTCGTACGCCGACTCTGCTTCAGACGGCCTGTCTACGCTTCCCGCAGGCTATCCCGCCCGACTGGATGATGCGTTTGCCTGGGCCGGGAACCAGTTCAACGATCATGAGCTCCACTTCGTCTACAACCTGACCGAGACAGACCTGGCAGAGCTACGCTCCGCAAAGGATCAGTTCAAATGTATATCCTCACGAGAAAACCTGTTTTTGACCTTTTTATGTTCTCTTTAAATATCCCGCCGCCTACGCTGACTCTTGACGCCAGCTCTAGAACTGGATGGAAATCTGGTCAATCGAGACAATTTCCCCCTTCCCGACCTGGGCCCTAAATTGGACCAGCTTAGTCAGGATATTCACAATGGCAAGGGACTCTGCGTTGTTCGTGGAATCAACCCGGAGGACTACATTGTCGAAGACTTGACTATTGTTTGGTTGGGGATCCAGGCTTACATAGCCGACCAGCGAGGATGCCAAGACCACCGAGGAAACATGCTTGGTTGGTAACCACGTCTACGACGCAGAAGACCACGTTAACTAATACCCTTCTCCAGTGCACATCGTTGCAGACAGCTCCTCCAAGATTAAGTTGGGCCATCATCGCCACTCTAACTCCGCCATCGTAAGTGAAGGACTGCCGAGCGATGGAATTATTTTGACCCTCGCTGACAACGTACACAGTCGTTTCACAACGAGGAGGCGGGCGACGTGGTCGCTTGGCTAACTCGTAGCACTGCAGCTGCTGGAGGCAAGTGCATTGTAGCGTCGGCTTACACAATCTACAACATTCTGGCAGCTCATCGTCCCGACATCATACGAACCCTGGCCAAGTCGGACTGGCCATTCGCCCTGTAAGTTTTGTCCCGCACTCGACAGAGCCTGGGAACAGTACTAATTTTCCTACCCAAGGCCGCGTTTCCAGTGCCGGCCGCTGCTGTTCTACCACAAGTCGAGGCTGGTCATGAACTTTGGCCGTACACCTCTGCTAGGAAATGCCGTCCACCCACGTCCAGAGCATTTCCCCAAGCTCAACGACCGTCAGCGCGAGGCGCTTGACGTGGTGGAGGCAATCGCTCAAGCCGTCCAACTCGAGATCAAGACCCAGGCAGGCGACATGCACTTCATTAACAACCTTGCCATTCTCCACAGGCGCGAGGGATTCGTCGACGGCGAATCTGCTCAGCAGAAGAGACATCTAGTCCGCATGAGACTGCGCAGCACACAATTAGGGTGGGATATTCCGGACGATCTGAAGCAGGAATGGCACAATGCATTCGACACGGACACTTACCAGACGTGGCACCTCGAACCGATGCCCGGCGACGTGTTCCCCCTTCGCAAATACACCAACTAATAAGGCGACCAGGATACTCGCAGCAAGGGCGGGTACTTATGCACCACCTCTCACCGGGGAGGAAGCTACTGGAGGTGATGAATCGCCAATGAGGGTTTGGGTTGTGGAGGTTACTACGAGCAGAAAAAAATGGTTCTAAGGGGGTCTCTTTCTCTAATCGGTCCCGAGTGCGCTAGCTATCTTAATGTTTTAATCTTCGTGTTTTTTTTTCTCAGTTGGGATAGAATATTCCATCGGCGTTGGTGTTGGCCTGAAGGAAGGAAGCCGTTATCTACCTAATGTATAACGAGAAGACGCAAACCAGTCCAGTCCTTTTAGGTCCTACAGTCTTACATTAGACAAGACAAAAGCCAGTTCAGTCCTTGATTACCATTTACCACCCCCCCCTTACCTTACACATATTGTCCCGATAGACTGTTGCAGTCTGGGCCGTCCCCCCATCTCCACACGGTGGTACGGATTGGCCCCTGTGCATCTCAGCATAGACTTGGCAAAACTTGGAAAATACTACGGCGTCTGGCTTCGAATCATCGATCGTACCATGGTGCAGCAATCGGGAATTAAAAATTCCAGTTTACACGGATGGTACCGGTAGGTAACTTGCAGCAAGCAGGCAGAAGTATTCGTCGAGAAGCGTACATACATATCTTGGTCTTGGTCTTGGAGCAGGGCTCCCAGGACAGGAACCACAACGGCAATAACAAATCGTCGATCCCTCTTTTTGCATATGTTTGCATGTAGGTAACAAGCAAAGCAATTACAGCACAGTATCTATTCGAACTGTACATATCTGTTTGAACTAAACTTTTCTTTTATTGAGAGACACGCACACAGTTTAGATTGCCTAGACTCAAGCCCTTTTCAGCCGCTGATGGGAGCATGATGGTACATCGACGTGCGTACATACATACGTAGACCTCCCTACCTACCTAGGAGGTATCTACCTACCTAGACTACACTACCTACATATCCATAACCTAACCTTACATATCTTACATACCTTACATATAACTCTAGAGCTATATCTATAGTAGGAGCAATCTATTACCCTGGTAACTAGTATAAATAAGTATCAGGTATCATTAATTTTTTTCCCCTTCACATTCTATAGGGTCTGTGTAGTGTAGGTAGTCTCGTAGCAGTTAACCAGACGAGACCGTTCTATGGTTCCCGCGTCCCCAATCCCCATCCCCCATCGAAATATCCACCCTCCCAAAGCCTTGGTTTCGTCTCCGACAGCCGTGGGAAGATCGGAGATCACGATACAGGACAGGGCCCGGGGGAACCGTATCTCTACCACTTAGGGGGATTCGCTTCCTTCGCCTTCATCCACTCCCACCTAGTCAATCTAATAGTGAGATTATAACCCAGGTCCTAACCTAGGCCCGTAGAGATGCAGAAAATCCCAACCGCTTTGATCCAAGTGCATGCAGCCTGTGACTGCCGTCGTCCACACGCAGGCGTTCCAAGACGGTATATATAGCGTGATTGCGGAGGATAGTTACCCATTATAGTGGAGCTGCCATCTAGAGTCTCTGCTAGTGCTGCTACAGTGTTTTTGCAGTAGACTATTCTCGTACAGACCTACATATAGTGTAATAGGTAATGGGGATGTAAGTGGCTATACCGGCTTGTTCCCATCCCCCCCTTTGCGCCCCTTGTCTCGGGTTCCCTGTGTTGTCTCTCTGGGTTTTCCCTCCCGGCTGCTTCTCTTCTCGGTCGTTTTTTTAATTACGTTCTCACTCGTCTCTCGGCTTTTTCAGCCACCATTGTTCGTCCCTGACCTCGCGATGCGTATATAGCAATATAGAGAGGTAACCAGGGAGTAGATTCGTGGACATCGGTACCGTGCGTGTGCGGGACTGAAAAATGTCGGCGGCGCCGCGTGGGCTGATGTCCGGTCCACTTTCGCCACTCCGGCTACTGCACGTCGACTGCACCGACTAGGCCCGGCTTGTCCAAGAACGAGAGGTCAATTGCCCATCCTCTCATGGCGCAGCAGAAAGGCGCAATTCGAGACTCCTTCGAAGAGAGTATGGTTGATGTTGTAGCACAAGACGGCTCACATCTGCAGCGTTCGGCGCCGCATATGCAAATAAGCCAGCATGCACGGCTGCTGTCGAGGAGATAATCATAATGACTATCTACTCACATCTGCCCTGTCGCATATATGGCTGCCATGTCTTGTGCGACGTAGTAGAGGCTTCCCGCAGCCACCCGGCTCGAAATAGCCGGATCCGCGGCGCCAAGATCTTCAAGCCACAAATACCTCCCCCATCATGACCGGGTTCTCGTCACACATTGCGACTTACTCACGTGGCTTTCCTACTACACAGCTGGGAAGCTCAAGCCTTCTTTTTTATTTTCGCCCAGGCTCCGCCAACGAACGTCGGAGCAGAAAGCCATGCTGCCGGCCCAGATCATTTTACCGCCTGTGCGGCATGCCCGCTATTTCAAACAGGCCGTCGGGATTGGATCGGCGTTCGCTTCATCTCGAATCGTGGGCATGATCGGCGGAACGTTGTCGAGTTGGAAATTTTCATCGTGCAGATGAGCGAGGCCTGGACTCTTGTCCATCACCCAGGACCCACGTTATACCACGTCAGAATTCTGTCAACTCACTGACGGCCGCTGTGAGCTCCGGCTGCAATCTTCGACCTTTTCGACCGAAGTGAACCGCCACTGGATCGGGGCGAGCGGAACTGATGGCCGGCACCTTACGTGGTACCCATTATTTGCCTCAGCACTAAGCTCCTTATGAGCACTATCATATCTCATAAATTTTTGTGCTGCAGACGTAAAAACTCTTTGAGGGGGGTTGGGTGTGGTGGTAAGGAGAAACGGTTCTGGCCTGTCCGCCTGTTCCGCCGAGCTCGAGCTCGAGCTAGAGTTCGAGTTCAACTTCGCCGATTCGGGGTTCTTCCTATGGCGTCCGCTTTTACAGCGCCGCAGGTGGCTAATCTCCCAGATCTCCCGACGTACGATGTGCCGCCTACGCATCGTCTATGGAACCCAATTCCCAATATTTGGGACGCCGTGTTCTCGGATAGCTACACTCGGCCTATGAACGCGAGGGTACAAGAACGGTACAATACGGAGGGATGGGCACAGCCAACCCTGTCGTGGTAGTGACAGACGCCTTTGCGGGTACTGTACAGTGCCCCTAGCACATACTACCTGTCTGTCTCTCCATATGGAGCCAAGCACGCCTCAAACATCTACTTAGGCGTCGCGCTGGTATCCACCTTGAGATCTGAGGAACGGGGTCAGGGTCAATATATGGGTATGGGTATTTCTGCAAGGCGCGCATGGGTCTGGATGCTGCGACGGTTGCCGCTACTGCAAGACGGTCTACCGGTGCAGAAGCGGTGCTGTTCTTCGTCATGCACGGATTATCACTCGTGATGCAACCTGTCGGGACGCAAAGGCTCCATCTAACTGCTGCATACGCGAGCGTGACGGGGTAACCTACCGCCTTGCCCAGAGATACCCGCACACCCATGGACGAGCCAAGGATCATCGCCTTGTTGTCGGAAGCCACGATGCGAAGCCGACGAAGACGCACGATAAAACGACTATACGGGATCGATGCTCCTCATCCTGCTACAACACGGCCGGTAAAGGAGCAGACGATGATCTCAACAAAATCCACGCGTGGCTTCGAGGTCTCAGGCCCATATCCGAACATTTTTATCATTTCCTCGCCCAGACGCCGCCGATCTCGATCAACACAATGCCGTTCAACGTACCGGTACTCTAAACCTGGACAGGGTTGAGGGCGGTGTGACACGGCTACGAACTCATGAGCTGTGCGCAGCAATGCAGTCGGATGTCCCAATGGCACTCTAGGCACATTGGGTACTGCTTTACGTGCGTAGATCTCAGGAAGCGAGGCCGTCGAAATACGGAATGCGGAATGCAGAATGCGAGAATCGCGGTTGGGGCCAAATAGTGACTAATGAGATGGCATTACAACCATTTCCGTCGCGTGACCGGTTGGGAGTGGACGCAGAGAGAGATGAAGGGATCCATTCCAAGAGAAACACCTCTTAGTAGTGACGAATGAAGTCAGTCGATCCTCCACATCAAAGATATCGAAGAGTGAGGTAGACGACGTGATGGATGGGTGGATGCTCGTCGATAGATGTCGAGTCGAGTATCAACAAGGTACCAGGGGAGTAAAAGAATATCCGGCATTGCCTTACTGCCCGGGGGGGCTCCTTACTGCCCAACGCAAACCCCGGACGCGGGAAGGATGGATCCATACTAGGTGGCTTGCTTGATGGCTTGGAGGAGCACTTGGCTCAAACCTTAACTCTCTCTACCTCAGGTAGGGGTAGGGGGTAGGGGGTATGGTGCGTACTGCAGAGTACCGTACCTAAACTGCTCGGCTAATGCCATCGGGTAATCAGGGGTTAGCAAGCAGCAAGTAAGGTAACCACAACCACCTGGGCCATGCCTACCACACGCACATACACATCATATGTAGAGTACATATAGCAACCACCAGCCTGACTTCCAAGTTACATCCTTCATCTCCCTTGTGTACCTACATGTACGTAAGAACCTGATATGTAGGACTGGTACATGTAGGTTCCATCATTGGAGTGCTGTCTGCATCGTGGGAGTTCCTCGAGTCGCACTAGGTATATGTACATAAGCCGAGTGTGATTATCTCCGGTGTGGTCTGTGGAAGGGGGAAGATACTTACCTACATCCGTATCTGCCTGAGGCCTCCAGTTGACCCCAAGTGAGCTGGAGGATTTCTGATTCCTTTCTTCCACCTCCTTTCCACCTCTAGGACGATTCCTTTCGACGCACTCCATCCTTCTGACAGAACGGTCATATAGCATAACTAGCTGTATGCCACATCAGCCATCCTGCATCGGAGACCCTCGGATATGCAGGACCAACTAATTACCAGCCATCTTTCTTTTTATAGCGCAACCCATTCGATCTATTTGCTTCCTGGTCGCTCTAATGATTGGTCTCCGGGGATTGGATTATGGATAGATGGCTTGGAGACTTGAGCAAGAGGCCACCTTAGGCTATGCAACCATCGTTTAACTTAGTAAGTCGGAATTGATTAAGCCTAGGTAGATCGTTAACCCGCGCGGCTCAGTTAAGGGAACGAAAAACGAGAGATACACACCTAACTTCCTCCTCAGGACACCTTGGTAACCCCATCACACACGCCTCAGGAACTCCATGCGCCACATTCCAACCGAGTTATGACAACCTGAATTCGGCCTTTAGTTCGACTCGAGCATGTATCCCTCACACGCAGATAACCCATCTGTATGCTATACAAGCCTGTTATGGCAATCAGAGTTACCGAGGGATGCCTGATGGTGGTGTTTAGGAGTTGTGGTCCGTCCCGAGACCCATCCCTAATTCGAGGCCTAAGAGGCATTCACGGCTGTCTCTGAGGGAAGCGAGGCGATGTTCCGTCAGGAGAGACTAGCCCAACCGTCAAGTACACGTGACGTGTTTTCGAGGTCCGAACGCGCTGCGCGCTGCGAGTCAACATCAGACTCGACAAGCAAAGGCTGAACGAAATATTATATCTAGGACGGTGAAACCCCAACCTAGGTTCGTGTGGGATGTGAGAGGTTATATGTGGACTCGAAGGTGTCAATCTGGCGGTCGACGACGTTGCAGCCGCAAGGCCTGTCATCCTGAGTTTGTGCAACAGTCCCGTCTAGACTGGATAGCGTCCGCTTTAAGATCTACGCCGTATCACAATCCCAAGGCACCAACTAGAACATAAGCACTAAAAACCGGCTATTTGAACCGAAGCGGTACGGCGTGATCTCCTGAGCCGCACGGTCAACGCCGACGTACGGCTTGAGTTCTCGAGCACGTGGGCCGCAATCAAGCGGAACCAATGGGTCTGGCTCATATGTATATGCGCCCGAATCTAAGTCTAGGCCCCTATGTTAGTCCCCAATTATAGGGGGATGACAAGGCCATGCAGGCCATGAAAATATTGGCTTCTCCGAAAGGACAGGTCACGAGATGTTGGAACCAGATGGATGAATTCGAACTACCAAATAATTCTTGAAGCTTCCATGTAGGCATGTGCCTCGACAAGCGAGGTAAGTTAGGTATATAAAGACGCCCAGCCTCCCCCTGCAAAGCCGGTATACGCTCCTTTAGTCGGGCAACGTACGGAGGCAAGATAGGATAGCTAATGAGTTAGTGCCTTGAATAGATGCCTATTTTCCGATATCGTCCCGTGTCTCTTTTACTGCATCCGCGCTTACGGTGTTATCGTGTCTACTTCCCATGAATTCGGGTGCAGATGGGCAATGAGGACATTATGACGTTTCTATGTTGGAGACACTGTGCTACCTAGTGCGAGCGGCCTAGGCATAGCTAGAAATTCGCGAAAGGATCTCGAGCACATCGAATAGCGAGACATTGAGTCGTTGGTTTTGCCGGTCGGGTCTCAGGATATATCTCTTTACATGGACTCTTGGGTGTCATGTTACATGACAATACATCATTCTATAGCTACCTACCTAAATATATAACCAGAAACCATATGTGCCTTTTCCAACGTCTCACCATTACAGTGCTCAAGGACTTGCCGAGCCCTGCTGAGATACGCGATCACAGTGGACAGGCGCCCTAACAGAGCACACCGCACAAGCAATTGCCCATCAAGACTTTCACGATTCAGAGGATCCTTAAAGGCGATCGAAGAAATAGATCAATTGAATCTCGAAACATTGATCTAGCTGCGGAAACATGACATACATAGATGAGGCTTGTGATCATATTGATGAACCCGGATTTATGTGCTTTTCTTAGTGGACGTCTCTTACCTTTCCCTCTTTATCCCTCGAAAATTCCCCATATCTCGCCAAACTGCTGCCCTTGGGATGCAGACCCCAAGTCCCCTTCCAGTTCCCAGTTTCATGTCTATTTAACCGAGGTCGTCGTTACTGACCACCAGTTGGCATGTTTACACAGGGCAACTGACGATATGTGACATGATGCCGGCAAACGCGTAATTTAAAATATTACCATTAGTCTTCTATCTGATGATAGATTTACCATATACCGTGTCTTTTCTCGTTCCTAAAGATTACGTATGTAGTTTCGCCCCCCTTAACTAAGATGAAACCGGGAAGCCGCTGAACAACGAACCAAGAGGATAGGCAAAGCAATCAACCTAGATGTGATCTGCGCATATAAATCTCTTACATTTATAGGAAAGGAGAAACTACATTGTACTTTCTCATTCAATATCTCATCAACATGCCTATAGGCATCCAGGACTGGCTATGGAGGACTGAGGCATAGCAGGTAGTACCCCTATAACAAACTTGAATATATACCTAGACATGCCATTCCTATCTCATATACATAGGTAGGTAGGCAGTAACTCGACATATCTAATGCAATAATATAACTATCTTGGATGGGTTCCACTCATATGTTAATTTGGTGAGTTAGGGGACTTAGCAGCACGTCACCATCGCCACAGACACGACTCCATTCAATGCCTTCAAATGGGAGTTTGAGCAAGGAGGCATATAGTTGGTACGAAGCCATATACTTGAATCGACGGTACTTGTAAACGAATACATTCCTTGAGAATCCATGCGGATAAATAGGACATCGGAACGCCAGAAAGGGAACAGGTACCCTAACTATTGGAAGCCAGCTATAGTATAATCTGAGCGGCAAACGCTCTAACGAGATATATATCTAGATTCATGCATTGCCCCTTATCACACGTAGTAGCAAACAATTAGAATGAATTTACTACATATCTAGATTGTCAACGCTAGACGTTTGTGTAGATGATTACAGTCTCGACCGCCCCAGTTTGAGAACATCACTAATTGAGAAACGTACAGCGGTAAAACCTCTATTTTAGATTAGTCCTAAGGTTCGAGGACAATGTTGCTAATGACTCAATAGTCTCGAGGAATGATAATTCTGTTTGGCCGTAGTGTCAATGAATAAGAGCTGTGAGTTAGGCCCAAAGTCTAGTCGAGGGGGTCAGGATATTCGGCTCTTTTCAAACAAGACCTGTGCCTCGTCTACTTCGAATACAAGGTATATAGCAATTATAACTATAGCTCATCGGTAAGAAGGGGGAATGAAAAACCCACCAAGAAACGCACCAAGTTAGGTTGAGTCTCATTTCTAAGCTTAACCTTTTATCTAGACCTTTACTTAGAAGAGCGTGATGATACGTATAACATGTTCCTAGCAACTACACTACTAGGCCTTCTGTCTTCCTTATCTAGTGATGATGACTCATGCCACTTATACTATACACATTTCCCTTGTGATCAGGCATGCTTATCAACCACTGCGACAGTGATGTTTTCTCCGGGATGCGAAGTTCGAAGATGCGTCCCCAGACCTCGACTATCAGTTAGGTATCTAGATGAGATTATCTTTCTATGTAGCATCATTCTAAGGTGCTCCACAGGTACGAACATATAATGGAATATGATGATTTAATATGTCGTTGCTAAGCCAGGATTGACCACAGCATAGCTAAAGACGGCTTCATTTACCCTCGTAGGTTATGAAAGTCGCCGCTTCCAATTGTCCCCCTGAGAAAATCCGATGCCGCCTAAACTCGCAGCGCACTCTCATGAGAACTTGTTCTACACTCTTAGGAGTACAGTACCTGCGTGAACTCAATATTTGTCAAATGTAAAATGTAATTCCCATTTCGTGCCCTGAACTGGAACCGGTGTGCCGTGGACTCTGGCTCGCTAGGAAACGTGGACACACGCGACAACCGAGTTACAGGCTGTGAGTCTAACCGCCGCTTTCGACTACATGTATCAGTTTGGAGCTTCTCGCTTGGTTCAAGGTCGAAGGGTTCCTGTACCTAGATCCGGAGCTCGTTAGGCAGTTAGAGCCTGTCTCTGGAGGTTATGCGGCTGACCATATGAGAGATAGCAATGGCTGTTCCCTTCCCGTCTTTATATCATTTCCGCGAGTTTTCTAGTTGTCGGAAAGAACCTAAGAGAGGTCATCTGCTTGTTTCATACAGCTAGACCACTGTTGCTAGTTTCAATTCGAGCTTGACCTCTTATAGCATTGAGCCACGATGTTCCTAGCATGACCTATTTGATGTAGTAGGTACGTACCTATATGTGGAGATAGGTCAGTTGAAAATAAAGTCAATTACTATTGGTGGGTCCCTGAGTGCTTACGTAGAAGGCCGGAGGTAGGTATAAGTACCGTTGCAAGCCGGCGCCTGCCGTCAGACCTACAAGATTTGTAACTAGCAAGAGCTCAAAGCTCTTTTGGAGCTCCGGTCGCTCAGGTATCGCTATCGATTTTTAATTTAGACCCCACCACCCTGCGTCGCCGTATCTATGTGTTGTCGAAACATTACGCCGCCCCTTCTTTCCACGTAAATCATCCTCGTAAACCTGTCGTATTCTTCGACTACCCGACAAGAACTTACGATCTGTGATGATATGGCAATGGATGCGAGCGCCGAGGGGGAGCTCCAAGTGAGCAAGTGCAAGTGCGAGACTGGTCGCAAGAGGGTGAGTTTTCTGTCCGATTTCAATTCCCACGCCTGTCTGCTAATGTCGTCTGCGTAGCATCGCATCCCACGTTCCGCACAGATCCCCTTCGAGATCACCGGCATTGCACCCGTCCAAGACGAGGTCGATAACGACGACTTCGCCTTAAACCTACTCGAAGATGAGGAGCCACTAGTAAACCCGATGAACCTCACTTTTGCAGATATGTTTATGAATATGAACGTACCCTTGAACTTCCCTAACATCATAGCACCGGCGTTAGGTATGGATCAAAATATACTGGCCCAAATTCTTGCTGCCGGCGTTATGAACGGCGACGATAACGACGACGATAACGACGACGACAGCGACAGCGACAGCGGCGACAGTGACGACGGCTTTGACGATGACGGTGACGATCTCGATCTCACTCTTATGAACTTACTTTTCCCAGGTACATTTGAAACCGAAGAAGAAGACGACCAAGGTTCTCCTCCGCTTCCTCTAGAAGGGGATGATGTGTCTGAGGAAGAGGCTGAGGAGCAGGATCAACTCCCGCAGATTGCGTTGTGGAGGCTTAACCTCAACGCACTATCGCAAGTCTACAACATCTACATGGTGGCATACACGAACAGAGTCTACGTCTGTCGGCCCCGCAGCTGCATCACCAACGCCGTGCCTGGTCAACCCGACCTTGTCTTACGACCTAGACCTAGTGCTATGAGCTATCGCGTCGGCGGATACATGGATGAGAACTTCCCCCACCAGATCAACCACGTCGTCGTTGGCAACCTCGGAGACGAGGAAATTCTGCTACTTGCCTACGACGACGGTGACGTCATCGCCTACTATACGCGACATCTTGAGAATGAGCTCTCACGCCGAGAGAGAGAGGGCCAATCCAATAGAGCCACTCCTCAGCCGTTCTTCCGCGAGAATGTTGGAAAGAGTGCTTGGGGGCTTGCAGTGCATAAGAAGTCCCGTATCATCGCGGTCAGTTCCAACCTACACAACGTCTCCGTCTTCGTCTTCGCCTTAACAGGTCAACATTATCGACATGCCCCTCAAGCCGACTCGGTCGAGCTCTTCAGGAATGTCGTCAAGAATGAGAATGGCGAGCTAGTGGATTCGGAAAACCACTCATCGCAGGCCGCTAACGATGACGCGTATGCTGCAAAAATTGGTAACCTAGAACATGCAATCCGACGTCGAGATGCCAACTGGCGCATTATCCTGCAAACAGGCCGTGGAGGAACCAATATTCCCAATATCGCTTTCAGCGAAAACGGTGGTGGAGACGCGGAGGCGATTGTGGCTGTAGACATTGACGGAAGGCTCTGGGTAATGGATATCTGGCACTTTTCCGACCACCCACATGTCAAGATTGAACCTATTCACCATCCCCGGCCTCATTCACTTCCTCACGGACGTAATAACCATAGGTGAGTCCACTTCCATCTTGATATATCACGACGAATATGCTAATAGAAACCAGACCTAAGGGCTGGGGTGTGCTCGTGCTGCCTGAAAGCAGTTTCTTCCCAGCGAAGAATTACCCAGATGCACTCGGTCTACCATTGTCCCAGGTCAATCACGTAGCCAGCAAGAGGATTGGACGTTGGGTCGATATCAGCGCTGGCATCAACAACCTAAAGAACAACTCCAAGGTGCATCCATGGGTGAGGTCGGGCAATACCAACCGGTTTGTAATTAACCCTCTCGAGCCTAGAAGAGCGGACCTGGAGATTCCCTGGTATGATCCTGGCACCATCTCGACGATAGGTTCCCTACTTAGCCCCGTGGGCGGGAACAGTACGTCGCATTCCGGGCGCGAGTCCCGATTGGGACGACGCAATTCCGTGAACATGTCTCGAGCCAAGAAATTTCTCAGATGTGGAAGTAATATCCTGCGCACGTATGAGGTCGATATCGAGCTCCGCAGCTTCGAGGAAGACGGTATAGGTATCATGTTTGAAAAGGCCATCGACCAGGCTCGGCCTTCACACGCGGTGCTTCCAACGATAAATACGTCACACTCACGCTTGGCCAACCTCATACACGTGCCGGAGCTGTCGTTAGTCGTAGCTGGCTCGTTGTGCGGACGGGTGGCGCTGATCACTCTAACACGCCCAAAGGAGAAGAATATGTCTCTCCAACGATGCTTCAAGATTGAAGCTATCCTACCCACCAAACAGGACGAGGACCGTCAGGTGCGGCCCATCTGTCCTCTGCTCGGGGTGGCCGTGTCGCCCGTCCCGTTCTCTGGGAAGCTAGAACAGGCAGAGAAGCCTATCGGTCCAAGACGGTACCGCATCATGCTTCACTACTATGATCTTCGGATCCTGAGCTACGAGATATCTCGTAGCTCAGAAATGGATCCCATTACTATTGTTTGATAGTACCGTTTCCCTCCTTTGTCTAAAATGTTTACCATGATACCCAGGGCGGATTGAGGCCAGGTCAGGCCAGCAGGCGTTTAGGTTGCATACGGATGGTGGATGGAGGAAGGATTCATTTTTTTCCAGCTGAACGCTCCGGTTCGGCGAGGTAGGGAATTTTAATCGAGACGCGAATCCACAACGAGACGAATGACATGAACGAGGCTTGCGACAGGCCATTCAGCTGGTGTGGTGCCTGCATACTTGAGGTATGTACAAGTACCTATTGTGAAATAGCCCAGCGGCTCGCCCGTGGGGGAACCGAACCAGCCAGGGTTGACATGGTTCTAGAAAAAGTCTTCGGACAAGGATCGCGCCTTTTTGATGAACAACGATCTTACGTAGTCGAAAAACGTGATGGTCTACATATGCACTAAGCCCTACCTATATTTTCTGCATGTCACAGTTCCTGGTGTCTCGATTATAAGAGAAGTAGTTAAAAGGACAATGGCAACATCAATGATGAGAATGATTAATTTGTGAGTTATATCTGGACTGCTGCCGCCAGTTATAAGTCAGCCATTTATAAGTGGTCAATCGACATCTGGACTTCGGCAGTTAAAGGTACCCAAGTACGCACACACTCACACTAAGATCAGATGCCAAGCCACGATTTCATAGAGGAATGAGAAATCAGTGTAGAAATGACGGCTTCTAATTGGATAGTAAGTCAGAGATAAGGCTTAACCGTGGCTTTTCCCTTCGCGGGTCACACCATCATTTCCGGGGATCAGCGGAGTCTTCTAAACCCACTAAACCCACTGAGTTTGTTTCGTTAAGGGGGACAACATTCAGCTCTCAGCCCAGTTCTAATAATCTCCGGCAGCCTCATGCACACTCTCCAACATGCGACTGTGACACGATTTTCTCTCTTGCCTACGAATCGAGCATTTACAGGTGACTCGGGTGACACCGACTCGCCTATCTCCCTATGTATGTCTGTCGAACAGAAGCACGTGGTTCTGGTTCTGCAAGGTTACCGAACCAAATCAACTACATTGGCCGAGAAGCGGCATTCAGCGTCGACAGCTTGACATCATCCTACCTCTTAAGTGAGATGGACAGATCCATGGAACAGATGGACACTCCCCGAACTAGAAAATTGTTAACAGGGTACTTCGGCATCTCCTTGGTGTCAATTAAGCAGTCTCCCCCTAATGTCGATCCCGGCACTAGTAGCCTGCGTGTTTCTGAGCTTTCTCCCAAAACCGGACACATTCTGATGACTGATGGACGCTGAAAAAATTCTCTCATAAGCCTGCTTCAGAGTGCGTGGGATGCGCGTTTACCTGGAGGCTAACATTGTTCTAGACTTATCGATTCTGCAGCCTGTGGCTTGCTTACATGTGACGAGTACTGTATTGTACAGTCCTCAAGATGAAGAATATGCAACACGCAACGCGACAAAATCTATCTGGACATTTCGAGATGATGTAGCTAATATCAAGTTCTAATGTTTAAGCATCGACGGTTCGAGACGAGCTGCAAGTATAACATTATATCCCCTTGCTAGGACCCAGTTCGACGAGCTCGTCTGGATCTCAGAGGCCCAGCCCCGTTACGCGACTCATCCACGATGCGGCAGAGATAGGAATTGTTCGGGCTGAAAGCTGACAACGCTATTCGCCTGCTTCGAGGCTGTTGCAAATGGTTTGCAAGGAAGCGGACAAACTATTTGGTAAGAAATACTCCCGTCCCACGCGATCTAGATGGCTCGAGCTTCCCTTAGCTAGAAACTAGGGACCTGCGTTTGAAGGACCCTTAGACCTTGGAAATTCCACGACAATATTGTAAATTGAAGACTTGATTATCATGTCGCACGATGCTGCGAGATATAAGAGCAGACAAAGGGCCATGAATCGCTCCTCTTCTCGCCGCCTCTATGAGGTCATGCATTGCAGATAGTTGGCGTCACTACCGAGCGTTTTCGGCAAGGCGATTGGGAAATCTTAGTAGCAGTGACAAGGCCAAGCCCCTGACGCTGCAGCTACCAGGTAGTTCCACACCCCACACCACGGTACATATGCCCCAGAATAAAAGGGCGACGACGACGACAGCGATGAGAACGTTTACCAAAGTTGGTAAGAATTGGTTCTCCGAGGTTGACAGAAACTGAGGTAGGCAAGGTGATCGATCTCCTATCCTATTAGCTTATATATTCTTCAGATCTGAATCATCCCGCATACGCACTATCATCGAGTAGTGTGAAATAGATCCATCTGGTGGAAACACAAACCCGAAAGACTGGATCTGGGAAACGTAACCTTGCGAGAGTGACAGAGCCTCGTATTTCCATGTACTGAGAGATGTAAGTGTATGTACATATTTTCTATGTTTGCGTGCAGTATGAGAGAGATGTTTATCAAGTGTTCCTATCTTCCATCACGAAATCTATAGACTCTGAAAACGCACCTAGGTAGATGGTAGACGGTCACATACAGATCTGCGATGTCGCTCATCCCATGATTTCCCACTTGACCACATGCATATCTATAGACATATACCTCCTCGTTCACCCCGACATGGAGCTAGAAGACAGAAGTACGTACATATCCTTTAGTGGAGGTGTACATGGACATGGGGGTCCCGTCAGCTTGCAGGTACATGTACCCAACCATCATTAGAGTTTGGGGTGATGCACCCCGGTACCCCAATTACATACGGCTACAAGTAAGACTCTTGCGTATGATTGGTCCGATAGCTATTGATGCTCCCAAATTTGGTACTCGTCTCTGTTAAGGTCTAGCCAGACAGGAAAGTTCGAATCCACACTTCGGCGCTCTTCCCATATATATTGCGTAGATCCCGCTCCGCCGTCGTCTGGTCTCATATTATTCCAACTCTTTTTCGCCTCTGCCTCGACACCTCGTTTCCGACTATACTTTTATTAATCACTCGGAATCTCTAACTATACTGGGCGTGTACTGGCACCGACCACGGCCGTTTAATCACTGAGCCTCTCTAACCACCAAACCGGCAACATGTCGTGGTCGCCCTCCTATACATGGACGGGTGCGCCCGCCGAGTTCAATGGCACCGATGCCGAGACGGGCGGAGATTCCAGTATGTACAGTTACCTCTGATTTTGAAAGTG
The DNA here is from genome assembly GCA_022578875.1 of Hypoxylon crocopeplum. Taxonomy (NCBI): domain Eukaryota; kingdom Fungi; phylum Ascomycota; class Sordariomycetes; order Xylariales; family Hypoxylaceae; genus Hypoxylon; species Hypoxylon crocopeplum. The sequence continues at coordinate 370,815 of MU399580.1, forward strand.
TTTGAAAAGAAGAAGGAGGAGAAAAAGCGAAGGTCTATGACCAAGACTAACACCATTCTTACAGACACCGAGAACTTGAACCAATGGTACCAATCCGGTGACCAGGCTTTCATCATCGTCTCAGCATGCATGGTTTTACTCATGGTCCCGGGGATCGCGTTTCTATACTCGGGCCTATCTCGAAGAAAGTCGGCTCTCTCCCTCATTTGGGTCGTCATGATGTCTTTCAGCGTCATCATCTTCCAGTGGTATTTCTGGGGTTACTCGCTCGCTTTTAGCTCCACGGCCACTAACGGCTTCATCGGCGACCTCCACCACTTCGGTCTCATGAACACGCTCGCAGTGCCCTCTCCCGGCTCACCACTCATTCCCGAATTATTATACTCTTTCTACCAGGTGAGTTTCTATCATGCGTGTTAACTGCAACTTTCCAGTCTTTAGTCCAATGGCGTGCTGATTCGAGGTTTGGGACTAGATGATGTTCTGTGCTGTGACGGCAGCTCTCGTCATTGGTGCGGTCGCCGAACGAGGCCGCATGCTCCCCGCCATGGTCTTCGTTTTCTTCTGGGCCACCCTCGTCTACTGCCCCCTCGCCTGCTGGGTCTGGAATGTGAATGGATGGGCCTACAACTACGGCGTCCTCGATTACGCTGGCGGCGGTCCCGTCGAGATCGGATCTGGTCTTTCCGCCCTAGCCTACTCGTGGGTTCTCGGCCGACGTCACGAGAAGATGATGCTCAACTTCCGACCCCATAACGTTTCCCTGGTCACTCTCGGCACCGTCTTCCTGTGGTTCGGCTGGCTCGGTTTCAACGGTGGCTCCTCGTTCGGTGCCAACCTGCGTGCAACCATGGCGTGTTGGAACTCTTGCCTGACTGGCATGTTCGCCGCCATGACCTGGTGTCTGCTAGATTTCCGTCTCGCCAAGAAGTGGTCGATGGTCGGATGGTGCTCAGGTGTCATTTCCGGACTTGTCGCCGCTACCCCCGCCTCTGGATTTATCCCTCCTTGGGCATCGATTATTCTGGGTGTTGTCACGGGTGTCTGCTGTAACTTTGGCACGAAGAGTATGTTACTTTCACAGCGAAGATCTTACTAAGCACTAGCTAACACACAAAAACAGTCAAGTTTCTGGTTAGGATCGACGACTCCCTCGATGTGTTCGCTGAGCACGGTATCGGCGGTATTGTCGGACTCGTCTTCAACGCCTTCTTCGGTGCCAACTACATCATCGGCCTAGATGGCGTCAACAATGGAGTGTATCCAGGCGGTTGGATCGACCACAACTACAAGCAGATGTACATCCAGATCGCCTACATTGTGGCCGCCTGCGCCTACGCTTTTGTCATGTCCGCCATCATCGCCAAGCTCATCGACCTCGTGCCCGGTCTACACTTACGCGCCACGGAAGAAGCCGAACTCCTCGGCATGGATGACGACCAGCTCGGCGAGTTTGCCTATGACTACGTCGAGGTGCGCCGCGACTTCCTAGCCTGGACTCCTGCCCGTGAAGAGCCTACCGCAGACGGCCACCGATTCATCCCGCAGCACGGCATCGAGGAGCACCAGCACATGGCTAACACCAACGGCCAAGCCCTCGAGAAAGAACAGGAGAAGATCGGCGCTTCGGCGAGAGCTCCCGCCAAAGAAGAGGCCGCCGAAGAGGCTGCCGAGAAAGGTACCCAGGATAGCGAAGGCAGCAAATCATAGCCTGTCTGCTCCGCCTCCTTCTCGTCCTGTTAAACTGTACTAAACCTAGACCCCACGTCGATCTGTGATACTATTGATACAAAGTTGCGCTGTTACAAAATACCCATCGGTTTTTTTTTTCTTTTTTCCCCTTTGTCGTTATCACTCGGAGTCGGCCACGAAAAAAAATACGGGAGGCGAAAATACTGATTTGGAGCATGGTGTACCCGGCGTTGCTGTACGTGTATGGCTGAAGGCTGTTTTCTTTGCTACGTCCCTAAAAGGAGCGTGAGTTGGAAGGTGGGCTTTGATAAGCCTTGTTTGTGTGAGGTGTGGGGAGTGATGGAGGTAGTGAGAGCTGTGAGGGATACCAGGCCAGGTGTGGTCTTAGGTGTCGTATGCATAGGTTTAATACACCAACTAAACCAATCCAGATTCGAATTTGCTGTCATGATTATTGGCTTTGTCTGCGTTTGATTAAGCTTGGAACGTGTTATACTATTACCCCCATTCTCCCTATGTTGAGGGACTTAAGTGGTCGAAGGAAATAAGAACTAGATGTTCCAAGGGCGACGACTTAACCTCATTTGGATAGATAGATATAGACCCCATGCTTCCGAATGACTAACAGGCGGAGATCAGTTGATAATACTGTGAAATACTTGTGTGCCTCTGCCATCTCTCTCCATAATATCCATAGCCCAGAGTCCGAGTCAATGCCGTCCTTTACTAGAAACAAACAATGAGCAGCAGAGTGTAGGGTTTAAGAAAATGGTGTGAAATCCGGAAGTTCTATAATGACTTATTTCCTCACGGCAGATGTCTACTTCACTTACTCCTTGAATAAACCAGCCCTACGAACAACAGCATAAGACTAGGCAGGCAGGTAGCCACGAAAGGAACACTCGCGGCATCATATTCATCAGCTAGATTTCCCTAGCTATGTATTTATCTACCTAACCTAGATACCTCACTCTAACAAGTGTTCGCGAAGTGCAAGAAACAAAGAGGAGTAAAGCCCGGCCACATCATCCTTCCTCCAAGCCGACTACGTCTACTCCAGCTTCAGGTCCTGGAACTGCTTGATAGTGCCCTCGAAGCCTGCGGCCTCGGACTCGAGGTCGGCGAGCCTCTTGCGATCGGCATCCTGGAGGGCGGCGGCGACCTTCTGCTGGTAGCCCTTGTCGCCAAGAAGCTTCTGCTGCTTGGCGACAGCGGCGCGAGTCTTGTCGAGCTTTCGGGTGGCCTTGACGATCTCGTCGTCTAGGTCTACGCGGCCCTTGACGTGAAGGAACACGGCGGCCGAACTTGACACTGGGAACGCCACGCACCCCGCCGGCCGGGCCTCCGACCCTGCCAGCACCTCGATGCCTGTGATGCCCTTGCCGCTGAGCGACTTGATGGACTGCACCTGCTCGACGGCCGTCTGGTGCGCTGTCGAGTCGTATGTTTGCACGAACACTGCAGGCCCTTGCGTTAGCTTGACAATATCACCACAATACAAATGCGAATGAATCTCACCTTTAGCTTCGTCCTTGAGCGCGTACTCGGCCATCAGAGACCGAATGCCCTTGGAACATCCTAGGACGAGCTCATAAGCGGCCTCCGCCGCGGGGTTATCTAGCTCGGGATCGTACGTAGGATATCGCGCGAGCATGATAGACTGTGTCTCGTCGCCAGGTCGTCTCGGGAGACGTTGCCATAATTCTTCCGTGAGGAAAGGCATGAAGGGGTGGATTAACTTCAGCGCATTGTCGAGCGCCGTATACAGGGTGTCCACAGCCGAGCGTTTCTCGTCCTCCGTGCCGTCTTGGATGAGCGCTTTCGAGTTCTCTATGTATACGTCACAGAGATAGTTGTACCAGTACTGATACGCCGACGCTGTTGACTTGCTGAACTCTCGGACGGCGATAGACTCATTGATTTCCTTCGCGGCTGCGTTCATCTTGTGCAGGATCCATTTCTCGGCAAGTGATTCCTTCCCGGTAAGCTTTCCTGTCTTCTGGGGGACGAAGTCGCTGTCTAATTTACCCAGGACGAATTTCGTGGCCTGGTAGATCTTGTTGCAGAATTTTCTGTACCCGTGCATGACCTTGATGTCGAAGTTGATATCTCCGCCACCGGTAGTGTAGTTAACCATGCAAAACCTGAGAGCGTCGGCTCCACATTGAGGGATACCATCTGGGAAAGCCGTCTTTTGATATTTCTTTGCCTTCTCGACTTCGTTAGGGTGGAGGTTCCCAAGGGCTAGTTTGTCGTGGAGTTTCTCCAGGGCAATTCCGTTGATGACGTCGAGAGGATCAATGACATTTCCTAGCGACTTGGACATCTTTCTTCCCTCCGAGTCTCGCACAAGAGAGTGGCAGTAGACTTCTCGGAACGGAATCTCTCCAACCATCTTGAGGCCAAGCATAATCATTCTTGCGATCCAGAAGAACAAGATGTCCCATCCAGTTTCGAGGACGCTAGTTGGATAGAGCGTCGCCAAGTCGTGAGTCTTGTTTGGCCATCCAAGAGTCGAGAATGGCCATAATCCGGAAGAAAACCACGTATCTAGCACATCCTCGTCACGTTCCAACGTGAATTTCTTCCCCGGTAGAGCCTTCTCGGCTTTCGCTTGGGCTTCTTCTTCCGTGCGACCGGAGAACCACAGCTTGTCGTCCGCAGTGTCGCCTGCCTCACCCTCAATCTTGGCGAAGTAGACGGGACATTGGTGGCCCCACCAGAGTTGACGCGAAAGACACCAATCGTTGATATTTTCCATCCAACGGTAATAGCTCTTTTCTGCGGTTTCGGGTTGGATCTTGATCTGGCCTTCCTTCACCACCTTGATAGCCTCGGCGGCCAAGTCCTTCATCCTCATCCACCACTGGGGCTTCATGATGGGTTCGATTACATCCTTCGACTTTTCGCAAAGGGGTACCTTCATCGGGTTGTCCTTCTTGTCCACGTACAGTCCACGTTCCTTGAGGTCATTCTGAATTGCATACCTCACATCGAATCGCTTTTGACCCTTATACTTCCCGGCATTCTCGTTCATGAACCCATTGTCTGTCAGGATGTTAATGAACTCAAGGTTGTGTCTCTGGCCTAGTGCGAAATCGTTCGGGTCGTGAGCAGGGGTAATCTTCACAGCACCAGTACCGAATTCCTTATCAACGTAGTCATCAGCCACGATCGGCATCAAACGACCTTCGATGAAGGGATGTACGGCGTTCTTGCCAACAAGGTGCTTGTATCGTTCGTCCTGAGGGTGGACGGCAATACCTGTGTCACCCAACATCGTCTCGGGACGTGTCGTAGCAACCTCGATAGTCTCATCAGAGCCTTCGATGGGGTACTTGAAGTGGACAATAATTCCGAATTCAACCTTCTTGTCATATCCAGGAACATCGAGGAGTGTTCGCCCAGTTAGCTCCTTGTTAACGACTTCCAAGTTGGAGAGCGCCGTGTTGAGTTGGGTGCACCAATTGACAAGACGGTTTGCGCGATAGATGGTGCCTTCTTCGTGGAGCTTGACGAACGTCTCCGTTACAGCCGCACTTAGGTTCTTATCCATAGTAAAAGCCTCCCGAGACCAATCGGTAGAGCCACCCATCTTGCGTTGCGCATTGTTGATTCGCTTATGGTAGTCCTCTTTCCATTCCCAGACGGTCTCTACGAACTTCTTTCGGCCCAGGTCGTGTCGGGTCTTGCCTTGTCGTCTCCATAACCTAGCTCGTAGTTAGTATATGCGCCGTTAGACGAATGGCGAGGTACGGGACTAACATGTTTTCCACAACACTCTGAGTGCTAATGCCGGCGTGATCACAGCCCGGTAGCCACAACGTCGTCTTGCCATGCATACGGTTCCATCTGATCATGACATCCTGAAGAGAATTTCCCAGTGCGTGGCCCATGTGTAACGCTCCCGTTACGTTGGGGGGCGGTATGACGATGACGAAGGACCCTTCCTCCTTAACCTTGCCTTCAGAGGTGAATTGGGGTTCGAAGAAACCCGACTTCTCCCACCACTCATACCAAGCGCTTTCGACGGCGACGGGATCGTAGGCTTTCAGCTGGGGGTCGTCGAGGGGTCTGAGTCGTTTCTTCTCGCCGACGGGAGTGTCTTCGACGTAGGGGGGAAGGGGCTCTTCCTCGACCTTCGGGGCCTTGGGCTTCTTGTCCTTCGCTTTGGCATTGGCGGCGGGGGTAGCTTGAGCGGCAGCTTTGGCCTTCTTCTGTTCGAACTTGGCGGCCTTCTCTGCCTTCTTGCGCTCCTTCTCCAATTCCTTCTCGGTCTTAACCTTGGGTTCGGCCTTAGCTGCTGCGGTGGGAGCCATTCCGGGTTCTTGGCCAGAGGCGTGTACGCCAGCACCGTCAGACTGCCCCGCAGCTTCTATCACGGCGCCTTTGACATCAGAGGCTACCGGAGGAGGAGCACCCTCGCCGACCTTGCTGGGGCCTTCGGAGGCGTTGATAGGATTACCACGGCCGCTGTTAGTAGCCATTGTGGCGCGTGCGAAGTGAAAAGTTGATCTGTACGGCGGCCTGCGCACCCAGAGTGCTCGAAGAAATAGCCTAGACAACTTGACGGTATTGGATGAAAAGCTTGGTGAGTTAGGTGAGAATAATTGGTGGTAGTGGCATTGGGGTCGACGTGGTTATGTATACAATGCACTTCTTTCCAAATTTTGTTGACTCACACTTTTATGACTCGGCGACTTCGAATTTGGGAATTGGGAATTGGCTTGGGACTTGGGATCCACGGAGGGGTAGAGCTGCTAAGCACCTTCTTTAGGCGCTGTTAATATATCTTATCGATAAGCGGTACATATGGTGGGATGCTCTCACCTCCCCCTTATCCAAGTATAATCATTGAAGACTGGCTTGAGAAGCAAAAGGGGTTGTAAGTTAACTTAGGTAGTTTATGCCTTCGCGCATTGTATCATTATGTGTATTTGCATGTAATCAAGACATCCAAGTGATTAAATCCTCATAGTCAGTTATATGTAGTCGACATGTTTATCCACCTCCTATAAAGAGAACCTTATGAGTCAAAGTGCAATATAGAGACTGATATCCCCGATTAATTAACAGCATGTTCATTCCCTATGTACCCCCTTTTGATTAAATTACTCCCGCAAAGTACCCTCTCATTAGCCATCAGTTATATCCCAAGCAGATGACTGCAAGGTTAACCACTCCCCGAGACCTTCGCCGTCTCGCTAATCTCCACTCCGGTCGAGACCTGGGGGCCTCCGGGCGCAGCATCACTCGTACCTTCAGACACCGTAGGCACATTACCAACCTCGACTCCCGTAGAAGTCTGCGGTACCACTTCACCACTCTCCCCCCTATCCACCTCCTTCTTCCCACCATTAGACACTACCCCCCTCTCCTTAGCAATCCACCCCAAGAACAGCGGCACATCCTTCCAGATAACCCCAGGCGCCGCCATATTCTGCACCCACGCCGGCAGCGCCCCGGCCGCATCGCTCGCCGTCGCCATGAGCCACTCCACGCTCCCCTTTCCATCACCATCATCCAGCCTCCGGATCCGCTCCACGCTAACGTAGAACGCGACCTGCGCGCCCTTCTCGCTAGCCAGGGTACTCTTATCGGAAGCGCGACCGAAATCCGGCACGGGGATGCTCACGACGAGGAACTCTCGTCCGGTCGTAGCCTTGCACGTCATCTGCAAGACAGGAAACGTGCGGTCCTTCAACACCGGCCTCCCGATGCGGTGCCGCATCTCCTCGACCACCAGACTAAAGTCCCCCCAAGTCAAGCCTCCGGCGCTCGCCTCGATCCCAGTGCAGTCCCACTGCAGAGCCCGGCGCGCGGCAAGACACGCCGGCGTGAATTTCTTTTCGGTCTCAGCATGCGCGTCGCGAAAGCAGCGCTCGAACTCATCCCAGCTCGCCGAGCCCTTCTCCGCTTTGTCCTCATGCACACTACGACGACAACACCAAGCCTCGGCCCTCACTCTGCCCTTCAAGTTCTCGCGCGAGGTAGCAGCCAGCTTCTCAAGGTCCGGGGCCGAGACCACGCGCTCCGAGACCTCGACCTTCGCAGCGGAGTCGGCGTGGGCGTGCGAGCCCTTGAGCTTCCAGAGGGAGCGGTCGACGGCGGACGGGGACGACTTGGGCGCGGCGGAGTCGATAAAGGGGACTGCTTCCTCGAGGATCGGTACGAGCAGCGCCTTGAGGTCGTCGGTCGAGGCATTCGGCGCGGGGAGCTGCGCGGTGCGCAGGCCCCATAGGCGGACGAGGGGTCCTAGTCCGGTCGGCGACATGGCTCGTAGAGTGAGTAGGTTAGGAACAGGTCATAGGCCTTGGTTTCTTCGTTCCGAGCGTGCCGGTGGTTGCTGTGTGCCTGCACGTAGCTAGATTGCCTTGCCGTTTCAGGGGCGTTTAGGTAGGTCCCGTAGATTTTGTCCTCATTACTTAGGTAAGTGGCAATAATACGAAAAGGGAGAGAAATAGTATTTGCCTGGGGGCTAATTGTATATTTGAAATTATCAAGAGCGTAGACCAATCTCTAAAAGACCAACTCCAACATGCAGAGTTGTGATGCATGAGCCTCGAGATGGCTGCGTCATCAATACTTATTATGCAGCAGACAAGACAAGCTTTTTGCTGATCGCGCGTTCCTAGTTGCCGCCAGGGCACCCCTGAACTACTAACCAACCTCGTACTGTAAGAGGTCGAGGCACACATGTAAGGAGTTGACCTAGTCCTTTGACCACCTGGAGCTCCAAACTGCGAACCAGTAGCGAAGCGTGTGAAGCTCCATGCGGGGTGAAAGACACATGAAATGTATGTTAGTAACTTTCTCAATTATTAATATTATTCTAGTACTTCTGCTCTCATATCATACTCGGCCGGAGCTCTTTGTCTCGGACCGTCGTCATCCAGTTATAATGTACCTAGTGTATGTACAGAGCTCTAGGTATTAAATGGTGCGCCTTGCTTCACCGACTCTAGGAGACCTTTTACCAGTCTCGCTTTTCCCAGTAAATCTTGGCCGGCTCGATCGGTCTTGAAAACAGCGAAGCGTAGTCTGTACCGATAACTTTGTCACTTCCGTCTACATTCCTGAACTTGAACATGCGAACAATCATGGCGTTGATAGTCTGTAGTTGGACATTGGCGAACTGCTCACCGATGCAGCGATGCCTTCCAGCGCCGAATGGGAGGTAGGGTGAGTTTGCGCCCTTGCTGACCAGACCATACCCATAATCTATCTTCTCTTCTTCTTCAACTTCGTTACGCACCACCGTTGGCGCAAGCGGAGAGTCTTTGATCCATCGAGTAGGCTCCCACTTATCAGGCTCGGGGAAGAACGCGGGATCTGTTGCTGTCACGCCAGCGGCAGAAAGTAGGGTGTGGCTGGTAGGAACAACAAATTTAGTCCCCGGGACCGGCATGGGGGACTTGACAGCTCGCATGATGGAGTGGATGGGCGCGTGAAGTCTTAGGGTTTCTTTGACGATAGCCTGGTTCAGAGGGAGTTTCGCAAGGTCCTCATACTTCAGTGGTGGCAGGTCGGCGCCCAGAGCCTCGACCTGTTCGCGATACAAAGCCTCCATGATGTCCGGGCGCGACGCAAGACGCAGCATCATCCATGAACTTGTCGAAGAGGAAGAGTGTTGGCCTGCCATGAGGAGCGCAATCAACATATGCGCGATCTCGTGATCAGGAACCGGGACGCCGTTCTTGTAAGCCGAGTTCATCAAATGCCACATCATATCCTGCGAATCGCTCTTGCCAACAGCCCGACGTTCCTTGATGGTATCCATATAGACCTTGGCGATCGTCCTCTGGGCATGGTCTCGCCTCTTGTTCCAGGGAAGGGGAGCCCAGTGAAGCATGAAATTAACAGGGGTGAAGCCCATATCTAAGTCATGGTACAAAGCAGCCAGCGACTCGTCGAACTTGTTTCGGATCTCGCTGCCCTGGAGAGAGTGCGAAGCGGTGAAGATGGTGATTTCGGCCATGTTCTTGGGGACGTTGACCACTCCCGACTTGCCCTTGAAATCGGGACATCTCTTAAAGTAGCTGGACACTTCGTCGGCGATGATAGGTACGTAGGATTGGAAAGCGGTCGTAGTGAGGGCGATCTTCATAAACTGTTCCCCTTCTGTTAGTACGACCTCCAGTGCACCTAGAGTTTTATCACGGCTGTATTACCTTCTTCTGCTCCATGAGCTTGGAGTTAGGGCAGTCGTAGACGACATCCTTTCCAAAAACGGGGGTGGTCAAGACGGTATAGATTTCTTCAGCACATACGTCCTTCACCTTGCCGTTCAGGATAAAGTCGTTGCCGGTAGTGCCAAGATAGACGGTAGTCTTCTTGCCGAGGAGGACGAAAGTGAAGATATCGCCATACTGTGTTGCCCTTGTGTCAGTACGCTACCTGACTCAGGAGACGGGTGCGAGCTAGGACTTAGGGACGGGATGTACCTTAGCTCGGTTTTCCCTGAAGAATCGAGGAGGGTCCATGCCATAGGTGATGGTACTTCCTATTAACGGAAACCAGTGGAATACGACGGGAGGTTCATTCGGGTTCTTGAATAGGATTTGTTGTAGAATGTTGAGCAAGACGGCGAAGAATACAACAGCGGCCGCGATAACTCCCACTTGCGACGGGGTGGAAAGTTGCGACATGTATTGGGAGACAGGTCCCTGGATCTCCTCTAAAACCCCCATTATGAAAAACTGACTCGTCGTCTATTCCGCTCTCAGAATGAGGACTGAGGGAAGCGAAGTCAAGATAGAAAATCTAGGAAGGAGATTAATAAATACAAAAATGAGGGTTCATGTCGAAACCCATTTTTGGTAAAAGAAGGGAAGAGATTGGCCAATCGATAGGGGGTTCGACATCGGCCCATGTTCCCACATTCACTCAAAAGGTACAACGATACAAAGGTACCTCGTATTCGCATTCCGCATTTACTGCACTGTAACTTTCATGTTAACCTCGCACCTATCAAACCTTTTCTAGACACTATCGTCAGTCAAGACTCTGATAGGCCCTACACCGCTACCGAAGACTACATCATCTTCACAATTACGTATGAGACGTCTAGATACAATACCTGGTCAACTTTACCTGCACAGTATCTAGATACGAGTACGGTCAGCCTAGAAGGCATGATAATGATACGATTTGATATTAGATTCAACTCGATATCCTTGGCAAGTTAACTCGAATAAAATATTTCATCCAACCACTCTAACCTAGACTCGAACACTTACACTTCACGGCTCAGGCTTGACAAATTCTGCCTTCACACCTCACAACCATACTTATCCACTTACACAAGATATCTAAGGATGATATAGTCAAAAGAGGGTATTCGCTTGCTCATCATGTAACCATCTCATACTTGGTCATCGTCAATTACATGTTATATATATATTCAAGAAACTTGTTTCCAATAACAATAAATTCACCTATGGGAAAGCACTCTTCAAAACATTTCCATACGCAGTATACGACAACCCCATCTTCTCGATATCGTAATCATTCCAGTACCCTCCCCCAGCAAGCGCGCTGCGCGAACTCCAAGCCGCAAACTTCGACTGAGCCTGCGCCGCCGTAGTGCCTTGCGACGGCTTCGAGTCGTTGGTGACCCAGATGAGCGGCACCACCTTCAGGCCCAGCGTGCTCTGCCAGCTCCCGGGGTCATTGCCGGCGCCGCCGTCGTAGCACTGCAGGTACACCCTATCGAGCAGGAGGTTCGGCTCCGCTAGCCCGCTGTTAGCCTGCGTCTTGACCGACGTCCAGTGGCGCGTGTTGGTGTACGGCGCGATGGTGTACTTGTAACCAATACGGCCCAGCATCTGCGCGAAAGTCACCGTGCTAGCGACGTCGTAGATGGACTCGTCGTCGTTGTTGACGGCGTCGAGGCCCCACGCCATCTTCAGCGCCTCGAAGTTGCGGTACAGCGGCGATGTGGCCACCGGCCCGGGGCTCTGCATCAGCTCGCGCACGTGCTGCGAGTTCATCGAGATCTCGACGCGGTCGACGCCCGTGCCGGCCGCCGTCTTGAACGAGTGCACCTTGGCGGCTAGCGCGTCGCCGCCCACGTACGACCCGCCTGATGCGATGAGCGTGTCCACGCTCCCCGGCGTGTTCGAGTAGTACATGATGTCGCCATTCTCGAGGATGCCGACGCCGAAGATGATGAGCGAGTTGAATCCGGACGTTAAGATGGACGTGGTGTTTGACTTCAGCACGTCTTTGAATAGGTATATGCTCCTTATGCTAGCAGCGGCAGCATGGTAGAAAAGGAGCTCGAACAAGAGAGCTCTGGCCAGCGCGTGACACTTCATCCTTTAGAGCTAGGCTAGTAGTGCGAAGTGAAGCTACAATAATGTAGATGATGAGAAGTCGTTGAGGTTTACTCGCGGCTTACCCCAGGTTTATCTATATAATGGTCACCGTAGCACTGATGCTGAAATAGCTTCAACTTACGCCGCCAGAACCCGAATCTAGGCCATCTGGGCATTTTATTTCACGGTCCACAGTAGCATCACCGGATAAAGAGAGGCGAGAAGAGTGGTGGAATTTCTCGAATGTTGTGAGCTCCGGGCATGTTTCTATATCTCGGCCGCGGCTAAAGTACGCACCTCCTATTCTTAGCCTAGTATAAATGCTACCGCGTGCTCTTCCGCTTGTGGGAGGTGATTGTTATAGCACTCTTGGATGCTGACTAACATTCAAAGATATGGGATGAGTTGACTGAGACTTGCGGATATCAATTCAAGTAATAAGACCAATACAAAGCAACATTTAGTAGAAAACCACTGTTGGGAATCGTGTAGCTGGGCCTCCGAAAGATGCTAAACATATGAAGACAGAAATTATTCGAGAACACGATGCTGCTGTACACACGAGCATAGAACAGTTAGTAAACATGTCCTAGATTATATAAAGAGAACTATCCCGAGACCTAAGATAACTTCCTTAAACTAGGAGATATCCTCAGGGTATGTGGCCATCTCAGGGGTCACAATAATACCACCGTCAGGGAGTGCTTGTTGTATACCGCCACCCGATGCCGAGTTTAGCAAAGTCAAAAGGGAAAATATAGAGATATCTAAAGGGGTATAATGTACCTAGAGGAGTTATTTGAAGTGATATGTCTATCATAACTTGATATCTACACCCATGAATCTCCACGTTTGCCTTATCATAACCTATATTAGTGTAATTAGTTATGCAAAAGAAATATACTCAACAGTAAGGAGATGTATATCTATATATGATGCTTCCATAACCCTAAAGAAGCTATTCATAAAACGTGACATAAGACGGCAAGATGAATAGTCTGTTTACAAATTATAGTATATGCGTAGAACCCCTTTAAAGAGACACGGAGCAACTATAGCTTGTAAATAGTCCTGCTTTATTCGTCTTGGCTTAGTGCCCATCGATAGAATCAATCCTGCCGTAGCAGGTGTGAGGACCTAGTACAGTAAGTGCACTTGAACAGTCCCGAGTTGTCACCTCTTTTCTACTGCGATCTCTTACGACCACTTAAGTTACCGTCGTCGGGTCTATGCATCCCATAGCACTGTAAAATTGTGGGTACCTAGTCAGTTTAGCTGTGAGCAGCTGCCTAGCAACTTGTTTGCTCTAACACACAGTCGGAACAGTTTGCCTGACCCGCACTGAAAAAAAAAATACCGCCGGCAGAATCCCTCACCGCCGACTAGGCGGTCGCGCGGGCCCACAACAAATCCTTTAAATACGCGGCTCGTCCTCCTGTCTTCCCTCTCTTTTTTCCTTTCTTCTTCATGTCGACAATGTCAGTCCCACCCCCCTCCCATACTTGGCAATCCGCCTCGTGACTAACAATCATCGCGAAACAGACTTCAGAGAATCATTTCTATAGTATTCGTCCCACTCTGTGTTCCCTACAGGAGCCACAGATCCCACCCTGGTTGATGAACAATATCCCCGTTGCCCTAGAGTGAAAATCTTATTACGGGAGCACCGAGGCCTTTTGGTTTCTTTGCTCCTTACTCTCGCTCTGCCTGCAAAGGTGGCGGTGCCTTCTCGCGAGAGGGGTGCTGTATAGAGAGTGGTGATGATCTCAACCCCGATCGCTGTGGTCTTGCCTTCGGGCGCACGGCCGGGGTGGGCGATGGCGGACGTCTGACAGGCTTATTTTCAATATCTTTTTCGTTGCTGTCGCGTGTTTGACGCGCGACGTGAAGAAGAAGCTTTGACACGTCTTTATTGTATCGTTGCTGGCGTTACCTAGGAGGGTTGATTCCATGTCCTATCCATTGATTGTCTCGTAGACTTGGGCAAAACTATTTAAACTGGTCTGGCCTATGTAGACCTAGTCCCTTCCATCGCCCACATATTTATTTGTTGTTCACACGATCATTAATTGGTATGACTTGGGACAAGTCGTTATGGACAGCTCGAAGAGGTCTACCACGGTGACCCTCTTAATAGCACCTGTCCCCCTCGTCACTGGCCGTCATTGTCTAACTGCTACATTGAATTTTCTCATTGTCAAGCTAACATTCACTGCTAAGTGTGAATATCGTTAGTATCCTTATGGATCAAATGTAAGTTAACGCGTCGAAGCAATCGCCATATGATCTCGTCCATCCCATATTCCATACATCGCACCCTAAGACTTCGTAGACACAAACAAAATATATTTGAATGAAATTAAATTGAGCCGGTCTGGCTTGTCTGTAAAGGGCTAAACCCCTTCTCTCGCCGTCGCCCTCGCGGGTGGGATATGCTATGCTATGCTATGCTCTACTCTGACGCCACCAAGCCCCTATGCAACTATCCTTTCCTATCCTATCCTATCCCACCACATGCTTTGCCTGTCGAGATGATCGTATTTCCATCTCGAACAACTATCAAAAGCATCTGTATTACCAACCCCGAACGCCGCGCCTCGAATGGCTGTATGTCATATGCAATATGCAGGATATCTACTTTTTATGCCAGCCTTTTGCTCTCTCTCGCTCTGTTCTGCTCTTCGAGGAGCACATCGAAACGCCGTAGAACGCCACGCCGAAGTGATAGCTTGTTTATAATGACAATGCGGTCCATTGGAAATCACCATCGATGTTGACCCATCTCCCCTCTTCCATCGCCTTCTCCCAGCCCATGATTACCGCCAGCAGTCGACATCCCATCGCACTCATAGTGCAGATGACAGCGTCGCTGGCCTGGCCCAGGACTGCTAGGTCCATCGTGTAGGCGCGGCCAATTAGCCCTCTAAGCCGCATGGTTTCTGCCGACGGTTTAAGCGGTGCCTGTACCTCGTCTGCTACGTTGATGTTGTTCAGGGTCGAGTGGCCTAGGTTCCAGAACATGCTTGCGAAGAACCCGCCTTCCCAGCCGAAGGTCTCATCAACGAACTTGTGCATTACTGTTTTATCCGGGTTCATATTCTGGATGTGCTGCTTGCTAGCAAGCTTGATCTGCTCCTGAGCTCGAGGCGAGCCCGAGAACTCCTCCGTTTCGTATACGTCGGGGTCGTCCGAAGCGAGAATCATGAATGAGTGTTGCTTTGCGACCAGGTCCTCTCCTCCAAGAGGGGTACTGAAGTTATGAATCTCCTCGACGATCTCTCGAGACCTCTGCGTGTAGATGTTGAGAGGTACGTAGGCCCCATTGTACTGATACTCTAGCGGGTGCAAATCGCCGTGTCGAATGTGGACTCCGATGACCATGCCATCATTATGGTTCCCTTCTGACACTTTAGCCATTGCCCTAAGTTCCTTGACACGATGATCCACGTAGGGCTGATCCTCGTCATTTAGACGGAACAAAGCTTCGTATCCAACCCGGGCAAGGTCATATACTGGGCGCTCTCGATTGACGTTGCTCCTATGGGGGTTTTCATACTCGCGATTAAAGCTCTTGCCGAAAGTCTGGGATGCAGTGGCGGCTGATACGACTAAATGCCGCGCGTTATGGGGACACGGTAACATTTCGTGACGCGGCGGTGCATTGCAGTCTGGCATTGGCGGTGCCTTGAAGATAGTGGTATACTCGCCATACGCCCATCGGGAGTCGTCAATGAAGAAGGATCGCTTTTCCTTCCGCGCGAGACCGTATGCCATCCATAACATCATCATTGTAGGGCCTAGTCCAGCATCCGCCGATTCGAGAACAAACGTCAACGACGTCTTGCAAATGCTCTTGTCGACCAACCCATCAGCCTTATCCCCCACTAAGCGGCCGTTTGGAGCCTGCGCTGTTACTTTCCATGCCTTGCCCTCTACACCTGGTAGAAGCCCACGCTTTTCAGCATCACTGACATCTAGGAAGTAGGGATCCTCGTAGTAGTAACCAAACTGAGCATGTTGAGAACTCGTGTGACCGTGTGACTCGCTAACGTGGGCTGCTACCTCCTGGCATGTGACGCAGATGTCCGAATATTCCTTGACGGTTAAGGGGAAGTCATACGTAGGCGGGATGGATACGGTCCACTTTGACCTGCCATTTCGATCCGTCACGGCAATAGGCGTAGGGAAGTCTGGTAAGTCATACTGCCCAACCATTTCGAACTCCTCACGGCCGTCCAAGGCCCATCCGACGACAGGCACTCGTACATTCTTCTTCACAACAGCCCTGGCAATAAACGTGAGTAGTACCAATCCGAGGACCCAGGCGACGACTCGGAGAACCCGGCTTGGCCTCGGTCCGGTGGATGATTTCCGTGGTCGGGGCACCAAGGCTGGCAATCCGGGAGAAGGTGGTGGGGAAAACATTAGATGGTTGAAGGTGAAGCGTGAGGACGTGGCAGAGAAAGGTGCCTTTTCATGCTGGTACGAGGCAGCCCTGCGCAAGTTCAGTCGTGGTGGTGAGATAATCATCTTGGCATGGGTGCTCTGGGATAGGTCCAAAGTAGGTGGCATCTCAAGTAAGGCAGTGGGTGTCGAAGACGACCTCACTACGGTGATATCCAAGGGGACGGCACGGAATGTCGGTATTCGGGTTGGCCCGTAATTGCAACCCAGGTTATAAACATATAAGGAGTGACGTGACAAGATAGTGAGCTGCAGACGTGGCAGCGGTGAGAAAAGTCGAAATTGAAGGTGTGAAAAGGAGTGACAGTATGATTCAAAAACGGCGATTACCTATTAGAGCCAGGCATCGGGCGTATAGCGCATCGACTTTCTCATCTACATCTGCGGTGTATCGATGAACAAGTTACCTAACCCGACCTGAGCATCTGACTGCCGAAGATGGTGGACCTCAAGAAGTAAAAGGGAGGAAAGCCCGGGAGGTGGCCGAGTTCTTGTGCGACGCGGTACTTGTATGCCTAATGTCTTTGACGGTGGGAGGCGATCGTGACCGGAAAAAGTAGGTGATCGCTGCTGCGAAGGTACGTGACGATCCAGTCCAGTCCCAGTCCCAGTCCCAGTCGACTAGTACCTTTTCCCCCTTCTCGGCACTGAATCACAAGAGAACAGCCCTCCTCCACTCATGTACAATATAGTAGCCCAGGAAATGGGGAAAAGTTGGGGGTTGGCATGGACCCGATCTATTGTGACCGTCCAATGCTTTTTTGAGGTGAGACGACGATCACAAGTGAATGACCCAATAGAGCCGAGGGCCACGAGGGTTGAAGTACATAGGAAGGACAACGGATGTCATTCGAAATGCTCCTGGCATACGAGACCGCAATAATAAGATGTGCGCCGCGGGGCGAGCTAAAGTCGACTAAGGCTGTGGTAGAAAAAGGAAAGTATACGGTAGATCGTGAGAGGCGTAGTACCTAACATGTATGTAGGTAGGCTAGGGTAGGGTTTGCTACCTACATAAGAACCATTCGAGCGGGAATGGGGTATGCCGAACTGACGAACGGAAAGAAGACGATGCGTGTTGCAGTAAGAAAAAAAGAAAAGAAAAGACAAGAAAAAAAATAGTATGACACCATCGTGGTTACGCAGGGACAGCGGGATGATGTCAGACAAGAGTGAAGAGATTCAAATTCGCATTCTCTCTCCCCCAGGAAGATCGACCTACCGCAATCTTAGAAATTCCTGATCTCCGTCGGTCCTGTTATGGATTTGCAAGGGGGTTTCTATTTGACCCAACGGCTCAATGGAAAAGACAGACTGACGATCCGACAAACGGACGATGTGAGAGAAATAGACCTAACTATTTTTTCCCTCTTATCTGCAACATGGTTGACAAACGACAAACGACAAACGACAAACGCTCAACGTTAGACCGTAAAGCAACCTTTGGTGCTTGTACTCCCCTCGTATTATCGATTGGACGAATAGGGCAACTCACACTAACATCATTGGACGACGTTGTTCCTTGGGATTTTAAGGTTGGCGAGTGCAGCTTAACCATGCCCACCTGCCTGGGGGGCAGCAATTAAGAACATTTGAAGTTACCAAAAGCGAGGTTAGTGCAATAGCCAATCCGCAACTTTGATTACCTAGCGGGACCTATGTAGACAAGACAAGAAAAAAACGGCGGACATCAACTTTTCCTCCTTTTTCAATGACATCCATATCCCCACACAGCGAACCCCAATCCTCGGGTGACACGGTGCCATCATACCTTACGACGTAGCCAGAAACGGTGTAGAACGATTGGACGGACTTGGCTCGAAGAGGATCGCCATTTGAAACCCCTGAACATTCGAAACAGCGCTAAGGGTCGCTCCAAGGGGATCTCTCTGATTGGCTCTTCTCATTGGTGGTCTAGGGGGGTTTTGACTAGGGGCTCGAGTGGTTGATTCCCCCTTGACTTATTTTCCCTCACCAGGACTCACTTTAGAAAATGCTCTGCACTCTCTGCACTCTCTACAATTTCAACATAAGAAACTCACCTGACTCCCCGTTGCTAATCCTAAACCTCGGATGATCGGATCCCTCGGGTAGCCTTTCATGGCAGCATGGATGACCGCGGCGGAAAATGTTGGTGTGGCGCTTTACTGTCGCATCGTGGTCCAATAAATCTGTGATGGTGTTGCTTTTCTGACCTGCTACCGACGATCTTGTCAGATGCTCCGCCGGGACTTATCGATGGAGGAGGGGGCGCGAGTTCATATTCCGCCTCTCAGCACGCCTCATCAGCCGGACATGCGTGGGCTTACTCACTCCTCGCCACCTATTGGTCTTCCTCATCTGTCTGTAGGTGCCATCTGCGAACGAATGGTGGCCATGAGGACACCGACGAAACGTTTGGTTGGGCTAAATTGTCCCGTATTCGCCGAATAGTTTTCACAAACAACCACGTTGTAGGAATGTGGTACGGCGCAGCACAGTCGAGGCGGAAATTGTAAATATCGCACCTACTTACTACTCCCTACATGTAGGCCTTCTTACCCGGTTATCTCCTCAAGCTCTTCTGCCGTGTCACCCGGATTTCGTGAAGCCACGACGTACTTCTTTGGAAGAGACCACAACAGCAAACCAGATCCCATCCCCTAGATTAGATTGACCCTTAACACTCCCTACTCTCCGCATCTTCAGAGTAAATCTTCCTTCTCGGTGTCATGTAGACAGGTTAGAGCCATCTAGAATCGCTTCATTACCGGGTAATGAGGTGGCTGGCTGGATGCAACTGAAGACCTCACCGGGTCATGATAACTCATACGTAGGTAGGAATGCGGGTTAAAAATAGCACGTAGGACCCTTGTTCTACAAATAACACCCGTACCCACCACTTTGGATGGCTCGCCTTGCTACAGCTGAGCTCGGCTGTTTGCAATAGTTTATGAGTTGCGTCCGTCGCTAATGAAGCCGATGGCACGTTGCGAGAATTACCATATTGAATCCCGTTTCAGCTAAACTACCTCACTGTGAGCATGTTGGCCTCGATGGACTTCACATAACGCTTACGCCGTAGCTATCCAGTAGCCATCCAGTAGCCATGTCGTCGACCATGTAAGTGTCGCATGAGGTTGGAAATTGTTCACTCTATCCACATATGCCAAGATGGGTGGTTGTCGATTGCGCAACCGCATAAGTAGGTGCGGTGCAGGAACCCGATGCTGGGTATCCTCTTCAGTCTTCGTATTCCGAATCCGGCCTGGAGATGTAAACGGAATACGTGAAAGCGCCCATCTGTCCCATTAGTTTAGGTAAACCTGCCATGTAGGGAGTAGGAGATGCCGCCACCATTACCGTAACCGGTTGAAGTTGGGTCGGTAGACGATGCACTTGACCGAAGTCCGAACGCCTGCTTGCTTGTTTTGAAGGCTGACCGCCTGGCCATTGTTCACAACAAACGCCTCGTGCAGAATGAACATGCACCAGACCTGCATACCTACCTACACCAGCGTAGTAAGAAAACCAGGTGTATCACGGAGGCCGACCATGACATGATTCAGGCGGGCGTTCATCCTACGAAGCCCCTTAAAAACGTGTGGTTCTACAGATTCAATAGCATCCTGCACGCTGCATCCAATCGAGCAGTTTAGAAACAATAGTGCCCATGGCAATTAGATCATATTCACACCCCTTTTTGGTCGAGCCTGAGCCCAACATAGGTTTCAATAATGTACAAGACGAATAAGCCCCCCGAAGGAGTAAAAAGGTTGCTCTGCCACCTGGTCGCCTTTCCCGTTGAATGCCATTAGGAAATAAAAATCAATCCCACCACCCCCTTCGTCTGATACATCTTGATAATAAAACATGGTCATTGTCTGACGGCCCGGACACGGCTAAGATGACCCGTCAACCTCCTTCCATTCGTCAGGACATTCACGTTCCACAGGCTCTCGGCGTAGCAAACAGATGAATTCGATAGGGTATAAAACAAAAAGCCAGAAGCAGAGCCTGACCGGAACGCCTCGTTAATTCGCAAAGATGATGGACGTTGCCTCCTGAATCGCCCATGGGGATATCTACGCCTCCAGCGCGACTTGCTTCGACTCATTCAACACTGATGGGCTCCCCCGTAACGGTTCGAGACTAGCATTGTTCGACTCAGCTAACGTCTCGCGTTTGCGGTCGTTGGCCACCCGAACGCTGCCACGAGCGCCCCTAACGATGTGGCCGGCCTCGACTCGGTCTTGAATCATTTCATCTAGAATACGGCTCATCTCGTCAACGCTCCTAGTTCGCTTTCGAATCGGTGAGTGACCCTTAGGCGCAACTACCGGTGGGTCAGGCAGAGCTCCTTGAGGTGGTGGGCTCGCTGCTTGCTCATACAGGAGAGACGACCGAGTCTCGCTCCTCGAATTATCAATTCCCTCGGCGGCGTCCCTCGAGCGGGCGGCACTGCGCAGAGCCCCTAACATTCGATCCTTGTCATCAAGTCTTGCCCTCAGCTCCGCAATCTCGGCATCTTTCTCCTTAAGCAGGGTGGAAACACTATGATCTTCTCCAACCATGATGCTTTTATTCGGTGCTGAGAATCCGACTGACGTCCGCGAGGAGCTAGCACGTCTAGCTTGCAGGAGACGCTTCTCGAGGGTGGCGATATATCGGTTCTTATCGGCGAGATCCGCCTGTAATGCCTGATTCTGAGCTTGCAAGGTCGCCGTACCGTCGCCATATTCACCCAGGCTATCCTCGTCATCATTCGATGCCTGCTCCCCTATGCTCGAACGCTGCTGTCCGACCGACCGTCGGCCAATAGTGGATGATGAAGAATTCATAGAGCCGGCTCTCTCTAGCACCGGACGGCTGCCAGTGGACGTGGCGACCGACGTCCGAACAGACGCTTGAACAGATGCTTGAGAGAATCTGGTGTGGATCCCCAGCGCACTGTACGTCCCGCCAGCGTTGACTCCGGTAGATTTTGAGCTGAGGATGAGTCGGTTCAAATGGTCGATGCGCTCCTTTAACGCTGTGCGTGCAAGTTGCATCTCTAACATCTGCTCCTCATGTCTCGCCTCTGCTTCCTTCTCCCGAGCGCGTTCTTCTTCCTCGTCCTTAACCTTCTCCTCCTCCTCGGCTTTATTAGTATTTGACTTGGCTTGAGTATCGAGTTGGCCTCTGAGTTCAAGAATCTCCATCCGGTAGCGTTCCAAAAGAACCCTGGCTCCACCTTCACCTCCGGCGCCAAGAGCTTCTTCGGCTCGTTTAGCATGGCTGACAATGTTGTTCTTCGCTCTCGAGGCAAACTTAAGCGTGTTCAATGTTTCGGTTGCATGGCTGTTTGCGGTGGCCGCGCTGCCAGCAGAACCAGTTTGAATCGTACACAGAATGCTGACTAACGAGTTTCCAGCTAGTGCACCCTGAAGGAGCCTCGTCAACTTGCTATCTCGGTACGGTAAGTGTTTCCCGTCCTTGTCAGCATCTTTGGCCTTATGATCTGAGAGCTTAGATATAACAGTTCCTAGGGTTAGCAAGCTCTTGTTGATATGAGAACCCTCAGTCCGGCGCTCCTTCGTTTCGGCAGCCTTTTCCGAGCCTGCCAGATCGATTAAGCTTAGCGTAGAGACACGGACACCGCCCGGTGGTAGGCCTGAACGTTTGCTCTCTCCGCCCGAGCCGCCCGGTATGCGCTCTCTGCTCTCGACGACGATTTGTACGACGGCGTGACTACGAGAACTCCTAGCATTGAACTGCGTGCTTGCTGTTCTGCGAGCCTGGTCACCACGGGCGATCACCCGTAGGAGCTGCGTAGGGCTCTGAACAATCTCCTCTTTCAAGGGAGTGGCGTAGACACCTCGCTTGCTATCTTCCCGTAGTTTGATCTCTTCTTGCGCGGCTATCCCTACACCGTTACCAGTGGGCATGCTTAGAAGATCATGTATCCTCTCGTTGTAGATTTCCAGATAGCTAACACGCAGCAGGAACTCCCTAGATGGAGTCTCGCGAATGTACGAGAAGATGTCGGTTATGGCAAGCGGGATCACACCGGGAGATGACGCAGTACCCTGCATCGAAAATGTCTTTCCGGTGCCAGTCATACCATACGCAAACACGGTACCGTGGTATCCCTCCATAACTCGGCGTACTAAGCGTTTGGCGATATGGTCGTAGACTCTGCTATTGTCGTCATGTGTTGAAAACACATTATCTATGAGTTTGTTAGGTAAAGTCAATGAAACAAGCAGCCAGTGCGCTTACCGTAATAGTAGTCGCCTCCTTCGCGGCCGCGATACGCTATTAGAGATTTACGGCCATCCACCATCCATTCACCTTCTGGTTTGTGGTTACCGTTGCCTCCAGCATCTGGCCGCACCCTGACACTGACTATGACATTTCCCTTGCCATCCAGCCCTTTGGAAGCACGCTTATCGCTACCCGCAGTTCCCGTCATGTCGGCGGGGTCGTCGTAAGTCGTTGCCGATGTCGAGTACGAGTCCTGGGCAGAAGAGCTTCGGCTCTGCGGAGGAGACGAAACACTGATAAGTCCATCTGAATTTCTCGCGCCGGCTCCGCCTAGAAGAGATTTACCCTCCGCACTCCCATTCAGCAAACTCGGCGTGCTGCTACCAAGATGTCCAATCTTAGATGTCGGTTGCGGCGTACGCGATTTCCTAGCAGGAGTGATGGCTCCGGACAAGGGACTTGGAGGAAGACTTGCGACGCGACCCGGCGGCTGAGGGAAAGAGTTTATGCTAACAGTTTTCCTAATCGTCTTCCCAGCACCGTTGACTCCATGGGTACTTTTCGGGATCGGTAGCGCAGTGGTAGGTGCAGGAGACGGAGGAGGTCCGGGGTATACACTCGCCGAGGGCGCTCGTAGCCCACTCCTGGGAGTAGCAGGAGTGCTGCTGGGAGTCGCCAAGCCACCAGTGCTCTTTCGAGTCTTTGCGACAGGGAGTGCTGGGAGCGAACTAGTCGGTGGGCCGTTCGAAGCTCGCGGTCTGGGTAGAGTAGTCGCCATTGCGGAAGAGGTATGGAGCGTCCAAGCCTAGCGCAAAATGAAGGGAAGAATGCTTTGCTGGGCACCGTTGCCTTCGGGACCAACTACGTCCCCCACGAACTCAGGAATGCTGACCAACTTATCGCAAACGATCGGGGTCTGAGACACTCGAATTACCGAATGCAAGTTTATAGCAAGATCAAAAGCATTCCTTTCGTTTCATAGTAAGACCTCGTACGCCACGATTCCCAGAACAACTGCACTTTATTCTTACACTCGGCAACGGGTTAACGTTCGTCGATAGGACGGAATCGGTCGATCGGGATGGCGAAAGTCGAACCGCTTCTATGATCGTAGCTGAATGGTTGCGACTTCTCGTAGGCAAAGTGAACAATGATCTTGATAGAATTAACTAATGGAATCTGCCGCTGGAAACCCCCACGTGCGCGAGAAGGAATTCAGGGTTCTAGATTAATCCAAGGTAATGTATCTGAGTATATGTCAATACCTGAGTCATGCAACAAACCCATATCTTAAGGAACAACTCTGCGCGGGATTTATACACAAAAATGCTCTTTGAAAACTTACTTAGGCCGCAGCCAGGTGGTATTTATTTGTACGTTAGGTATCGTGTCGACTCAAAGTCCGAAACGGAAACGTTGACGCTCGAATGGGGGTATCTCGGAATTAGAAAGGAGAAGTATAGAAAGATCCGGCGATTCTTGGATTCACGGAACAACAACGGACACAAATGAACAAATGGGATTAGGTGATCGGTGGTTGGTTTCTTCTGCGGCTCGTCGAGCTATTTGCTTTTCTTGACTGAGGTACCTGCGGTCGATAGGGCCGAGACAGGAATTCGAGACACGGCGTAGTTGTTTCTATTTTAGCGAGAAGGGCGAATGAACGTGTACGGATGTAAGTGTTGTAAGAAGTAGAAGAATAGCAAAGCGGAGAGGAAGCTTTTAGAGTAGAGCTCTCTATTAGGTTAGGTAAGTAAAAGATACAATGCTTTAAGATGAACGAAAGAACGACAGGCGTTGAGCTTGGGGTAGCTACCTCAAACAATCAACAATGAATGAATCTTCGCACAAAGAGCAAGCGCGAAGGTTTAGAAACTGGAGTTCGTTCGTGGACTGGGTCTAGTGGAGAGGAAGGAACATCAGGAACAGGTCGTCGTAGGAAGTCCAAGTGGTCCGGGCTTGATAGTTGGGCTGTTTTGGGTTTGGGGTGAGTTTTGGGGGTGGGAGAGTGGCGCGGCGGCCAGAAGCTCACCTGGGTAGGAAGTACCTTGCAATACGCTTCTGACCCTGTAAGTTCAGATGGTACCTAGCGGCCGAAGCTGCTCAAATTGTCTAATCAGGCCTGTTTTGTACTAGTTCTTATATTGTTATCACAGATGGGTACGAGGCCTGTACCCTGGATCACATCCAATCTTATCGACTATGCAGGTACCGGTACTCATAACCAGAACATCATTGATGCCTTTGACGTTGAACTTTTCTTTATCATGTCTACGGTATCTACCAACCCGTTTAAGATATTTTTCGTCTAGTCTTTATTCTTAATATGTGGCGGCCGCGGCGTGACTTAAGGCGAAAAAGAGAACATTACCTTTACGCATTTAGCCTCCTATCATATATCACAACACCAAGTGACGCGAGACGAATTCGAAGTTTTTCTATCTTTTCCCCCCTACTAATAACCCCTGGCAACGCGCTTGGCCAATACCGTACCTTGCATGCAAATTAGGGCCAAGGTCTCTGTACATTGTAGGGGCTTGCACAATCACGGGCCATGCACCAAGTTATGGTCCAGATCCAGGGATTGGATATGCAGTCTCTTTATGACAAGGGGGTCCCCCTGCCATCCTGCTGTGATAGGGGCTCCGTTCTCGTCAATAACAACGGGGTGGCTTTCGAAGAGAGAGTAGCTTCGCGTAAAGAGAGAGAGAGAGAGGCTTGACGTCGACGATCCTCTCTCGCCTCTCTGGACCTCTCACTACCAGTAGCGTTAAGGTCTTGTATCCCAGTGTCTCACTTGCTCGTGGCAGTTTCTGAGTCAAAGGTGCCATCTCGGTTGTGGCTGTCAGGAAATGGCCTGACAGAGAAGTTGGAGACGAACCGATACGACCAATGGCACTCAAGTGGCATTGATTTTCTTTTTCGTCTCCCTTTTTAACAGGGCAAACATCTGCTTGAAACCCGTTTATAATTAGGAGGGCCACGCTAGAAGCAGGGCTGTTAGTCGACGGTTGTCAACTCCATTTCAAGAGGAGAGCAAAAAGGGAAACAGTCATGCCAAAACCTCTGCCGGGCTACTGGGCTTGTCTTACCCCTGTTCACTCATCCGCCACAACGGGTTGACTTCCCCTTTCGAGAGAGGATGCACGGGGGACAACTGCGAGGAGTGTACCCGCAGAGGGTACGATGTCGACACCTAAAAGATTCTCTCTTTCTAGCTAATCTTGTCTCTTCTCCCACTCTTCGAAGATTGCGGTCCGATATTGTGTGCACATGCGAGTTGCTTGCATATAAGCTTGCTTGCGGGCTGGTACATTGGTATCGCATTCGTTGATCCGAATGGTTGCTGGCTGGCCTTAGTACGTCTTTGGCCTGCTGCTGCAGGAGCGGGAGACATAGATGCAGATGCAATGGCACTGCACCTTGCTGCACCTACGTACGCAGGTCCCGCGGCCGTTGTCAAACCAGTTTACTTGTATGGAGGTGAATGTATTTCGCGTTCGGCAGCAGCAGAACTACAGTACAACTGTACAATATGAGCAAGCCACAAATGCTACTGCAGCTCTGATTTAGGTATCGTCCGAGACTGACATGATGGTTACCAATTCGGCCGGACTTTTATTTCCCACGGCAGAACGAGGAGCGTTGATTTGAGCGATGATGAGCCTTCAGGGGGGCCCCTTTCTACTCCCCCACACTCAACTGTCAAGCATGGCCCAGGGGTATCACGCACGTCAGCCTTCTCTCGTCACGACTTTGTCATGTAGCCTGTTATCTGAGAGACCAATTAGCTTGAGATCTTCAGTCGTCCAGTATGGGTGAAAACCGGCCGATATCATGGTAATTTCGGAATTTCCCAACCATGCTATCACACCTACATAGTACATGATTTTAGGTCTGTGCCCCTAGCATTGTAAGCACCCTACTGGTCGTACCGAGAGGACGTTTGCACGGACTCTCTCGCACGAGTCTTAAGAAGACCTATCGATTCATTCCACTCTTATGTACGAAAACATGTACGTGATCGGATTTGCAGCCTGTGGAGTCGCGTAGGGTCGACGGGTCTAATCTTCGATACCAAATACATCTCTCTTCCGTCTCGCTAGAGATCCCATCGTGACGACGATTCAACAGCGATTTTGACGTAAACATAGCGCATCGCGAAGACCAAGAGAGCCAAGAGAAAGACCCGACTCGAGGGAAAACCCACCATTCGTTCGGCAGGCATATTCCGGGGCCCGTGTCCACGGCACAACGTCCGTGGAAGATGGGGCTGAGCACAAATCTCAACCCCGGATCCTAGTCCGGGTTTCCAATTGAGTTGCTTGTCAAAGCAATACCTCCTCGACTTAGCTTTCTTGCCCCAGAAAAAGGGTAGGGTTAGGGTAGTCGACTACGGGCTTAAGAAGAATGATATAAGAGACTATCAGGGGTATACAACACCTTCTACTTAGAAGGTACCTAACCTGTATAGTATGTAGGGTGATGGTTAAAAACACAACGAAATAAAAAGTTACTATAGTAAGACTATTCTCCTATTTTTTCAATAGATCGTCCTGCTCCCTCGCTTCCCTTTTGTCCGCGTCGTTTCATACATATTGAGCCAGCCAAGTTCTTCCACAATATGCGATTGCGTTGCACTACATAGGAACGATACCACCGATCTAGCAGAATCCTATCGGAGACGATAACCGCAGAAGGAATCTCTTACCTTTCTCCCTTTTCTCCTTCATCCACATAATATGTATTCTCTGCTCCCGAAAGGGATTCGAAATATTCTCTCTGTATATTAAGTAATCAAACTTCCGAAGCCACGGCACAGCGATGGGTAACCCCAGTCTCCTACATGTAGGTCTGCATGTCGATGATACATGTGAAGCTACAGCCAAATGTTACTAGGTCAGGTACATAGCGTTTCAACGTTGAGCGCGCATAAATAACTAGCATCGCGGCGACAATCATATTCATAAATTCCTGTCCCGCGTTGCAAAGGTTGATTCTCGAAAACATATCGCTCAAGGAATAGTTTGAGTGAGTGGCTGTCCTTAGGAGTCTTGGCTTGACTGCGCATGCGGAGCGATCTAACAGTCTCGAAGCCTTGCTAGCCTCTGATATCTAACAACCACATTTATGCCGACGAGCACAAAGCTCTTATGCTCCTTATAAGATGCTTCATGATATATTTATGTCTGTTTCGCCTAAGGGAGCAAGGGCGTCAGATCATGTTTATGATATCTTCCATGATAGGCTCCCTTCCTCTAGATCGCTGTCGATGATACTCGGGAGTCATCATCGTCGTGATCTACTGGGGA
This sequence comes from Hypoxylon crocopeplum, assembly GCA_022578875.1. NCBI lineage: Eukaryota > Fungi > Ascomycota > Sordariomycetes > Xylariales > Hypoxylaceae > Hypoxylon > Hypoxylon crocopeplum. The sequence continues at coordinate 398,827 of MU399580.1, forward strand.
TCCGCGGATCTGTTTGATACCGGCCCGTCGTTACGTTTATGGTTTACTGTTTCATATCCAGCTCTCGGGCTCCTGACCCATCAATCTCAACGAAGTCGTCGCCGTCGTGGTGAACAGGAGTCCGTTGAGGCCGGTAGTCATAATCGACTACGATGATTGCAGACTCGCCACGGATTTCGTGAGATCCTTGATCATATCTAATCAAGATCATCAACATAGAAACCAGTCATGTAGAGATCTCATCTACTTCCCCTTCCCCCTTGCCTTACATCACTGGCTTTAGTATGGTATTATATCACATCTCGCGAGGCATTGTATACCCCAGGATTTGGAGCATACCGGCCACGGTGATAGTTGTAGTGGTGGCGTAAGATGTGACTTTCATGCCTTAACGGCGAGCCAAGTCTACGGCGGCTTGTTCTATATCTGTAATGGCTCACAGAGCACGAATTCCGCGACCGACGCTCCGAGTCTCGAAGACTTCTACGAGTCCAGATCCAACAGCTTCTTGTAACACCCAGTCAAAGGACAGACCGTAGAACTGTCTCCACTTCCTAGTCTGTCCGGGTAGGATGCCCGCGAACTCTCCCCGGGAGCGCTTTGCCGCGAAATGCGCCTCTTCCTTTACGATACCTCCATCCCATCGATCCCTGAGCACCGTCTCCGGTGCCTCACGGAATCGCGACTTCCCCAATAGCGAGACGAGGTGGTCCAGCGCCGAGGAGAGGAGCTTCAGGAATGTGCCATTTCCAGGCACAGCTAGCTTCAACTCCGTAGCACCAATCTCGAGCCGAGATGTGCCAAGTGAGCCACTACCACTGGCTCCCGCCTTATGTAGCGCGCCCTCGCCTCCTACTGCCCCAACCGAGCCGGTGGGTTGTCTCGACACAGTCTCAAGGGATGTAAGCGTTATTTTGTCTTCAGGCCGCGAATATAGGTTCATCATATTCGACATGGAACCATGATAAGTGACGCCGGTATGGTGGGAAGTTAAAAACCCAGCCCTGATAAGTTGCTCGGTATGCGAAGCACGAAGAGCATTCGGCTTGACCGTCTGGGTTCCGGAATTCTCTTTTAAGAATGTAGTCAGGCTATCTTTGGACTCCTTGTCTAAGCCAGCAGAGTCCTTAATCATCTGCTCGAAATCGGTAGCAAGTACCACGGTTTCGCCTATATCTCCTCGCCGCGCAACAACAACCTTGCGTACGAAGCCAGCCCGCGAGAGTTCTGCGATTTCCCTCTCTACTGCGCTCGGCGAGGATAATAATGCTTGTATATGCGAGATGGTCACTATAGGAGGAAGTCGTTTTCGGTAGTTGAGCACTTCTGCAATCCTTGTAGAGTTCATTCCAGCCGCTTGCTCAGGCATCGGGGAGAACATGTGACCGCGAATGTATAAGATGGCTTGGGAAGTGTCGCGTAGGTTCAGATCGGTCGCAAGAGCCCTGACGAGCCCATAGTCGTCAAGCTTATCGCCAAAGAGGTCTTCGTCGTCATCTTCATCTCTTGCTGATGACTTTCCACGTTGGATTCCCGGTTTGCGACGAGGCAGAGAAGCTGCCCATGAGGAGGAGGACGAAGATGAGGATTGCTTTGCGCCGGACTTCTTGGAAGGCTTTCTAACCCGGTTGGAGCCTCCCAAAATAGACCTTAGGCTCATTTCTGACAGACGACAACATGAGAAAGTGTAGAGCCGCCGTTAGTTGATTATGAGGCAGCAAACAATGGAAGTCGGTTAAGTAAGATTTGGGTTGAGTCAGTCGGGCGAAATGAAATCAAGGCTGCACTAGGAAGTTACACAGCATGTACGCTAACGTATGAGTGACGCTAGAGGGGTTAGAAGGGCCCTGTCAGAGGCTGTGGTGCGCTAGCGGCGTCTTCTCCCCCAATTGGCTGCGTCAAGGTCGGGCAAAAGGGTTCATTGTTTGCGCTAACCGAAATCAGCTTTTCCATGAATAAATGTCACATTCTGAAGCCTCAAAAGTCTGCTTGTCTGTTCTACATATACGTATTATTATATGCTACTTTTCTGAAGACCTGTTTTCAGACTCTCAGATACACAAACTATTTGAGCTTTGCGAACTCCAAATCGTGCTATGATTCATCCATCTGCAAAAGATAAATAAGAGAATGCATCGTCCCAGGAAGCACACCAACAATATCCTGGCCTGCTTTGTCACTTACTTCTTCGTCTAAGGAAAAAACACCTGACGTCTTGAAGATGGCCCCAATTATTATTCTGATACGCCACGGCGAAGCCTTACACAGTGAGTACTATATATCCTCAATTTCGTCAATGCAGACCCTGACAAATTGTAGATATTGCCGATAAGTGATTCTAATACCTTCATGTCAAATCACCAGGCGCTAACATAACAGGCACACGAATGGGATTTGCCTGACCCTAGTCTGACTGAGAAGGGTATAGAGGAATCCAGAGCTCTGGCAGCGGAGCTTGAGCCAAAGTTCCCCTTCACTCAAGCCGAGTGCCGTATAGTCGTGAGCCCTCTAAAAAGGACGTTGCAAACAGTCCGCTATGGTCTTCAGTGGCTCCAAGACCGTGGAGTTCCTGCTGAGGTTCGCGCGGAATGGCAGGTATGCCTATCATGCCATCGAGCCTGTCTACCAGGGTAAAGCACTGATCATGGTTAGGAAACAACGAGCCGTCCTTGCGATGTTGGTGAAGATCCTTCCATAATCAAGAACGAATGGCCAGACCTTGATTTCTCAAGCCTAGACCCCGTCTATCCTCAGAAGACTGGTTTATACGAGAGCACCGAAGCTGCGTTCCGAAAGAGAGGGGCCTTCGCTAAACGTTGGCTTTTCGAACGTCCCGAGAAGTGCATCGTCGTGGTTACGCACGCTGGCTTCCTGAGGAGACTTGTCGGAGGTGAAAGATTCCTGAACGTGGAGTACAGGACTTATGAACTCGTCGAAGAATCGGAAAATCTCGAACTCAAGGAGATAAGTAGAGCTAAGGCATCGCTCGAGTAGGCATAGGAGCTTTCGCCTCTACAGCATGGACTACCAAGATGCGTCCTGGGAAGTAAGGAAGCACAGCATAGCAGATCCACAGACCGAAAATTGAAAATGCGATGAGTATTCTGCAAGGCACGAGAACGTATGCGTTTCTCCCAGAGGAACCGTTGCATCAGTAGGGATGATACAGTCGTGCTAAATACCTATTCTTAATCATAACAGGCACAATACGGATCAACGCTTTTGACCTGATTATCGGAAGCAACGTCATGTGTGGTGATACGTGGTGACACGTGTCGCCCGTGGAAATTCCATTGAAACGTAGATTGCAATGTTGCCGATTTTTACCATGGGAACCCGATGTTTGTTGGTATCGAATTCCCTCAAACGAGCGGCATGCTATGATCTCGCACTAGATTCAGCCTTGAAGACGGTGAGAGAATCGTCCTTGAGCAACCAAAGAAGATTGGTGAGAATCGGATGTGCTGTTGAATGTGAAGATCGAAAAGAAGAGAAGTAAAATTCTTACGGACCAAATCGGGTGTAGTTACGTAGGTACCTACCCGCATGCTGAGTAATCCTGCCCTAGCTTATACATGCATGTACATGCAGTATTCCGTACCGGAGGCCCCTATGAATTTAGCGAGTCGTCATTGGTCAAGGCGTCCACTCACTCTCTCTCTGCGTTGTCTTCGTCTCATCACTTACAATTTTAACCTCTTGCTCTCAGCTTTACACGTAGTCGTAGACCCGACAAAGGTCGAGTGCTGTACTTGATATCCATTATAGACTTCTTATTCTTTTCATTTATATTTTGGACAAGAGCACTCTCCGTGTTCTCCCTGACTTACACGGGTGGTTCCACCACAGAATTCGCCCTTCCGTCTTACCACTCTAGTCCGTAGAGTCTGAGTAGTCTGACGTCACCCAGCGTGAAGAAGACAAAGAGAATCGCCAGAATCGACTCGGATATCACCTTGATGGCCATCTGGACTTGGCATTCGGTTGTATGCGAGTATCGTTCGAGCGGCAGATCGGCATAGGAGTCATCAACTCCCTCATCTCCATCACGGCCATACTTAAACACCTCTACCATCTCCACCTGACGACCAAACGATAGTCTTGCAGGTCAATTCTGCTGCATATGACCCTAGCAAACTGTCGGATATCGACCGTTCAAGCAGCAGGTGGACGGGGCTATAGGCGGGTGTGGGATCCCGCCGTTGTCTTGTGCAAATATTGTGGCGCCTGAGGGTGTACCAACGATGTCTCACTTGCTCGTCGAGCTCTTCTCTCCGCGATTAACTCCCTACACGTGCGAGATCCGGCGCTGTGATTCGTCGCCTACAATCAGCTCTCAGCCTCATGGGTAGTCATCTGCTGAACATTGGAAATTTATTTTAAGGATCCAGTGGAATCGCCTCCGTTATACTACAAAAGGGAGACGAAACCCCGGCAAATCTTACTGAATAATGCTCTTGTGTTTGAATGCCTCACCCAGTACGTAGTACTGTAGTCTAGACTGCCTCGCCCTTTGCCAGTAATCCACTTGGCACCGAGCTCTTGGCTAAAAGGGATCCTTTTGGTATTTGGGGCAGGTTTTATTGGCCGGATGTCCAGCTAGCCCTGTTTTACTCCCCTTGACGATCTTGGGTACGCTTCTCGAAACTACGACGATTCATGACGGAATTCTCACATTATTGAACACGACAGCTTTATTACATTTCTCTCTCTTCGACATCAACCTACCTATAAGCTCATGCGTGGTCCCCTGATATGCGCTTTACTTTCATTCCTACCAGACATAGCTCTTAGAGCATCAATCTGTCAAATATGACGATCAGAACCGTTCTATGGGCGTGGGCGGTTCCCGGCCTGCTGGTGTCTGTCGTCATAGGTGCTCCAACTACCGGAGCGCAACACGTCCTGCAGGTCGGCCATGATGGTAGCCAACCTGCGTCGCAGCGCAAGTTGCACGGCAGATTCCTCCATATAACAGGTACAATCACAACACGCCCAATCACACCATCCTGTCTCCAAAATGTTGCCTTTTATGCTAATGACTCGTACCTTACATAGATCTACATCCCGACGAATACTACAAAGTTCACACGTCTACGGAGGAGAACATCGCATGTCACCGAGGTCACGGTCCGGCTGGTACCTATGGCGCAGAGACTTCTGATTGCGATTCCCCTCTCGCGCTGGTTAATGCGACGCTCAATTGGGTGGCCGCTAATTTGAAGGACTCGATTGACTTCGTCGTCTGGACCGGCGACTCTGCGCGCCACGACAGCGATGAAGAAATACCCCGCAACGACAAAGAAATTCTAGCTATGAATCGTAGGATCGCAGATGCTTTTGTCGACACATTTTCCGACGACAAGGGCTTAGCAGTTCCTGTCGTTCCGACTTTTGGCAATAATGATATCTATCCGCACAACATATTAATGCCGGGTCCGAATAAAATCTTAAAGACTTACACCAATGTCTGGGAGACTTTCATTCCCGAGGAACAACGACACTCGTTTGAATACGGCGGGTGGTTTTACGTCGAGGTCATCCCGAATAAACTTGCTGTGTTTAGTCTCAACACCTTGTACTTCTTCGATCGCAACGCAGGTGTTGACGATTGTGCACACCCGGCCGAACCTGGGTACAAGCAATTTGAGTGGCTGCGAGTCCAGTTGCAATTCCTACGGGACCGTGGTATGAAAGCTATCCTCATGGGCCACGTTCCGCCTGCTAGAACTTCGGGCAAGCAATTATGGGATGAGACTTGCTGGCAGAAATACACCCTCTGGCTGAAGCAGTATCGCGACGTTATTGTTGGTTCGTTATACGGCCATATGAACATCGACCATTTTCTACTTCAAGACACCAAGGATATCGACTTCTCCCTTCTGGAAGCCGAAGCTAATCAGCGAGTAAGCGTCCGCGAGTCCATGGATGAGGATCTTTCGGTAGAATCAAGCAAAGACTACCTGATCGAACTGCGAGAAGACTGGGCTAAGCTTCCGGATCCTATTCAAACTAGCGACCTTGAAGAATCTGGTAAGAAGAAAAACAAGAAGAAGAATGGGAAGAGCAAGGTCGGCGGGCTATGGGCGGAGCGGTATCAGCTCACTCTCATCAGCCCTAGCGTTGTCCCCAACTACTTCCCAACCCTTCGGGTTTTCGAATATAACATCACTGGGCTCGAAGATAACCCAACGTGGGTTGACTCTCTGCGCGCCTCCGACGCGAGAGGTTCTTCCCTCCCGAAAACAGAAACGGGAACGCACTCACTAGAACTACGTGATGAACCCGACGTAGAGATCGAGAAGAAGAAGAAAAAGAAGGGAGGTAAGCCTTCCAAGGTGAAAATACCGGATCCGCCCGCGAAAAAGGATCCACCAGGTCCGGCGTATTTCCCGCAGCCATTGACACTAGTGGGCTTCACGCAGTACTACGCCAACCTGACGTACCTCAACAACGACATCGCCGATGGGGATGGCCCGTCGTCGATGCATTGGGACGCGGGGAAGCACCAAGGCAAGACACCCAAGCACGACAAGCCTAAGCCCAAGGAGTTCAGCTTCGAGGTCGAATACACGACCTTCGACGACAAGATCTACAAGCTGAAGGACTTGACCGTCAGGAGTTTACTCAGGCTCGCACATCGGATCGGGCAGACCTCGGATGCCAAGTCTAAAGAACTCATCGAGGAGTTTGAACCTGAAGATGACGACGACGACGACTTTGATGATGCAGAAGTTGAAGAGTCCGAAGAAGAACTAGATGAGGAGCTCGAAGTCGAAAAGAAGAAGAAGAAGAAGGGAGGAAAGAAGCATAAGAAGGGCCACAAGAAAAAGAAGAACACCAAGATATGGCTGCACTTCCTAAAGCATGCATTCGTCAGCACTAGAAGCGTAGACGAGCTCAAAGATCTCAAATAGATCGGTGGGGAGATTTGGTTTCTGTCACGGCCACGGTCACGATTGGTATGATTGTTGCTAGGAATTACCTACTTTAAACTTGGAATGGAGTTCTGGTTTCGCATGGGATGGCGCTTGGGGTTTAACCACATACTAAAGGCATTAGCTTGGCAGTTCTTGATATCTAAAGAGGAAGAAGACAGGCAGGTTGGGCATATGCATTGCATTACATTACATTGCATCGCGTCAAGCGGTATTCAGGATGCTAGATATGGATATAGGAAGGGTGATGGTCATAGGAGATGATTAGATATATCTGTTTTGTTACCCACAGTCATGTCATGGGGCAGCATCGATATGGATAGTATAGCATTCCAGGCAGCACAGTATATTTAGCGAGGACACGCACGTGGAAAGCGTAGATCTGGGCCTTTAGAATTTACACGAAAAAGTTCATCGTTCATGTCATTATCATCCACAGTGGTATCTCTTACGTGCGTATTCTCCTTCTAAACATGGTCCAGCCACCCGAGTAGTTGAGCTCAATGCCCTAATCCGAGTCGCTGTCGGATGACGAGGGGAAGCCATTCCACTCTTCCTCGGTATCGTCGAATACGCCCACACCACCACCAGCACCTGCGGCATCATCGCCACTGTCCTCTTCCTCTTCCTCCACCTCGAACGTACCGGAGATGTCCCACCTATCCCCGGGAGCCTTCCGGCTAACGTATTTGACGAACTTGAGGGCGCCGCTATCGCGAAGCACGAGGGTCATCTTATTCCACGCCGCGGCCTGGAAGAACAGTATGTTGTCATCATCGCCACCCGACTTATATACGGCGGCGTCCTCACTGGCGTCATCGTCGCCCGCCATGTACACCTCATGGCCTCCGACCTCTGTTGCGGCTTCCTCTTCTTCCTCTTTGGAGTCCTTGTTCTTCTTTTTCTTGGGAGCCTCTGCCTTGGCTTTCCCCTTGCCCTTTCCTTTAGTGTTGGTTTTGGAATTATCGCCGTTTTCTTCTTCCGCAGCAGATTCCTCGGCATCGTCTTCGTCGCCCCATCCACGGGTAGGCGTGATACCCAGGGTTAACTCGAGACGCGGCTTGCCTTCGTGCCCTGTTGCGAGAGTGTAGTCCTTGCCGCGTCGGAAGCGCCGGGCCATGAAATCATGACTCTCGATCACAGAGCTAGTGGCCATCTGCAACCAGCGCCGGAATTGTGGACTTGGTAAGAACTCCTCTAATAGCTCTTTTATAGGCGAGTTGTCTTCTTTCTTGGAGGCTCCGTTTTTCTTAGTAGTGGTGTTATCTGGCTGGAGGTAGAGGTACCGGTGCTTGTGTGGAGGCTTCGCAACTCGCCAGGGACCCTTCTCGACATCTGCGCTGTCTTCCGGTAAAGGAGAGCCGTCTTGGGCGGCGACGAATTCCTGCAGCTTCTTTGCGAACTTCTTGTTCAGGAGGTTAGGTAGCACGATGCTAGAGGCTTCGTCAAAGTGATCTCGGACTTGGTCGAGGGTATCAGGGGTGAGGTAGGTCGGAGCCATGTATTTCAGTAGATATTCCAGATCGGTTTCGTCAAAATCTTCTGGTGAGCTTGGCTGTGGCTGCTCGACTGTGATTGGTTTCGGCCGAGGCATGTCGTACTGGTCTGGATTTCCTTGTAGCTGCATCAAGCCGCTGTTCTTGGCTAGTTTCTCCTCGGCGCCCGCGACGTAGCCATCTTCGCCAATCTGGGGGATATGAAACCAGCCACTGATGGCCATTCGGACCCTGCCTCCCTCCTTCTCGAGTTGCTGCTTGGTTTCGGCATGGTATACCTCCTCGACGTCGTGGAAGCTCTCGCCCGGTTGTACGGCGAAGAAACTCAGCTGATTCCAGGCCGGGGGAATAATCTTGGAAACGTCGGGCGCGGGTGTCCTCGCAACTTGGCCGTCCTTGCCCTCGATTGTTTGTACGGGAAACAGCCTCAGTGCGCCGCCCCATTCAGGCTTCCAAGGGGTGTCGGGATCTGTTAGGTAGAGGATGTAGCTGACCTTGCGGCTACCGATAACGTCGTCATGGCAAAGAAGATAGCAGCCAGGAGTGTAGACATTAATAGCCATGTCAGTCTTCCTGCCGCTTAAGGGGCCACATCCGGTAATGTGAGCTACGTAGTCTCGGAAGGCCTGCGAGTACATCGCATCTCTAAGAGTAAGCAGAGACGGTAGCTTAGCCAAGGCCTCGTCGTCTAAGCCGTCGAGGTTCGCAAGGTCGCCGGACTGGTGGATCTTATATATATCGGTCTCCTTGGGGGTGAAGGAGACATTGTCCTTGATCTCCTCGCGAACGGTGCGCAGGAGGGTATCGTCGATCAACTCGTGAATGACGCTATGCTTGTACGGTGTCGACTTGGCATAACCCTGGGTGTATTTGTTTAGGACGTCTTTGTCAAAGAGTCCTTTCCTGAACCTCTTCTTGGCATCATCATGGCCCAATGCTATGGTGGTAGTTAAGTATCGTTGTGCAAAATACTCTCTAGGAAGATCGTACGATGATCTGTGTCGGGACAGACGACTTACAAGTCTTGGATTTCTTCTTGGTGAGTTTGTCGTCTACAGCTGGTGACTGGGCTTTGCGCTTCATCTTGAGTAGTCAATTGAGTTGCGCCGAGTTGTTGTATTGTGTTAATCACAGGTTGAAGAAGTTGAAGTAGGAAGGAGAGAGGGGAAGGAGTCGGCGAGCTACAGCAACTCTTGAACATTCGACTGATTAACTCTCATACTTTTCAATGCGGAAATGCATTGGCAGAAAAAGAAAAAGGACCCGCTCTACTTAAACTTTCACTTTCCTAGTCAACGGCTAACCTAATTCGAAGCTCGTCAGCTTGTGTGATCTTCACCGCCCGACCCCACCGACTAGTTTATCGACTGATAACCTAAGTGAGTGGATATCTTAAGTATAGGGGAGTGCGATCCTAATCATGGATGCCCCTCCTATTTCTGATCCAATCCCTCCCTATTCCGTCTCTTTACCGCTATGGCTGCTGCACTTATTCGATATTCTAATACTTTCAACACCAATGAGCCAACGAATTCCCACCACAAAATAACTGATCTGACTGCATGATGCTTCAAGCGCCCATCCATCCCGAGCTCACAGGATCCCGTCTCTGTTTCACCGGTTGTGAGCCGATGCATCCATCCATAGACGGGAAGGTATGTAATAGGTAGGAATATATAGATCATGCGCTATGCACACTCGACACCCTCTCTCTTCTCTCACTCCTCGACGCCTCCATTAGTGGGACACCACTGGCGGTTAAGTCATAAAGTCCGGCATCTCCTCTAATCGGAGTAATAGCTTAACGTTATCATTAATCCAGTCTCCTGCCGGATGAGATATTCGTGTGGAACAGGCTCACACGATTCATACGAGGGTGGTAGTTATACCCCTCTAGGCCTTCAGTTCCATCAAAGCGCCACCCATCATCCCGTTCACGTATCATTCGCCAATGAAGTTGAACGTATTTTGCCATGCAGGGACTGGCCTCGGGAGGTAGACGGCCTTTCCACCGTGGAATAGGGGAACAACGGCAATACTTCCGCTAGTTAGGTACCGGCACGTAATATGACTATTCGTCTCCCGTAACATGGTGCTTCTATGTCACCTATCTTTTTTTTTTTTTTTCTTCTTCTTTTTTTCTCGATACGTTGACAAGTTTAGCTGGTAAATAGCTACTAATGTCAAGTGAACACTAATACCTAGACTACTAGGGACTTTCTCAGCTCTATTACCGACTAGAGTCCTCCGAATAGCTTCGTCTAAAGAGATACTCTCATCACCTTCAAATCCATTGTTCCAGCGCCTTGATATGGCCATGTCAGCTTTCACGGAATCACACCAGATGTCTGTCAGTGTCTTGATGCTTAATGTCCACATAACAATGTCCTTAAACTCGAGTTTGTCATCCATTATGCGTGCTTCGATAGCCGTTCCTAAGCATAAACATATCGAACCCTACTTATATAGCCGCTATGAACAGGTGTTATATAGCTACTGACATGCCGCCTCCAATCTAGCACCTAGAAGGGCACCGGTGGGTCATACCTCTGCTTCAAAATAGCATTTGAAGTATCATCGGCCGGGATGTAAACAAGGCCAAGCAAGGAAGCAGACTAGGATTCTCCTGATGGAAGACACCACGTCGGCGTAGAAATTGTGAGGCTTTTGTTGTAGTCAATGGGCAATTGCTCAAGTGTCACCTTGGTAGCATGGCCTATCTCAGATCAGAGCAGGAGGTCACCCTTATCTTACCCAGAAGGTCAATCAGCCTTCCTGGTTTGTCCCTTTCACGATCAAGCACGCCACGCTCATTTTCAACGGGTAGCTTACACACCGTAGAGTCTTAACGAATTGAGGCTCAAAGCCAGGGGTCTTTAAGTAGGCAAGACTAAAAGCTATTGTAGTGTTTAAAGATGCATCATCGAAGAAATACTATCGGCACCAAAACCGAGTTTCTTTAGGTGTAGTAGCCTCTTATTCGATCCGTGTTCTTTCCTAGTATCCATGACCAAAGACCTCGAGGTTTTGCTGTCATCATGAGGGCCAAGCGACCGGATCCCAAACCAGATGCTTGCGAAAGTCTCTTGTAATATAAGTCTCAAGGCGAGTCTAGCCCTCTCCTCTCTGATAGGTGAACCAAACCAGGCAGAGACGGAACTACCTTTCTGGTATATGTCCTTCGTTCTCCTGACCTGGGCGTTCCGCTCGTCAAGGATGGACTAATCGATACACAATACGTCGACCAAGAATAAGCATCATCGCTTTCTGGCATGGTAGGCGAGGTGTGTCAGGGCATCGTGAGTATTCTGCTGCACTTCCACTTAGGTATCCGAAACTAGCTTGGTATCTTTAAGCTCGCGGTAGAGCGAATGTAGCATGTCTACATCTTTCATCGACTCTAGTCACGGCAAAAATGTTACCAGGTAACTTATACTGTGGTATATAACCTGTGTAACCAGTAGCGGTTACCGTTTGTGTATCTGCCTTTTAACCTCTATCTACGAAGCCCCTTGCCTTTCGCTTTAGAGGCCTAACCATGAATACAATTTCTATGATTATTTTAGCATATCCAGATCAGCCCACTTCCTTGTATTGTCGTCTCCTATTGCCCCCCTTAACATTATTTAGACGAGCGGCTAGTTATCATGCATTGCCGCCAGTCATTGCCGCCCCCAATGCATCCTTGGAGTCCTATATATAGCTCCCCGACCTCTATAAGCAATTGCACCCGAGACTACAAGGTGCTGGTAGACTAGTGGTGCGTATAGACTTAGAATGGTTGAATATAGGGGACCAATTTGTCGTCTCTTTGGAAAGAGGGAAAGGGGGAAAGGTTAGGCATGGATATCGAACTTCTCCAAGTTGGAGTAGATGCGCTTCTGTACCACGCCCCGCATCAACGTCATTGGCTCCGTAGCGCTTGGGTTCCAAGAGAGATTGACTTCCATTATACTTCCAAACAAGGTAAACAACTCTTCAGTTATCTCTAAAATAAACTCCTGAATTTTTAATCCTGGAAGACATATCCTTAAACTCGAGAACTAAACACAAATAGTCGCCACATAGGTGTTATGAACAGAAAAATGGCCGGCCCTGATATCGAGGAAGTTATAAACAGAGAATTCGCCAACCTTAGTGTTGAGGAAGTTCGGTCCAAGTTCCCGGCCTTACAGGAGGACCAGGTTTTCCTCGACAATGCAGGAGGAAGCCAGGTACTAGGCGTTGTCATTGAAGCGTGAGTAAGGGAAGCCTTCTCGTCGAAGGAACTGTTTCTGTACTATACAGCTGACTCCGCCATCAGTATCAGCGACTACCTAGTCAAGAGCAATGTCCAGTTCGGAGGGGGCTACAAGACTAGCCAATCCTCAAGTTCGCGATCTTTCAGTGGCGTAGAAGCTGGCGCCAAGTTCCTCAATGCCCAGAAAGACGAGATAGGTAAGTGCCGTGCAACTCTGATAGTTACAAAGTTGTATATACATCGTCACGAAGTTTGACCCTTTCACAGCTTATGGACCATCCACCACTCAGCTCCTCCGCAACCTATCCTTCACATTCCAGTTCCAAGAGGGCGACGAGATCGTCGTATCCGCAATTGACCACGAGGCCAACATCGCGCCGTGGAAGGACCTCGCGAGCCGGCTGAAGCTAATCATCAAATGGTGGAAGCCGCATGAGGAGGACGGCGCCACCAACCCGACGCTCCTCCCGGAAGACCTCAAGAGCCTGCTCTCACCCAAGACACGGCTCGTGACCTGCACGCACGCCAGCAACGTGCTGGGCACGATCCACGACATCAAGGCCATCGCCGAGGCCGTGCACGCCGTCCCCAAGGCCCTGCTCTGCGTCGACGGCGTGGCGTACGCGCCGCACCGGCCCGTCGACGTGAAGGAGCTCGGCGTGGACTTCTACGTCTTGTCTTGGTACAAGGTCTACGGGCCGCACGTCGCCATGCTGTACGGCAGCCGTGCGGCGCAGGAGCAGATGCATTCGCTCGGCCACTATTTCAACTCGCACGAGACGCTTGAGAATAAGATTAGTCTTGGTATGTATTATTACGATATCTCACGCGGAACTCCCTTTGTGAAGTGACCACAGTCCTTCATGAACTACCTAAGCTTTAGCTCAGCTCATATGTAATTCCCAATCTTCCCCTTTTTACATACTCCGCTGTCCTAACAAGAAAACACCATATTAAGGGAGAGGGCAGGGAAGCCGTATAAGATATTAACAAACCCACAGGAAGCGGGTACTACGAACTAGTCCAAGCCCTACCACCGATCGTCGAATACCTAGCAGCAGAAGAATGGAGCGCGATCGCCACACAAGAGTCCCAACTCCAAGCCACGCTGCTGTCCTATCTGACCGCAAACCCGAAGATCACCATCTTCGGCGAGCCCAGCGATGACGGGAAGATGCGCCTGCCCACCGTCAGCTTCAAGGTGGCGGGCTGGGACTCGCGCGAGCTGGTCGAGACGCTCGAGCGCACCACCAACTTCGGCTTCCGCTGGGGCGCCTTCTATTCCAACTGGCTGGTCAACGACTTCCTGGGCCTGGGCGCCGACGGCGTGGTTAGGGTTAGCATGGCCCATTATAATACTTGTAAGTTGATACCCCCCTTTTTGAATTGCTCTGGTGTCTGTTGAGGCGGGAAGAGAAAGGCTGATGAGGTTGTGTAGTGGAGGAGATTAAGGGGTTCATTAAAGCTATTGATAGAGTGATATCTAGGAAGCCTAGCTAGCTTGTAGCTAACTAGGCGTGGCCTGGTCAAGCTTTGTTTGCTTCTGTGGCTAGCAATCGTGTGAGGAACTTTTGGATTGGGTTGCCTTTGTTAAGATCTTAATGATGTAGACAGCGAGCGATATCCTAGGTACACTTATCCGTCAAGCACGGGAGAATGCTAAATACATGCCAGACTTTCAAGCATATCAACACAAATATCGAGAATAGATGCGATATAATTGATCATATTCTTCCATTAGATAGCGCTTATAATCCTATGCCACAGTATCGCTCCAAATTCTTTTTTTCCTGCTCTTTCTAAACCCTTCTTCGACTCCGAGAGCTAGAAATCTACATCACAGCTTCCCCGACCTCTGGTCAACAGCGGTCCGCAGCAGTGAGATGACCTCGACAGGGTCCTTAGCGCCGAAGACAGCGCTGCCGGCGACAATGACGTTAGCGCCGGCGTCGGCGGCCTGGTCGATGGTGCCGGGGCCCAGGCCGCCGTCGACCTCGATGTTGAGGTCCGGGTACTTCTGGCGCAGCGCCTGCACCTTGGGCAGCTCCGACGCCATGAACTTCTGCCCGCCGAAGCCGGGCTCGACCGTCATGATCAGGACCATCTATTCCTCTATCGGTTAGCCTCCGCCGGCTAACACGAGAAAAGAGTAGGAAGGGGCTTGGGGATGGGGAAAAAACGGAAAGGCAGACGCACATCAGGCCGCTCCTTCGGATCCGGGCTCTCGAGCAGCTCGGTCAGGACGTCGACGCCCGTGGCCGGCTTGAGAGCAACGCCGGCCAGTAGGCCACAGTCGTGGATGTAGCGCACGAGCTCCTTGGGGTTGGTGAGCGCGTCGGTCTTGGTCTCGGGGCTCTCGGCCGCGCTCGAGAAGGCGGCTTCGTAGTGGAAGCAGTACAGGTCGCAGCCAGCCTTCTGGAACTCCTTGACCCATTTTTTGGGCTGTTACGTTGGCCGTGGTTAGCCTCTCATGCTCTTCTCAACTTTGGGACAACTGTGTGAAGGTCAAGGTCGACGGAAATAGGGGAAAGGGGGAGATTTGACTCTGAGTGATGATGATATATACCTCGGCGATCATCATGTGGCAGTCGAACGTCCCGCGTCCATACTTCGTGTCAGGTTTCTCGACATGCTTCCGGATCTTGACGACAACTGGCGCACCAAAGGTGATGTTAGGTACGAAGTGACCGTCCCTTCGTTGCCAGTTAGTTCTCCTTTCCTTATCATCTTTTCGATTCAAGCTCCCTCAGGGGTCCACACTCTCAAGAATAAAAGATCTCCCTGTGGGGCCTAATCTTCACGTATTTCTGAGACTCGAGTGATATATGCATAATGCGATACATACATGATATCTACGTGAAGCCAGTCGGCGCCCTGTTCCATCGTCCTAGCGCAGTCGGCCCCGAGCTGGGCAAAGTCTGCGGACAGGATGGACGGCGCTATTATGGCCTTCGGTGCCATGTTATCTGTTTGCTTGTCTTCTTGTCCTTGTGTATGCGAGGGATGGAGGTGTCTGGCGAATGGGAGGCTGTCTTATTTACGAGTTGAAAGACCCAGATGTCTGGTCTCGAGGACGCTCGTTGATACCGAGACAGACGTCACAGAAGAAACGCGCGATGGCGGGGCAGCTCTCGAAAAGATAGTGGGGGTTTGGAGGTGGGACGGTGGGGTTGACCCCTCATTCCCCTTACTGTCCCCCTTACTGTATTTCCCCTTTTTACATTCCTGGGAGTAGGGAGCTCACATGGAGATCTACTCGCTTCGTGAGCTGTCACTAGGTAATAATGCGTGGCCAAGTAATAATGTTTATGATCAGCGTGCTTTTATTGACAACGAGGTTTCCCTTTAGAGCTACCTACTTGTAGCTCTAAGCCTAATTCGAATTATTCTCGAATCTACACTCGCACAGTCGGCTACCTGGGCCACACTCCAAGGCCATCAACGATCCAGCTCCTAGGCGATTTACTCCTCCTCGGGGACCGTCTCCGGAACCGTCTCCTCTTCGCCATCATCATCGAAACTGCCAGCCGGGACTTCGTACAATCGAAGGATCGACTTGTTGGGGTCCTTGACCAGAATGAATTTACCATCCTCGCGCTTCAGACACATGTCAGCGATGGTGCGGACAATACCCCAGCCATTGGAGAGCGACAGGTTCATCTGGTTCGCGAAGTCCTTGGGCTTCCAGCCGATGACTCCTAGAATGACGTGCTTGTCGTTCAGCTTGGGGTTGACACGGGAAACGAAGCTAGAAAAATAGTTAGCCATATGCATTGAGTATAATTTAGAGGGTATACGAACCCAAGCTTCATGACGTCCGCCTTGGACAGGATACTTTGCACCGTCCATCGTGCAAGCTTGACACTGTTGTTCTTCATCTCCGTAGCCACGACCGCACCACGCTGGCTGACCAGCTTGGTTCTCCAGTCCAGGGCACCACCACTGCCCTGCGCCTTGTTGTCAAACTCGTTGAGAGCCTTTACGGTTACGAACTGGTCCTCCCCGTTGATAGCGTTCTTCTGAACGGCGTCTAGCTCGGTTCGAACGATTAGATACATCGGATCCTCTTCGCTGGTCGAGAGATCGAATCGGCGGTACTTGTAAGCCTTGCTAGCAGGAGGCTCCGTCTCCTCGGAAGCGTTGTAGAACGGGTTCTCGTGCGGCATCTCCACTTTTCGGGACTCGTTCTCCAGGACAACCTGGTTCGCGAAGTTGTGGTTGATATAAGTAGCCTCTTCCGCGAGGGCGCTGGGGTTGTTGACACTGTCCTTGTTGCCTTCGGAGGCCTCAAGGGGCGCATCGGCGGCGTTCTCGTTTACCGTAACCATGTCGAGCGCCGCATTGTCGCGCTTGTCAAGGAAGATCTTGTTGCCTTGTCTGACAATGACGATATCCCACGGGTAAACCGAGCGAGTGGAGCACATGAGCATGGACAGAATGCTGTCGGTGGCGAAGATAGTAGCTTCATCCTTATCCGCCAGCTCCTGGATGACAGGGTCCGAGGTGGTTGTGACGTTGTAAGCGGCACGGTCGAGAGGTATCAGCTTCCTCTCGGTGGTCTTGACTGGCTGCTTGTCGTAGGATCGGTCATAGTAGTATAGGAAACCGTAGCTGTCCATATCTTCTCCTTCGTCGCCATCGAGGTTCAGCTTTGCCAGCCTGTTGAAGTCGATCTCTTCCAGCAACTGCCAGTCGGCCTTGATGTTGATCGAAGCATCGCGGTTACGGGCGGGCTTGTCGTAGTCCTTCCATCCAAAGCGGCGGCCACGAGGCGCATTAGAACGTCCACCACGGTTGTCGTATCCGTAGCCTTGCTGGCCACCACGGCCACCACGTTGAGGTTGGTTGCGACCACCTCTCGTGTCCTGGCGAGCACCGCGCTGCCCACGGCCTCGCGTGAAGACAGCACCCCGGCCGTATCGTGTCTTGGTGGTTTCTCTGCTGACAACGGAGAAGGTGTTCTCGTCTTCGGCAACGGGAGCAGTGAAAAGCGCAGCACTGCCGGCGCCATAAATCTGCTGATCTGTACCGGTATTAATATTAGTATTGAGAATTGCTGTTGCCAGAAGTGATTGAATTTTTCCATACCTCTAAAGTTGCGGTTATACTGCTGTCTTCCACCGCGTCCGTCTCTGCCATCCTTGCTATCGGCTGTCCAGTCTGCCATACGGCCCAACTTGTCGCCTTTGGAGAATGGCGCGTACGGAACGCCATTTAGGGTGGTATCGGTAACGGTCGGAGGGCCCCAGCCATCGCCTTCGGGCAGGGCCGAGATGAGATCGGCCAAAGAAGTAGTCGCCATATTGAGTGATTGTGAGGATGCAGTATCTGCAAGCGGTGTCTGGCTCGAAATCGCTGTGTTGCAGGTCACTTCGGTGTTAATTGTTGTGCAAGTTGAGTTTCGCGAAATTTTGGTCAGGGCGAATAATTTCAGTTTAACTTGAGAGGGTTTTGGTGGGGTGTGGGGCAGTCGCAAACCGTCGGATTTTAGCTCGGTACGTACCTTCTCCGGTGCTGGACAGTGTGTGGGTATAGTGCGAACTTTGATCACCGCTAGACTCTTCGATAACACACTGTATCTCCTTTCTGGTCTTTGTTCTATTCTAGGTAGGTACCTAGCTACATGTAAGCCTGCAAAGTTGGTTTCGTATGAGGCGATTGAAACTTGAATGATTTGTATTTATCATGTTGAAGATTAATACACCGCTATAATTATACTTAGGTATATGGCGATATGTTGCATTGTATCATATACTTATGCATGTGTAGACTTATCTTTTACATATACGTCGATGCTTTTATACCTACCGGTATATATATGTAGATAATCTTGTTTAGCTACGAGTGCTATATCTACATAGCTTCATATGGTTCCAAGGTTGAATAGGAATATTGGTATATGTATGTGTATTTACAGATATCTATGAATATGACCAGATGTTCCCTGCTAATAAATGCAACCAAACTTTCGTGAACCCCTATTCCCTGCTTTTATAAAAGACAGATGATATGTTTCTTAACCAAGTACAACACCGACAAGACTTTGAGAAATGATAAAATAAACTTGAACTCGCCGCCTCTGTAAGTACATGCATGCGCCGTGGCGACTATCATCCCCTCTCCATTAACGCCATAGTCGTGATCATTATCGTCATTGCGGCGCTTATAATATATACTGCAACTCATAAGGTAGATATCAGGTATATCAAACACGGCTAGACTCGAAGAGGCTCATCCCTTAATAAGCCATGGCCATCTCTGGCTTCGCCATGAAAACCGCATTAAGGGCGTCCCGCACCTCGAACTCCTCCATCACAGCACCGAACCTGAGGAAGGATTAGCATCGAGAACAGAACGAAGAGGAGAATGGGCGATTCGTACCCGTAGCACCGGACTTTGCCCTTGAGGTCGTCGATCAATCTCTCAAAGTCCTCCCTCTTCAGCTCCGTCAGTCTCGGGTGGGCGAGAACCATGCCCCACGCCATGACCGGGGTGATCTCCCCATCCAGGTCCAGCTTTTTGCTGAGGTCGAGGAGGGTGGCAAGGTCCGCCTTGGACAGCTCCCACGTCTGATGGTTGGACTGGGACTCCCCTCCTTTGCTCGCGTGCGCGAGCGCGTGTGCGTTGCTATGCGCGTGCCCGAACGGGATATCGTCGCCGAGCTCGGGAAACGGCTCGGGCGGGCACGTGGCCATGAGCGCGTGGCCGCAGGCGTCGCCGGCCGTGTCCTGCGCGCGCTCCAGCAGCCAAGGCATGTGGTCCATGCAGGGTCTCTCGAGCCTGTACGCCATCAGCAACGCTATGATTAGCCACACTGTCATTCTCCAAAAAAACGTAGTACCATAGTAGTAGTAATATAATATAATATGCAGTGACCAAATATTAAATACTTCACTGCGGGGGAGGTGATATGTACGCCTTCGAGGGGTCATCGGGGTTATCGTACGTTAACACGAAATCTATCCCAGCCTGCTCGTAATCCACGCGATGGTTCTGGGCCGGTGGCTGCTGCGGCTGGCTCAGGCTCCGAGCCTGCTGCTGGCCTCCCACTCCCTGCGAGGACACGGACATGGATGGGGGACTCGATATCGATGTCAGGGGTGGTGTGTACGCCGTGTTGGAACTCCCGGGTGCGTAGCTGCCCGAAATGCTTCCGCTCGAGGTGTACCCGGGACTCAGCCCGCTGGCAACGTCATCTATGCCGCCTCCCGAGCCGAGTGTGATGCCATTCTGCTGCAGGAGTGTCTTGAGCTGCCTATTTTCGTCGGCGAGCTTGTCCTTGTCCTGAGAGACGTTGCTATATATTTCTTTCAACCGCAGCACCTCGTCCTCTAGCGCCTTTATGTATAATTCTTTACGTTCTCGATGTGTCCTACCGACAAAGGATTAATACGAGGCACTTACTACTTACTCAACTCAATAGAGGCCTTCATGATATATACCTTTGTGCTTGGCGGTTCAATTCTTGGCGGCGTGTTAACGCCGGTTTGCTATCGGGCTTAGGCCCTCTTCGCTTAGGTGGTTGGCCATCGCGGGTTGTCCTCTTGTCGTTCAACGACTTGAGAAAGTTGAGATTCAGCGACGACAGTGGTCCCTTATCGGACTGAGGGCCGTTGGGATTTTGAGGCGACGAGGAAGACGACATGGTCGAGACGTGCTCGTAAAGCGAACCCAGTGAAGGCTTATGGTCGGAAGGAGAATAGTGCGTCGGGTAGAGCGTCGGAGGCGACGGATAGCTGCCTGCAGGCCCTGGGTCAGTCATTCTGGCCATGATTCATCGCCGCAGACTTCGACAGCGAAGCGCGCGATCCCAAGAATCGAGAATATTGATGGGGGGTATCTAATAAGGCGATATGGTCCCAATTGATGGGAGACGCTTCATATATGTTGCTTCACAGAGCGGGGTGAGAATGCTACATACTATATGAATCGTCTGCCACACTTCTTTTTTCGATTCAGTCTCGGATGGTCGCGAGAACGGATCTTATTAGGATGTTAAAGGTCGATGTTAGTAGCCACCGGCTCCGTCCAGATCGCCACTATGCAGAAGCGTTGCGAGATCTAATTTGTGCCGCGTGGTAAGACTGTGTTGATGTTGAGTATGAAACGGTCTGGTCTCCCTCAGAGGAGTCTCTGGCTGAGGTGATGCGTTCAATGGCCATGGTCGATCACTCCTTAGTGAGCTGATAAGCCCCACGGGCGGAATTGGGTGAGATGGTGGGAGTATACAAGTCTCTCCTTAACAGATCTGCAGATCTGCTACCGCTTGTGTGGTAGCCAAGCCGGCCTTGGCCTGATATGTCTATACCTGTCATACCAATAATACACAGCCTACCTCCTCCTTCGCCTACCTTCCTCGCAAGCGTTGGGTCAAGTGCCGTGCAAATTACGGGTTTCTAAAGCCTTAGTAAGAAGCTTGACCTTTTAGCCTTGGGGCCTATTCTGCTTGGGCTGCTTGGATATTGTATGTAGCCTATGATCGTTAACGGGTTACGTATCCCTTTGTCCTACGATGCTATCGTGAGAATTATTAAACTCGAGATTTAATTACTCCGAGTCCTCGAAGCCAATCGTATCCTTGGCTTCCCGGGTCCGTCGGCGAGGTGGCATGGCAGTCGGCATGGCCATGTTAGCGATGATGCGATGGTATCTACGGATATTGTCAGGCACTGCAGTGCACAAAATACATGCATCTCTGCCATGCCCTTGTCATCCCCCAAGCTGGGGAATATTGTCCATTCATCCATCCCAGCGATACCATGTGTGTCAGACAACAGTTGCTCCCTCGGATATAACACTCTGGTTGGGACGTCTAGCCAAGCTCTTTCCTAACTGAGGACCGTACATAGTAATATATCAGCCCATAAGCATGTCAACGCGGTACATAGGCGATTCTAAGCCACGGAGGCCACGGAGAACGTCTTAGTTGAGGATTAGAGGCCGTATGAGATTAGCGCTGTCTGGTAAGGTAAGTCTAGAACACATTTTTGCGATAAAGAAGTTGAGGCCTTCGGGATTGGGCCTTCGGAACTCTCCAGTTAGGTATAAATACAGTACCTATGTATATACCATACGGGAACTTGTCAACACTGTATGCGGCAGAGCGGCAGACGGCGTTGCGCAACTAATATAGTACATAGAACTCGATAGAAATCGATGGTCAAGTAGAATAAATAATAATGGCTTCTGGTTGAACGACCTGGATGAGGAGAAAGATGATCCTACCCTCGAAATTTCTTGACTGATGATCAAATGTCGAAGGTGAAGTTGGGGAGAGCGGAGTGCATGCAGGACGCTGACCTGATTGATCGGGCAGGAATTCCATTGGCCTTCAAGTGACATTGCGTGCCTTGGCCACTCCCACAGTTTCCTACTACGTTTGGAGGTATGTAGGTGGAGGCATGTATGTGTGTATGTATGGGGTTAGCATATTATCCATAGAGTTGTAACTGATCTACCCGACTCACCTACCACCACCACTGCTTTAGGAATATCATGCCGCCAAGCTGTGCCTCTAACTCAAAGAATCACTGACGTAACTTAACGAACGCCGCTCCGGTACGGGCCGGCTGGCACACTTTTCGTACTGTGCCGTCTAGGCTTAACACTTCACGACATCTCCGTCCGTAAATAAGTTCGCCTACCTTTCTGAGCCGAGTGAAAGACCGACCACCTTGGAGGATCGCCGGGTTGATGTCCGGGCGTTGAGCGGGGGTTTGATCTTGAAACGACGGGGCTGTTGTTGTAGGAGCTGTGCTCACTAGCCAAGCTGTCAAATACCAGTTACGGCTTATGCGACTGGCATTTATCCTCTGCAATTCTTCAAATTCGAAAGCCGATTATCTCTTTCTTCTCGTCCGGAACCTATCCGAAGTCGATCTTACCACTGGATCTTCGTTGTCTTGATTCTTGCGGAGCCCGTGGCCATGCTAGAGAAGATTCCCGCTTGGCTGAGGGGCGTCGTGCTAGTAGCCCCTTGGGTGGTTTACCTGGCGGTGTGCGATGTGGCCCTGTCTCTTCTCCTGTTGGTGAAGATATTCGCGCCGGATTTCGTCTACCGCGTGTCTTCTCGCATTGCATACTCTGTCTGGAAGTGGATCCAGGTTATCTTTGAGGATTGCAACGGTGCTCAAATTACGTTTTCAGGAGACCGTCTACCGAAGAAGGAGTCGGCTGTTGTCATCTCGAATCATGTTACGTGGGCCGACTTTTACATGATCCAGGCCATGGCCCTGCGCTCGGGCATGCTGGGGCAATGCCGATGGTTTGCGAAGATCCAACTCCGATGGGTTCCCTTTCTGGGTTGGGGCCTGTGGGCAATGGGCATGCCGATGGTGAGCCGGAATTGGATGCGAGACCAGCTCGAGCTACAGCGCGTGTTTGGCGGAATCGTGCATAGGAAGTGGCCCATGTGTAAGTGCCGGCTCCCATTATCCTGTCGGAGACGACGTCAACTGTACCACTGACAAGTCCATCTGCAGGGCTGATAAGTTTCAGCGAGGCTACACGGTTCACACCAACAAAGTACGAGGAATCCAGGATTTGGTGTAAACGGAATGGCCGACCACAGCCCTTGCATCTACTCTACCCCCGTACTAAGGGGTTTGTCACCACCGTGCAGCAATTGAGAAAAGCACCGCATGTGAAGGCAGTGTATGACTTCACCGTTGCGTATCAGCACAAGGACAAGTTTCACGTGGCTCCGAATATGTGGGAGACTTTGAAGCTACCAAATCTTAGCCGTTCTCAAGCATACAAATTCCGCATTCATGTGCGGCGTTTCCCTCTCGAGGATCTCCCCTATACGGATGAAGAACTGGCAAACTGGTTAGAGCAGCGGTGGGTTGAAAAGGGAGAGTGGCTCGACGGTATGAAGACCGAATGGTCCGCGAGTTGAGTGCTGGCGGTGGATATGTAGCATGTGACGCAGGTAGTCATCTAGACATTGATAGTTTGAGGTGGTAGATCTAGGGTGCTGTGATAATATAAGAATATTAGGGAGAGCCGCACTACAGGAGCTAAGGACGTTGGAGCGC
Source organism: Hypoxylon crocopeplum (assembly GCA_022578875.1). NCBI lineage: Eukaryota > Fungi > Ascomycota > Sordariomycetes > Xylariales > Hypoxylaceae > Hypoxylon > Hypoxylon crocopeplum. The sequence goes on from MU399580.1 coordinate 422,537, forward strand.
GCCTTGGCATCGTTCGCCGACTGCCCGTTGTATGGTACCGTTTTGATAGCTAGAAGCGTTTTGCCTAAAGTCAACATCGTCTAAATCACTTGCGTCACAAGCGTGCTAAACGATATCTCATGCTGTCTTGCTGCAAGGAGTTATCGTGCATCCCTAAGGCTTGCTCGTTCCAAGTAACACCCATCGCTGCACCAATAATCGTAAGCAGATGCAGCCGACGGATCTAGAGTCTAGACCGTCACCTACATCATGAGACACGGGTATTATACTAAACTACCTTAGGTAAGAGATCATTGAACGAAAGGGATATCTTCGAACTTGGAGTATATCTTGAGGTGAGGTGCGTGTTTTCTCTGCTCTGCTGCATCATTACGACCTTGTCAAGTCGTTCGAAAGGACCAGGACACTGTAATCTCCGATGGCATAAAAAGTCTCGGTGAGTTGATGATGGTGATAGGTTTGACATCATTCGCTTAGAGCGAGGTTTGCGTAGCATCAACTACGAGACGCCACCACACCCCATGGGCCGGTATGCATTAAATCGCCATCTCGAGGAACTTTATCAATCGAGCTAATGATGGACTCGTTACGCAAGGCGCGATGCGACCGGATGGTGTAAAGTACACAAGTAGTATATAGATTGCTGTCGTAGATCGCGGAACGAGCTAAGTGACCATGGCGAGTGGTTGGCAGAGCTCTGCGAGGTGAACGGGTGGATACAAGTGTTATGGATGGAGATTGGCTGGGTATCCCCTGATATGTGAGCGTGCCTACTGCAGGCTGGCTTCAGCCGTTGCATTGGAGAGCACGTTAGACTTGGAGAACTATGTGATGGTGGGCGGTGGGGTGATGGCTGTGACGATATTGCGCAATGCGAACGGTTTCAGCGGCGCTCAAGATCGCTCGATATCTAGTCGTGCCACCTTCTCCTTGTACTGTATATCTCGAAATGGGTTCCGCAGGATTGTGAAGCATTTGTGCGGCTTAAGGGTTTCTGGCCGTGTTGGCTGACGCAGCACGCAGTCTCCCCCACGTCCTTACTCCGGGATGCGAATAGGAGATGTCTCCGGATGGACATAGAGACTCCTCACATGGACTCGACGACGAAAGAACCCCTCTGCGGATTCAACCTTCAATCGGGAGGCGAGCCGGGGTTCGAAGCCCATCGACTGATGTCTCGTTGTGAGTGCTTAGTAACATACGTACGTACTATACGGACGCGGCATCTTCATAGGTCTTCAAGGGAGGCCGGGTATGAGCGCTGCCAGCTTGATTCCCGATCTAAAGGAAGGTGTGTATGTATGTTTGCTACTATAGTAAGTCGGTATTATATCCCAGGAGGAGATGACTGCATGAACAACGGTAATAAAGACGAAGCCATCGTCTTCGTAGGACACAGCGTTGACGTAGGAATGTCCCCTTGGTGTGGGCAATGGTTTGTATGGCTCACACGAGTAAACATTGCCCAAGACAGATGGAGATGCCCATGGATTGGGTTGGCTGCAAGCAAGGATCACTGGACCCATGTTCGTTGCCGCTCATTTGCTGACAGCATCAACCGACAACCAGCTAGAGATGGCGTCGGAGTAGACTAGTTGGTCCGCTGCATGGGAATACCTGACACCGGGAGACCCAAGATCTATCTGTCCCGTAGCGCGGGATGGGAGGACATGTCTGGCCTGGTCCTTGTCTCTAGAGTTAGATTTTCGATATAGTATAGTAATCGTCGTGACTTGTGACTTGTTGAATATTCATATATATGATATGATCAGCTATATGACGCGACGAAGAATTTGGCGAGAAGAATGGAAGCAAGAAAAGAAACGGGACGGAAATTTCATGGAATGTTTGTAAAACACTAGTAGGACCGCTGACAGCCTATAAACGAACCCTGTCGTCCACAGGGAAGGTATTCCGCATGACACTTGATAGAGCGCTAAACCTTAGCAGAATTATACCGGAGCTAGGTATGTACGCCCCCCTAACTCTATCAATAAGCCCTGCAAGTGGGTATAAGAGTGCATCTAGGAGAGGTTATGCGAGTATCAGGGGTAGGAGAAAAATACATGTAGAAGAAAGGGAGCCCTGTTCCCCCGCTCTGGGCCTGGTCTCCAGGGCTGCTTTTACAGTGTCAGTTGCGATTCCGTGGTTACCAAAACACTGTTTACCTAATACATACCTACAGTACATGAGGTAGGTACTTTTCTCTTTATTAACTGCACCCAATGACCGCAGCGGACTGCAGTGACTGACTGACTCTTTTCCTTTACGCGCCGCCCCAAAGAGGAAGAAAGTATATGGTAATAAACGAAGCCGCGCTGCCATAGTTATATCCACTCCGGGTCAAAATCATTGCCAGGTGCCGGTGCTTCTTACAACCTTGGAACTTCACCTTCCCGTTAGGTACAACTCTTTTCTTGCTCCCCAAAACAGAGAGGCCCTTGCATGTTGGTCGTCCTCAAAATATTAGTCGAAATTGATTCTTATCCTCGAATCTTTCCGTAATAGGCCTCGTGCTCTTTCAAGATTGCCTCTCTCGTCGCCCCCTCAGTAAGCCACACGCCGTCTCGATACCTCCCCTTTGTCAACCATAAGACCGGATCGCGATAAGTGCTCAAGTGCGTTGGCGGGCTCCCGTGTGAGCTGAGAGGCTCGTCCTCAACAGTCAACAAGGACTGAATCTTTCTTGCTTCAACCGAGTGACCTTGACCAACTACGTACTCACGTCACTCACCGTCATGTCTCGGGTTCTCGCAGGCTTCTGACTCTGGCTCTCTGCCAGACAACTTGGCTTTGCATGAGGTCGATCTTGACCGAGAACCAAATTCTTTACTATACGCCAACGCTGCTCTCCCCTCCGGACGCGTTTGCGCCCTTAGCAAACTACCGATAGCTTTGTCTCCGTCCGACAGACTCCCTCCTCGATGCCACGGTTGCAATTGAGTACCGTGCCCGTCTCGTTTCAACAATGGATGAGGATACTGGTAGATTGGCCCCTCCGGCTGTCACCTCGCTCCGCGCGCAGGCTATCGGCCGTTCAATGGAGAGATCTTTGAGTGCAGGCATTAAGGAAGAGCGTGAGGAACTCCGCGAGGCTGCAGAACAGACTTTGAACGTTATCGTCGATCTCAACCTCGATGGCTCGATCCGGTGGGTTAGCCCGTCGTGGGTCGATGTTATTGGGACAGAACCGCAGTCCGTCGAGGGGACATTGGTTGCCGATTTGATCGTAAGCGAGGACAAGTCGGCGTTTGCCGAGGCTATCGATTCCATGAAGCAGGACGATTCACGTAGCCAGTATATCCGGTTCACCGTCTATCTAGGGCCGCTGTCAAAATTATACCCTACCGACCTAAGTGAGGAGCCTGAGGAGCCTGAGGGTGTCGAGGCTGGCCCTGCCACGGTCGAGCTCGAGGCCCAGGGAATCATGGTCTACGATCGTACTACCGGAGGGGAAAGTCATGTAAGGAATCCCGAGCCTTCGTTTCTCGCTCAACAAGAACTACCAACTGACGTTTTAGACCATGTGGATGATACGGCCGTGGATTGCACCTCGAGAGATTAAGATTGACCTCGCACCATTGCTCGTAGATTCTCTCGGATCAGGTGCTGAGGTTCTCGCTAGTTATCTTACTCAACTGGCCGAATCTGGAAACGAGGACCCTGCCAATCATCCCCCGCCGTTACCAGTTCTCTGCCGCATTTGCGAACGGCACATCCCCCCTTGGTGGTTCGAGAAACATACGGATTTATGTCTCCAGGAGCATCGAGCTGAGATGGATGTCCAGATGGCCCAGGAAAATCTGACTGAACACAGGCACGCTATCGTCAAAGTGCTAGACGCGTTGGAAGCCCGCAAGAGTCGCACTCTCTCGGGAGAACCGGGATCGCTTCCTGTTGCTGAATACAAGGGCTTACCAATCGGACCATCTTCTAGCACCTCTTCTCCAGGGGCAGCATCGCCCACACCTTCGTCGAGGGATCGGTCAACGGGCTTTGGTCATTCTCGCTCTAGATCGTTTGCGGTACGGCGTCCCCAGGCTCGCATTGTTGAGCTGCTACTGGATCTCTGTGACACTGCGATCGAAGTAAGCACTCCCGCGATTAAAGAGTCCTCGTCACAAGCTACCGGCGAGTTTCGCACTCAGTCGCCGCAGTCAGAGTCTCGAATATCACAGGTGCTCCAATGGCAGTCCCCCGGTTCAAATACCCTTGAGCAAGAGCAAGGCCTGGCTTTGCTATGCGCCGAAACCGAGAAGGTTGCTAAGGAGAAGGTCGAGGCCGTGTTTCGGCATAGACGAATCATTGAGTACGCAGAAAGGATTCGAATTGAATTCACCGTCATCGTGGAGAATTGTATAGATGACGCGATGCGTAAGGCAGCTCGTATCGCGGCTGGTCGTTTAAGTGACTCAACCGAGGATGAAGAAGAGGAGGTCGGCGAAGACGACGAGGACATTGAAGAAACTCTAGTAGTACAAGAAGAACCCACGTTCGCTGGGTCTCTCGATACCCCTTCCTCGTTAGCCCTTGCTCTGCGGAATGTGGAATTAGGCGATGCGGAAGACAAGAGGCGTCCGTCTTCCGTTATCGAATCTACAAGGTCGAGTAGCCCCAGGGAATGCCCGACGCCGAAGTCCCATCGCGAAGTGTTGGGTGCCGTCAGCCAGCCTCGAGATTCTCGTCGAGGGTCCACGCTACTCGAAAATGATGCCGGAGACAGCGATGGGAGCGCCAGGTCTACTTCTGTAGCTCGTCAGCCACACCGGACTGACTCGCCAATGTCCGATTTGGGTAGTTTGCGGCGTGCTACTAGCTCACGTCAACATCATAGGCGAAGTCTCATCTTGGCCGGTACATCGTCACCTCACCGTCAAGAGTCTCCTTCCAGAGGCACCCAACCGTCGTCGCCTCTCCGGATACACAAGCCTCGTAATCTTCCACTTTCACAGGAGGGGGTTATCTCTCCAGAGGCGTCTCCTATGCTTCCTAGCAGCGAATTCAGCTCTCCGGTCATCATTCCGCACCACCGTCGACAGTCATCAGCAGCTTTATCGGAATTTCAAAATCGGGCGCCCACATCCCCTCGCTTGAATGCCGCTAACCACCCTCCGATGGCACGCGCTGTCCCCCCTTCTATTAAGGACTTCGAGATCATCAAGCCAATCAGCAAGGGTGCCTTTGGAAGCGTGTATCTGTCAAAGAAGAAATCCACTGGCGAGTATTTCGCGATTAAGGTCTTGAAGAAGGCGGACATGGTTGCCAAAAATCAAGTCACCAATGTCAAAGCCGAACGAGCGATCATGATGTGGCAGGGGGAAAGCGAGTTTGTTGCAAAGCTATATTGGACATTCTCTAGCAAGGATTACTTGTACCTTGTCATGGAGTATCTGAATGGCGGCGACTGCGCTTCGCTCATCAAAGTTCTCGGGGGGTTGCCAGAGGATTGGGTGAAGAAGTATCTCGGGGAAGTCATTCTCGGAGTAGAACATCTACACGATCGAGGCATCATCCACCGTGATCTAAAGCCAGATAATCTGCTTATCGATCAAAAAGGCCACCTCAAACTGACCGACTTTGGCCTGTCACGGATGGGACTGATTGGCCGGCAGAAGAGAGCTCTTAATAGTGGAACTGCTGAGCCTACTCCGGACCTGCTCAAAACAGGTCCTTTTGTCCGTTCGGCGTCTGTCGCATCATCGCGGTCGACCTCCCTCGACTTCCACGGTAGCCAGCATTCTCCCGCTACAACGCCCCAGATTACTCCGGATAATGGAGTTGGACAACCGTCATATTTCAATCTCTCGCAGATTCAGCAAGAGCCACGCCGTATCTCTGGCCAGCGCAGTGACAGCGGTGGAAGCGAAACGCTAACGCATATGATGGCCAACTTCTCTTTAAACGACCCTCAGCCTAGTCAGCCCAGCGTACGATCTGTACCTGAAGATGGGAGCGACGGCGGCCACGCTTCGCCTGATCTCGCCTCCCTCCAAAAGACCAACAGCCAGAATAGTGGAATACACAGGAACACGCCGCCTCAGTCGAGTATGATGCCTCCTCCCATGGCTCTCTTCGACCCTGAAGACACCAACCGTAGATTCGTGGGGACTCCCGACTACCTTGCCCCTGAAACCATTAAAGGTGCTAGACAGGACGAGACTAGTGACTGGTGGTCTGTTGGTTGCATCATGTTCGAATTTCTCTACGGGTACCCTCCTTTCCACGCCACCGAGGCGGATCAGGTCTTCGAGAATATACTCGCTCGAAAGATCATGTGGCCGGATGAGCCGGATGACGTTTCGCTCGAGGCGAAGGATGTCATGAACACACTCCTCTGCATTGATCCTCAACAGAGACTGGGTGCCAACCGCGAGGACAAGTATGCTTCCGGTGGAGAAGAGATTAGGAACCATCCTTGGTTTGCAGGCGTGAATTGGGACACACTGCTGCAAGACGACGCGCAATTCGTTCCTCAACCAGAAAATCCTGAGGATACGGAGTACTTCGATGCTCGCGGTGCTACTCTGCAGTCTTTCACCGAAGAGATGGAAGACCAAGTGTCACCTCCGTCCGTTCCCACGCCAGATTATACTGATCGCCCGCATGATGCCTTGTCGCGTGTTCGTTCCCAAGTTCAGGTCAATCAGATCAAACGGGGGCTGATGCCGTTGCACATACCTCCCCACATTCGAGATCTGAAGAGCCGTCGCCTTAGTGAGCCGATGGCTGCGGACGATTTCGGATCCTTTGCTTTTAAGAATCTCACAGTTCTTGATAAAGCCAACAAGGACGTCGTTCAGCAGTTGAAGGCCCAAGCAATGGCGGCGCAGAACAGATCCGGGACGAGTCCGGGCGGGAATAACCCCACGTCTCCAGCTCCTTTGCTTGAAGGTAGTCCGGTTTTGACTATGCCCGTCCAGCGTAACCTATCTAATGCAAAGGCGTCGGCGTCGCAACGTCCCGCGTCACCATCTGCCGCTAGCCACACCAATTCGTCTCCCAGCCGTGCTTCACAGCCGTCTTCACCTCTACTTGTGTCTTTCCACACAGGCCAAGGAGCCGAAAGTCGCAGGAAAGCCTCGAGTAATTCTTCTAGTCTCTCCCAGCAGTCTGGATCCGGCTCCTTGCAGCCCGGGAGCTTTTTTGATGTGCCCCGACCCCCTCCAAGTCTTCAAAAGTCTGTAAGCGCTGCAGCTGCGTCTCCCGTGAAGGGCAAGGGTATACCGCCTCCATTACCACTCTCTCCGCAGAAAGCAATAGGAACTCCTAGGCAGGCGAGTGGGTCTTCGACACGATCCCGATCGCTGACCGTGGGCTCTCAAGAAGGTAGTCCCGTAGCGACTGATCTTCTTGCGCATCACCGCAACCGTCGGAGTCAAGTTTTTGATATGTCTCCTTCATCTTCAGACAACGAGGGCGAGAGGGCAAACGCTCTTCTCAAAGTCCAGCGACGTCGTCAGTCGTCTCGCCGGATGTCGGCTATTCTGCTCGATAGCCCGACATTCCGTTCTTTGGATGTTCTAATCTGCGAGGACCACCCAGTTTCCCGAATGGTTATGGAGAAATTGCTCGAGAAGCTTCGGTGCCGCACCATTTCCGCATCAACCGGCTCGGAAGGAGTCCGATACGCCCTAGGTGAAATAAAATTTGACATCATCTTCACCGAGTTCAAACTGCCCGAGGTAAGCGGAACGGACGTTGCGCGCATGGTTCGCGAAATCAAGAATGTCAACGCCCACACACCGATCGTCGCAATAACTGCTTACCTGAAGGAGCTTCAAGCTCCGCATTACTTTGACTCTCTCATTGAGAAACCTATCAGCTCCTCTAAACTGGTAGAGGTGCTCTCTAATCTCTGCCAATGGAAGCCACCTATACCCGGCCAAGAACAGTCCATATCAATTCCCAACCCTATTTCTGGCGCGAAACTGCACAATGCACGCTTGGAAGACAGTCCTACCTCAAACTCATCAGGATATGCTCACCCAACAAGCAGTAGTTTCAGGGGTTCTAGCAGGGAAGACTCTATAAGCTCTAGTTTGTTTGGGGACTCGGAGTCTGCAACTACTGATGAGATCCCCGTGGTGGTTAGTCGCAAAGCCACAGGCGACTGGGGAGAAGAGTCCGGCCTTGGTATTAGTAATGAAGAAGCAGTTTCGAGTTCCGGGGGAGCATCAAAGATGCCTATTCAACTTATTTCTTCACAGTCCGCTCCAGCCCAAATGGAACCACCTAGAATGCCTGTTCCCCAACGGTCCCTGGAGAAGCTTCGATCGAGGCGCGAACATCTTGAGAAGAAGCGACACGAAGGCATTGACTCGGCGGATGATGAAGATGATGAACTTGGTACACACCGAGACCGCGGTTTCCGGGGCAAGCAACCAACCCCTAGTTCAAAGCTCGGAATTGAAATGATGAGGGCAAACAGCCACGATAGTGTTGCCGTTTCATCATGCGATACCACGCCAGAAACCGTAACTCAGGTAGTCACTCCGGCAAGAGAAAACGACGTCTCACCACTTTCGGGTGCTAGACCGCCATCCAAGGCCTCATTGCGGACACCACCGGAAGCGTCGCCGACCTTTGATACGAGAACTGTTGAAGAAGGTTCTGACAAAACACCACAACCGACAACCGCTGCACAGGACGAGGCGGTTGAACAGCCAACACCACGGCCACCCATGAAATATTCCGAGACTGCTTTTCGAACGAATTGACGTTGATGTCCAAGTTTGGGCTCAACCACGCTTATCGCTATAGCTAGGCGTATCTACCACACTACGATCGTTTTATAAGTGTTGCACACAGCATGGCGTTTACTGGATCGGGGTGCTGTTAATGCATTTTATTTCCTTTGTGAAGGGTCGGATAGCAACGGAGTTTAGGACTTCTCGAGGAAACGGGACCTGAAGGTGGCCAAAAGATGTCCCGAACAGAAATGGGGTGGATCAGTCGTCGCATTTACACCGATTTTGGGTTTTGGTCGCATTGTTGTATTGTCCTGAACACCACCTGCTCGTCCATCGAAAGGATAGAGCAGCCTTGGTGCTTCAAGATGTACAATCTTCACCTCGTTCCTTTCTATTTCACCTCTTGATCCGACTGACTGTACCGGCGCCTGCTCTATTCATGTACGAGTATGATGCGAAGGGGCAGGGCAGCACCGCAGATGTAAGATCGGCCATCGTGGTAACCAGAAGAAGAAAAAAAAGAAAGAATTTGACCTGGATTTTCTTCCGTGTGGCTTTGGCTTAGCTAGTTCTACGGTTTAACAGATTCTTGAGTGAGGCAGCTTCAGCTCATAACTTAGCTCGTTAGAGAACAAAATGTAGGACAAATACAAAAATTTACAGACTGGATATTCATTCGTTGTCAGTCGCCGATGGTGTTTAGAGGATACGATGAGGCAAGTTCTTGTGACGTGACTGCTGTTTGAAGATTGCTCGATATATCACACTCAACAGTGTTGATAGACTGAGAAAGCAAGCTTTTGATGACGTGTTAGTATTATTCGTAGTTATGACAATGCTGTGACGATAATCTTCCAGCACGTTTGTGAGGCTGTATTTGCCTGAAGATATGACTAGAATGTATATTTAAGAGTACATTCTTCAACTTCGTTCAAAGACTTACTACGCCAACTCTAGAACTCCTTCACTTTGTTAAACTCATCTCCCAGGTTTTTATTATATATATATTAAAACAAAATTATATAGTCGAAACGCAACTCCCCACCAGCTGTTTATACAGCCTATGAATTTCATAACTTATTAACTGTAACTCGTCTAACAGGTGAACACCATATCAACCCGACCGATCCTATGGACATTACCTACCGGTAATTATGTACTTCTTACCCATCATCACGTCTATTTAAGACGGCCCCTATCGACGGAGTCACACGCCCGCCCGGCGTGTAGTAGTCGCATTATAAATTATCTGTTGGCAGGAATGACGATCAACGAGATATCAAAAGTGATTATTACCACAGATCCCGTCAACCGTTCCGCACAGCAAACGGAAAGCTTCGGATGCGTAGCAAAACCGACCATTTCAATCCTAACCTGGACGATCCCGAATAGAACATACAAGTAAGAGACAGCAAAACCCTCACTTTCACTGCCGTCTATTGTTTCATCGATCGTATCGACTCCTTCCTGCCAAATAGGGTACTAATCGATGAGTCAATTGAATTAGACAAGATGCTCTGCCACGTCTACAGTGACCTCGACCTCTGGCGAATGGGCCTGGAGGTGATGCCTCCAGCGATATACGCTACTGAGGCCGCCTTGAAGGAGGTACGGGCCGTCACGGCTATGACGAAGATGATATTCCGCACTGCTGTTCCGCCCTCCTATAGACTCCACATTCACAATCAACGCTAACCTTAATGAAAGAGATCGAAATGAGGCTACAAAGGGTTAAGTGATGATTGTGTGGTTGAGGGCCGTAGCAAGGCTACGAGTAGAGAAAGAGGGAGAGAGTTGACTATACGGGCTCCACGATGGAGTCTTAAGCAATGACGGTAGCGTCGTAAGACGGGTTATTCTCACACAGTAGTAGGCTAGGGGTAGGCAGACACCGACGTACATCGTCCTCGTAGTAGCCCCTCCACACGTCCATGCCGAGAGAACAAGGAGAAAGAAGCGCTGTTGGGTTTTGGCAAAGCATAGTAATCCATATTCGAACCAACCATCTACACCAGCCTGCCGGAGGATCACAAGGCTACCTACTCTGCTTCCGCTACGCAGCCCCGGAATATCGAAAGGAACCGATTGAAGTCATCCTGAGAGGGTATTCTTGGCCGTCGGAGCGGCACTCGCTCACACCCACGTGCCTTGGCAACTCTTTGAGCTACAATCCTATCGACCTGTTCACATGACTCACTTCGCTGTCCCTGCCATGGGTTTCAAATGAAGTTGACAGGCATCTCGAATCCGTTGGGCTTTAGTAGCGCGAAACGACCGAGAAGCAAGAGGAAGCGCAAGGGCGGTGATGGATACTCGTTAACGGTCCTGAGGTAGCACTTGGTCCCGAGCATGGGATTAAGAGGTACTCTCGGCAATCATGGTTTATTGATGTGGTATACTACGCGGTGTCATGGACGGACCTACCAGCAGCGTGCCTAACCATCCCTGCGACCAAGGCGTACGAGTACGTTTCGTCTCGTGCAGTGGAGGACTTCGAGCATGAGGCATTGCTTGAAAGAGACAAGGCCGAAAGACAAGAGGCCGAAAGACAAGATGCCCGGAAGAAACGGAAGGCAGAGGCAATAGAAAAGGAGGATAAGAAGACTAAACTTACGAATGAGACGAATACGACGAATACTCCCACGACGTGAGAGGACTGATCTGTGACGCATCTCATGATAATGAGAGCCATCTGCTGTATATTTAGTACATAAAACGAAGTTAATGGAATGATAGGATGTCCTTAAGGCTATAGTCTTGCGTTAAGATTCATCATGTCTAGGTAGTCTACTGTCTATCGGCATGGTTGCACTAAGGAGGGAGACTGATGGTTAGATCGTCGTAGTATATGGTAGTTCACGGAGGTAGTCGACCGTCAGGGAGGTGCTGGCTGGGACCTATGTGTCTATTCGTCTCTACTGTCCTGACCCCATTCCCTTGTCCTCCGTCTAGGGGTTCCTTTTGTATATATGGTAAGCAATAATGCAATGCCTCGAGAACTCCGAGCCCGGTGATGATGTATGTTTTGTACACTCCACACCTCTATATGCTGCTGAACCTCATGCCTTCTCTCGTTCTATATTCATGTTTCGTGTAAGCCTTGGCGACCGATCGACTGGGGCGTCTATTCTAGTAGAGCGGAAGGCCAGGGAAATAAAACGGATCGCTGCGGAGATCCTTGGAAGAAGCAGAGCCCGTTGAGCCAGCGCTTGATGTAAAGCTTCGGCGGTAGTGCCGAGCGACCCGCGGACTGCTCTCTGGGCCACTCGACATCGACCTCGAGCGACACGTGCTTATGGATGTCGCCCAGAGCGTTCTTCTTGGCCGGGCGCGTGGACGTGAAGACGTAGCTGGGTACGGACTCGTCCCAGTCGTCGTCCTTGTCGCTGACGAAGACGGCGCGGTAAGGGCTCTCTCCGTTTTCGTATCTGGGATGCACGAGGCATCCCAGGCGAAGGACCTTTCCCTCTTCCAGAGCGTCTTCCACCTCGTTAGCCATCCACTCCTTCCATTCCCAAAGGCGCAGGCGGTGCTTGTCTTCGGTAGGGACAGGCATGTATTCGTAAGTTAACTGTAGTAGAAGATATGCGAGATCCGAATATGCGGCCCCGTATTTTCTGTATTGGAGGTCCGTGGCAAACCTGCTAATGGGTGTCAAGGTGCAGAATTTCATCTGTTTTAACGGTTCCGAGCGTATCACTTTGCCTAGTCTCCAGAGGTGGCCTTTTGTCTTTGTGCCTTCCGCGGTGAGTTTGGGATCTACGAAGCGGCAACTCTTGATGAAGGTAAGTCCCTCGTCGATAGGAGGACGAAAGCTGCTGAGAGATTGCTTGGTGAGGTATTCGAAGATGTTATCGCCGAGCGTACCTCGGTTGGGTTGCTTGGGGTTGTTTTCTATGATCTCGCCGTTCAAGAGGTATAGAGCAAGAATAGATAGGCTGAGACTGCTGCTGTCGCAGTTTAGAGAATTCGTATCCAGGCGCGTGCTGTACCCGGAACAGTTTGCAGCGATGGCAAGACGGTCGGATTCTAATGTGATTCCTCTTGCTGCTATATCAGAGAGGATGGTCGGAGACATAGAACGCGATACAGACCGGAGGCCTGTAGGCGAAGACTCCTCGCTGAGAAGTACATTGTATTTTGCGGCTGTCTTGAGGATCCTATCACAAGTGTCCTTGTTCTCCGACTTCTCCCGATACGAGAGGCAGAACTCGGTGGCTCTCTTTCTGAAATCTATGGATTTTATACAAACCTCGCCATCAACGTCGCCTAGGCGGGGATGACCTCGGTAGTCCCTCGCAGATTGCTTAGGTATTTCTAAGCCCCGATGATGTGGGATAAGTAACATCATGCGGGTAGAAGCTTTATAATCTTCCTGGAACGTCCAGGCCCGCGTCCACCATAGGTTGGACGTGATATCATTTATGAGATCTAATGTGGCCGGCTCGTCCTCGGTACTGACTTCGCCGCACATGAGATTAGTAAGTAGATCGAGCTCTTCCACAGTCTCGATGGCACGCGTAAGGAGGGCAATTGGCTTCCTGCTCAGACTATACACCAGGTGCATGCTCTGGATTGCTGCCTCCTGCTCCGCCTCGTCCTCCTGGTCGACGCATTCACGGTCGATCCAGATGTCTTCGCAGTCCACGTGCTCAGCGTAGTTGAGCACTCGGTCCCAGACTACGTTTCTCACGTCGCTGGTTAGCGCAGGCTCGCCAGTCCTACGCGACTCAATAAGGTAACGCCCTACCGTGTCCTCCTCGGCATCTTCCTCTTCCTCTGAGGCCTGCCAAGTGTACGACACGGCGACATAATTCCTTCCACCCTCCGTATCCGACACAGGATCAAGGTACCTTCTCCTGAGCAGCTGCGTCTCACCAGCGGCTACGCTGCCATTTGACATGCGCCTTCGCTTGCCGCTAGGCTCCTCACTGTCCCCGGCTAGGTAGAGACATTCGAGGGACTTGAGCCAATTTTCCCTTGTGACGGCGTGTTTCTGGATGTCTAGTATGGAAGAGATGATGGATTCGGAATTCTGATCTCGGATTTGGCTAAGGGGAAGCGAGGTGTCTTTGACGACGCCATAAGTCTTGGACATGCTTATTAGTGATATCTTGGCCGCCCAAACCTAAGATTGACTATGCTGATAGAAACCGACGGGTATGCATAGTATTGGGAAATTTGGTGATTTCGAAGGATCAATCAATTCTGCCGTTTGACATGGAAATTCAATTGCCGAGGCCGTTTGAGTGCTAACGCCAACTAGCCTAGCTTGACTTTCACCGCCCTGACCGCCTACTAAGCCTGGCACTGGCATACTCCAGGGCTATTCCTGGTAACGCTAGTGATATTTTAAGCATAGCTGGTTTCAACCTGTGGATATCACGTGGCAATGTTTCGGAGTTATCAAGGCCTTGGTACCGTACCTAAGTACTTCATGATTAAATCGATGCATAACAGTCCTCTATCACCGAATAATCACTCTAATCACTAAGTTAAGCAGATTGTTCAGAGATTAAACCGAATTGGGAGTTCGAGAAAGACAGCTTCCTTGAATGACTTGTTTAACCTCATCTAATCGGTGATTGGCTACTCCGATAAAGTCTGTCCGATCATATTTGAACCGTCGATCCTGTGCCGATTCAACTCTGTGGATCTAGTCTAGATCTAGAACTTGTATGCCTCTCTTGTCGACATCAATTTGTCCAACTGTTCGATTAAGCCTCTCTGTGTCTTACTTACCTATTTTTCTATATTTAATCGATTTTAAGAAGGTACTCGCTGTAATGCACAATCCCTGTTATCGGTATAGATGCAGGTCATCATCGTCGGAGCGGGTCTCAGCGGCCTTAGCACTGCCATTGCCCTACGCAAATTCATCTCTGCCAGTCAGTCTCTCGAGATTGAAATCTATGGCAACATAAACTCGGGCACTGGTCAGGCAACGGAGCAAGCGACCCCGCAGGCCAGCACAAGTAGACTCGGCGCCGGGTTGGGGCTCCAGGCGAACGGAATTCATGTTCTAAACGACCTCGATCCGACACTGAAGCAGAAGATTTATGCTGCCGGCTTCCCGTGCAAGCACTACACGTGGAAGACAGCTGGCGATTGGTTGTTAGGGCGTGACTACTCTGATGTCCTACCTATTTCGCGGCCCTTTCTCATCAACTGTCTCTAGGATACGCTCCTAGAAGGCTCCGTGATCTATAAGAAGGTAGCTAGGGTGATTACGCAACAGGGACAGAAGCCTGTAGTCCAGTTCGAAGATGAATCGCTAGACGAGACGGCAGATCTAGTTGTTGGCGCGGACGAGATTCGTAGTACTATCCGTCGTGACTTGTTTGGTGAGGATGAGAAGTACCAACCTAAATACGCGTAAGTCCTAGATACATGTAAGTTGACAGCGCTATTAGCCCAGGTCTAATGGTGTATAGCGGTATCTGCGCGGGAGGGGGGGTGCTCGACGTGCCCTTGCCAAAGCATCTTGTTGACAACCCCACTATGCTCTTCTTCATGGAATCGACGGGAGTCTTTGGCTACACCGGCCTTACTCAGTCCGATAAGAATAAGCTTCTTTACTGGTCCGTCTACGAGACGGACCTGCCCGGAAGGGGCCTCAAGCTGGATCATGGCCTGATGATCCAGCAGCTCACGCGGACGTCACGGAGACTGGACAGATCCATTAATTGGTCAATGCTTGGCCAAAGCAAATCTTGACAACATCTACCCGATCTTCGTCATACCCGATCTGCCGTATTGGGGTCGCGACGGCTGCGTGCTCGTGGGCGACGCGGCGCACGCGTTACCTCCGAAGAGCGGCCAAGGCGTAAGTCAGGCCTTCGAGGACGGAGAGGCATTGCCGCTGCTTCTAGCCGGCTACCTTGAGAAGGGATACAGCTAAGAGGACGCCATCTCGCGGTCGATCTCTGGATTGTTCGATGTTCGCGCCGACAGGGTTCGCCGTATCAAGGCGGAGGCGCTGCGGTTCAAAGACGCCAAGATGCCTATGTCGTGGCTGAAGACGGTCGGCTTATACATGACCCTATTCATACTGGTCCGGGTAAAGTATATCACGAGTTTTTTCAGCTGCGGTGAGTCCTGGAACTTGCGAGACGTGGTAAGTAAGTATCTAGCGCGTTAGGGTTCGGCCTGTTCGTCGATTTGTATCTGTATGACCATGTACTACTCCCTGGGTAGGTAATCTAGGGATACTCCTCTTATATAAACTAATGTCTTGCATAATCAAGCTCCTGATGTTCCGATTTAGTTGAGGGTTAGTGGTTCATGAAATGACACATGTTCCTGGGTAGGCCCATGTGTGTACTTAGGGATGTATGGTGAATCTTGATTGAGAGTTGACGGACCAGCTGTGATGCAGAGATGCAGAGAATAACGGGGGTTGATTGATGAATAAGATGACGTCATCATCGTCTTACAGGCAAGTACAGCATCGTTATTTAATACGAACATACATATATGTAGGCACTCACCGCTCAACTCATGGGCAGTAGTGCTCTTCTAGCCTTCAATTCTCATAACTTCATCATACAAAGTCATACTCATCCTGAAATCATCTCTCGACATTGGCTACTATTTCTTTATACTTGAAACAAAACACATTTCCGCAAGAAAAATGTCACCATCAGAACAAATGCCCAACAACGAGGCCGCGCAATCCAGTGGGCCGACGACCTCTCAGTCCGTCCAAACCACACAACCTATGGCTCTCCAAGCAATGGGTACGTCCGAATAGACCCTTTGCTTCATCTCCTTGAAAAGGCTTCATGATCTGCATTCGACAGCGACGATAAATCAACTCAACGAGATATTTTACTAACACTCACGACAGATCCGCAGCGTCCGCAGCCGGAGCAGTCGGATTTTGGGCATCTGCGCGGCGGGGATCGCAGCTCGCTGTGTCCCGGCCGTTTCTGCTTCTGCATCCCTTGCCCATTGCCTTGCGACTTTTGCATAATTTAAATGATTGGCTGTGTATTTCGTTCCGGTGTGGCAGTGGCTATTATGATAAGTTCGGTGCATGCGTTGGTTTGATGTCTAATGGTCTGGGTATGGCACTTCAACGCGTTGTAATGTCGAGCGGGAAACGAGTTTACTTGCAGGTTGTCTTGTATTTGATTTATTACCCTCCAGCTCAGGAGGTTTAAGACTCAAACTCGGTGTTTTTCGTACTACTTGCGGGTATAAACTAGGCCTTTCTTATGTGACTTCTACGGCGAAATTCGATCAATCAGAACCCCTAATTCTCGGTAGGTACTTGAAAGGAGAAGATATTCTGATGCGTGCCACACAATATTACATAAGCTACTTGCACCATCTTGGCAGGATCGTGGAGAAGAGGAGGTGAGCTTTTCCTTCTGTCAACGTTCGACCACACCATGCGCCTGTTGACTGCAAGGACATATGAAAATACGCGCGAGGCTGGCTTTACTGCTATTGCTTAAAACATCAACTAGAACTGCATCGAGAACTATATCCTTCACCTTCAGAATGACAGGAACCGGAGTCCCACCGCTTCCAACATTGAACTTCGATATTCACCCCGCAGTTTCATCCTTCGCCAAGTCACAACAGAGCTACTTGACCAAATACCCTGACACGCGGTATAATTATGTTGCGACTGGCGCCATCATCTTTAACATCGCGGACCCCTTAGTACCTCGCATCTTGCTGATACAACGAGCAGCTAGTGACAGCATGCCAAACCGCTGGGAGATTCCAGGCGGTGCTTGTGACGACGAGGATGAGAGCATCCTGTATGCTGTGGCAAGAGAGCTGTGGGAAGAGGCCGGCCTGAAGGCGAAAAAGATATCACGCTTGGTTGGCAATCCATACATCTTTTCCAGCAGATCGGGGAAGAGGATATGCAAATACAATTTCCTAGTGGAAGCGGAGACGAATTCCCAGGGTGGTTTCGATGTCACATTGGATCCAAGAGAGCATCAGCGATTCGTATGGGCAACGAAAGAGGATGTCGAGACCAAAAGATCAGCAGATCTCGATTTGGATTTTACAACTAAAGAGCTCCAAGATACCATTATAGAGGCCTTTAACGAAATAGAGAAGGAAACATAGGAACACGCCTGAAACCACCAGCCCAGAAACACCAGTGTTCACGATTTTAAGCAATCTCAAAGATCTTCTCCGAAGCTTCTCCTCGGCTGAGAATCTCCATGACCTCCCCATCCATGAATCCATGCACATAGCATTCTCCCACAAGCAAATACTGGTGGTCTTGCCAAGGCCGCAGACAGAACGGCATCTTCCCCCCGAACAGCACGCAAACAATGTCGCCCTCTTCCATAACCTTCGGCCCCAAGACGTAGTAGCCCTTCTCGGTCCTCGCAAACTTCCTATTCTTAGAAGCTCCATTAGCTGCCCGACTCCAATCCTCACCTTTATGCGCGCCTGCTGCTTCCGCAGCAAGTTGACGCAGCTTTGGGCAGACATCTGAGTTCGCTAAAGCATTGGTCAGGAACGTGGCGTGCTGCTGAAGCCACCTGGTCCTAGGAATATCGCGATATGCCTTGCCTTCCCGGGTGGCGATTTGCACGCAGGCATTGCTCACGGTTTGCATCAGAGCGAAGAGCGCTTCTTGGCCGTTCGGGTAGGTCTCGGTAAGATTGAACTGGTCTTTATGGCAAATGCCATGCCAAAGATGCTCGATGGCCAGCTCAGTCTCCTCGTGCATTAGCTTCGCGTGGAATTCCTTCGCTTCCAGTGGCCGGCTACACTGTACCACGGTATCGATCTCGACTCCGTGAATTTTAAGAATCGGAGGATCCCCGACAATCTCAAGCTTGGGGGACGAGGTACCATGAGCACGGTGTGCGTTCACGGGCTCCGATAGGATGAATGACTGGAAAGTTCTCCAATCTGGTACCCACGTCGGCAGCTTGTTTTCGTCAACAGTCTTCGTTTCAACATCTACCTCGGTTCTGGGTTTATTCCTTGACGATAGACTCATATGTTGCACAGCCGCCAACGAAATCAAAGCAGAACCAGTTTTCTCATCGTTTTCTCCCATTAACGCGCGTTTCGCAACATCGATGTAAATCTCGGTCACAGGTTTCTTGTAGTCGGCCTCAAGTGCTGCCAGCTGTCTATTCGGGGTCCGAATGGAGTAATGGCCTAGCCATGCAAATATACGATCCCGTTGGTCTGTGAGATGGAGATTCCGCGCTCTGTGCAGCTCATAGATGAAGTTGAACCGATTTTCATGATAACTCTCTGGATTTGGCTCGATGAACCGCTGGAAGACATATTTAATGTCCGAGGTGCGGACGTTTAGCTGGCTTCGGAGGTGGTGGTAATCCGTCATCTTTTCGCACACGCTGTGCAATACCATCCAGTCTATCTCTGATTGTCCCCAGAACATCGTGGCTGGGGCTTCGGTGCCGATTTCTTGTACAATCCAGCCTCGTTTGAACTGAGAAGAGTTAGCGATGCGATTCCTTGGGAGTACCTAGGTAGCGACGGATTGTTTAACCTACCCAGGGAAGATCGGTCAAATGGCTTAGGGCTCTCCACTCATCCTCTGATTGTTTCTTAATATCTTTAGTATACGCAATATGGAGCTTCTTGTGCTCCTCTGTGTCCTTAAACCGTCTATCCAGCTTATGAATAAACTGAAACGCAGATTTCGCGAGCTTCTCTTCGTCGAGACCAAGCCATACCAGAACATGGCTCGCATTCTTGAAGATAATACCCATAAAGACTACCTGCTTACTTCTCTCGACTTGATCTTCTTGGTTGATACATATCTGATCTACCCAGACCCGGCGCGCCCGATCGGGGAGTCGAAGTTGTTTCAATGCTCCATGAAGATTTCTAGTAAGCTCCAACGAGCTTTCGGAGTCTCCTTCACGAAGCAATACTGTGTATTCGGCGATACCCGATGGTCCAGGTTCACCCCAGACGTAGGAAAGCGCCTCGTAGAATCCAGCGTCGTCGATATTGACGAATTCTAGTCTTCCCCTAACCGGTTCATCGACCTTTCCTGGTTCTAGCAAGAACAGTCGAATGGACTGGTTATCCGAAATGATCTTGTATTGATATCTCGGTTGTTTTGCGGACATTGTGCCGAAGGGTGACTGGGAGATCCTGTCGACATTCGATAGCGACCTTTAACTTTAGAGAACTTGGATTCAGGAGGTAACAAATTGTAGGAACTTGGTATGAGGGAAATTAAGGCGGCGCTTCATTTTGAAAGATCTTGAAGGCATATCGCTCAGCCTCACTTATTTCTCCTGGGTGATTGTACATCAGCTGGGCGTTTTCGTAAGCCAGCTCGGGCGATGGACGGTCCAGCGGCTGGCGCCACAGCGTCTAATCAGAAAGGAATGCACCCATGATTGGGCGCGGAACTTGGGATGACTTGGATGCTTCCCATGTAAAAAGGATTGGGTGCCCAGGGTAGCATTTTAGATTATTGCTCGGACCATCGGCCTAGATGCAAAGCCTTTGAGTACCGGTATCTAGGAGGTAGTTTTTCTATTATTGATCAGAGCCCTGACTGTCAATTTATAGTGTCAAGTAGTTCCATTATGTAGTCCATCGCACGTCCTGGCCTAAGTTGACCCCGCCTATAGTTTTCTTCTTTAGGCGAGAATCAACTCTAGTACTAATTCCGGTAGAAGTGATATTGATATTACAGAAGGAAGATCTAATATTCCATGTCCCAGTCGCATGAACTACCTCCCATTACCTATCCAACACCAAGACCTCGCCATCCAGCTTGGGACCGTGAAATATTTGTCGTCCCGAGGAAAAGCTAGAAGATCAATCCACTGATAATAGGTAGCGTCAAAGACTTTGAAGATAATACGATCGAACTCTTCTAAATGCTGAAGCAACTCGGGGTAAGAAGGATCCTGCGCTAATTGCCACCTCCATCAAAAACAACCCAAAGATTCGAGAGTGCAACAGCAAAATTGTGTGTTTCATCTAGGTTTGTTCTCAGAAACAGGTGAGTGAACTCTTGAAGTTCAGGTATCGTATTGGAGCCCATAGGGAATCTCTTATTCAGGATGATAGCATTCATTAGCCTCACTCTCCATACCGTTAGGCCATCGTTCTTTGATCCTTTCAATCGCAGCCTGCCCATCCGAAGCCACCATTAGTCTAAACGCCTTGGCAGCGACGAATATTTCGAATAAAGCGAATTTATCCACTTGTACATCCTCTGCGACTTTTGCCACTCCAGGGCTTAAAGGTGAATTAAACAGCGAAAAGGAGTCAAGGCACTCTGTCTGAAGCGAGTCCCTATAGCTCTTAGTATGAGAACTGCAATATCTTGTGTCTCCAGTTGCCCCGAGCGGGTATGATAGTAAGATTAGGAGAGACCTATCATATAACGAGTTAGCCTCTTAAGCAAAGGCGCCGGTTATAAGAGTTACCAACAATTACCTACGCAAGGCAAGGCAGGGTAGGCGTATAATTAACAGGTTAATATTTATTTATAGCATCGACAGTAATAACGATAATATGGCCGGAAAGGGTTATATGTAAGCGATAGGAAAATTCGTAATAGCTTTATAAATAATTATAATTAAGGGGAAAGGGGCTCGACGTAAAAGGTATATGCTTACCCTAACCCTAACCCCGACACGCCTGTTCAAGAGCCGCAGCCTCCTCCATTCCCCCCTCGGCTAGTGACCGAAGTTCTCAACGAAATATAAGGTACCTCATGAGGAGGCTACATAAATAGGATTAGGTTTGTGCAAGCTGAATCCTTTCAACAACGAACAGAGTGTCATTCGCTGGTTTGGTCCATTGGGTGAGCATTTCTGCAGTTCGGACAATGTCACTTAGTTATTTCTTATATCACACGTTGCGTGGCCCGACTAGTACAACATATTCGGGAAACCACTATGAGACGGAAGGAGTTCGGCGGTCAAAGCCTCATTCAACCACTTGGCTGCTAAATCAAATGTGCCCTCAACGGCATCTTTAGTTAGAAAAGTCAAGAGTCCATTTCCTATCTGAACCAGCCCTATAAGAAGCACTCATGACTACCTCTGTATGCAATATCATAGTACTATTATGTCATTGTGGCAGCAGCATACTCGCACCCTCGATAGGACATCACTTGTTCTGTTGATCTATAGAGAAGTTTCCGGAGTATTCTTTCCACGTGGGCGTTATACTATCTTGGGCTTTCACATCTTCGCACATTTAATCATAATGGGGTATATCCTGCGGCAGTTATTATTTGCCTTTGCAGCCTTGATAGTCTATGTATGCTACCACTGGCCTAGGAGTTAGGGTGTATCTAATAGGAGGGCCAGGTAGAATAACGGAGTAGAGGTTCAACCCTTGATCAACAACACCCTCACCGAGAAGTTCGGGAATTTGGGTACTTGAGATGTCGAAGTAGAAAGACGGTACCGGGATCTGGGGAGTGTAGACGAAAAGAATATATACCAGTCTTATCGTTGTATCTTAGATTTTCTAAGACTACCTAATCACGTTCAGTAGTCCCAGTTATGAGTATTCCCAAGCGCTTACTCCCTCTGCCTGGTATGTCCGGACTTGAGTGTAATAGCATCCCTCCTTGTCGGTTGTGAGAAATAGCTGATAAGGAATTTCCCTGACGGCACCATTACCAATGGGGCAAATGTACCAGTATCGACCGGAGTTATACAAATTTACGGGAGCGCCGAATACTTCGCTTCGAAGGCGCGAGAAACCTGACGCGACGGCTCCTTCAGGCAGCGCGCCTGAGTGCGGCGCTGTACAAGAAAGCGATCCGTCTTTAGCGATATACACTGATTCTCGGGGTCAGCGTTTCTGGACTTGTGAAACGGGACACGTTGGGACAGTGTGCACCTTGTTGACCTCCTGGGACAGCGACGTTCAACGATAATGTATTATTGCCCCCAGCAAACACGGTATCGGATCCCGAATATGCGGAACAATCAAGGCCGTCGACGTCGGTGGGGCATGCTGCGGTTGTATTCTTGTTGATCCAGAACTTGCCCTCGCTGGCATTGATTGCGTCGCCGTAGAAGAAAACATCAGTGCCTTGGGCGATTTTCCAGACACCCGCTGTCCATGGACCGGCTGGCACGGAGCCATCTCTCGGCACCACCGCTACCGCGAGGGCAACAAGCGGGCAGACAAGTAAACTTCTAAACGTCCTCATAGTTGATACGTTGATACTCAAATGAGAGAAGACTGATCTGCTGTAGTAAGAGGATATAACTTTGGGGAATTAACCCTTTGGACTACAGCAATAGGTATATGAGCAGCAAGGAGATCGATGTTTGCCGAGACACTGCTAAGAAGCGCCAATGTGAAAACATGTGAAAGATGTTTCGTACATTTATAAACAATCCCCAAGTATACTAAACATTCTCTAACGTTCCCAATGGTGCCATGAAATCACACGTTACCTGGCGTTGAGAGCCTCAGTTTTACCTACCGGCTAATATCGATGGTAGCGCAATTCGCATATTAATACGAGGATCTAGACCCGTCCACCCCATTTTAGAAGTAATGCCTTGACAATGCTCCCTTGAGGCTGAGATGAGCGTACCGGCGAGACCTGTGGAATTCATCGCTACCTACCAGTATAAATTGCGATATTTAAATACCAGGTAGGCGGGTGAGCTATGAATTTCCACATACCTTTATACCAGTAAGCGCACTCACCTTAACTGAAACCCTATTTTGACGTCTGTAAGCTTAAGACGGTTATAGATTTTGCATCAAGAACTGTTAAAAGGAGATTGCATTATCATGAATACCTACCTAGGCAGGTTGACCCTTATCCGGCGGCGAAAGAAAGTTCAAGTGCAAATTTTGCATCAATATGAAGACACGTAGTATCTGGTACGATTCTTGAGGCTGAGGAACCTTGACGACTTAATCTATTTCTTGGTGTATTTGATAATGCGCAGTAGACATGAAGGGATTTGTTTCTACCATCTTTATATAGGAGTTAGTTCTCTTAGACGACTTCGATGCCAATTTAAAAAGTCGACTACTGCGATAATCTTCCACTAAGTCTTGCATAAGGGTACCTTCACACATACGTGTATAGGAGGTAAGGCGACATCCTATTCCTGATTCCACATTAAGCCCGTAAAAGGGGAAGCTCATTATGAAGTTTCCACAGAAAAGTTAGAGTGGATGTTGGAAATCGGAAATCTTTATGACATGTCAAGTTGGTGTTCTAGCTTTCGTACTGTACCTATACTTGGCATTATTTTTGGTACAGCGATCCAACAAACGTCGCCCCGCAAAAGATCCTCTCTACCTCAGGAGACTCGGGCTTGATCTGTCCCATAGCGGCTTTCACCATGGCGTCCGCTATATACTCGGGGGGTTCGATCTTTCCCTCTTTCGCCCAGACATTAAACCTCTCCCTCTCCTCGGGCAGCATAACACTGTCGTACTTTCCAGCGAAAATCATGTCCACCATCGGCGATTTAGTGACGAGCGGGAGCACTCCGAAGACGTTCATGTCGGGCTCTTCGTGAGCCAGAAGCTGGATAAAACGGCTGAGCGCGGCCTTCGAAGAGCAGTATCCGCTCCACCCTCTGTAATACACGTCTGTGTCGACGCCACTCGTGACGATGATGATTTTAGGCTTCGTGGGTGCTTTTGCTAAGTGCGGAAGGCACTTCTGCACGAGCGAGACGACGGAAAAGAGGTTGATGTCGTAAATCCGGCGGAAACTCTCCAACGAGACGTCTCGTATAGTTTCGACCGGAAGCATAGTCCCGACGCACGAAATCAAGTGTGTCATGTAGGTGAAGCTGGATATTGTTTGTGTCACTGCCTCCGAGATGATATTATCCTGTATGAAGTTCTGTTAAGCTATCAATCTCATATGGGGTATGTAAGTGGCTAACATCGCATGCATCTCCGTAGATGGTGATGAGACGGGATTTTCCATATTCGTCGCTTAGCGCCGTGAGCTCAGGGGTCGGACATAGAGTGAGGACTGCAACCTTTGCAGCATGCTTTTTCAGAAGAATAGTTAGAACTGATAAGCCAATACCACTTCCCGCTCCAGTAAGGAGAACCACGGGATTAGAGTCAGTCGCCATTCTTGAACAAAGGGGCCGAAACAAGAGTGCAGTATAGAATGAAGGAATAGTGAGAGCCTAATTCAAGACTACGGCTCTAAGGACTCGTCTTCACGTTTCCATCGCCTTAAATGACAAGTGATTGTTTAAACCAGTATATGAGGTTTGTTGCATAGTCAATATGAAGACCCTTATCAGTACTTTTCTTTAGGTCTAGATGTTAGACGATAGCATCTTGGATCCCTTTATGGGGTGGGGCAGGGCTCTAGACTATGGAGGCGAAACATTCGGATTTACGCGACCGAAGTTATCGAGTGTTGCCGAGACAAGCCGCCGCGAGGTTGTATCACGACCAAGAAGACTAGAGAGATACGAAGATGACGTATCTGCAGCTAAGGTCTGTCTAATCAATGATACAGTAGATATCTTGCGGGGCATGTGAGGGGGTTGGAGCTTGGAGCGACGGTATGAAAGCATTGTTCCCGCGAACTATCAAACATCAACAAACTATCTACAATCGAGACGACAATATGGCGCCGAAAAGGGTCCTCTGCGGTTATGGCATTGATGTTGATGCGGTGGCCAACTGGGTAAGTCTTGGTGCATCAAAGTTATAAGCCAATCTCATGTCGACTCCCTTACTGACCTACCACTACAGATTAACACATGCGACGGTTCAAAACAGAACCCGACCAATGTCTCGAGAGGCGTATACGGCGCGACAGTTGGAATTGATCGTTTGTTGAAGCTCTTTGCAAAGTATAACATCAAGGCGACGTGGTTCACGCCCGCGCACAGCATCGAATCCTTCCCCACCCAGCTTGCCAAGGTCCGGGACGCTGGACATGAGATCGGGCTTCATGGCTACACGCACGAGTACCCCTCCGAGCTCAGCGAGTCTCAGCAGCGCACCGTGCTGGTGAAATCCATCGAGGTACTGACCGAGTTCTGCGGCAAGAGGCCAGCCGGATACACTGCGCCCGCTTGGGCTACCAGCAAAGAGCTCATCCCGCAGCTGCAAGAGTTCGGCATCGTGTATGACCATTCCTTCATGCACCACGACTTCCTGATGCACTTCTGCCCGGATTCTTCGCACGATTGGATCGAGACGAACCACCAGCTCGATCCGACGTCGTGGATGAGGCCGATGTCGAAAATTCAGCCGTCCAAGGTTGTCGAGGTACCGGCCAACTGGCATCTGGACGACTGGCCTCCGTTCCAGCCCGTGCTGGGGAAGCCTAGCCACGGCTACATCGACACCGAGGTCATATTCAACCTGTGGAAGCAGCAGTTTGACTTTGCGTACCGGGAGTACGATCAATTCGTTTTCCCCATTTCCATCCGTAAGTATAACCCTCTCGAGGAACTTTGGACAGCTTTTCTAGACCCTTTCATTCGGCGGCAGCTAACCGCGCGCGCATATGCGAGGTAGATCCTCAAGTAAGCGGCAAACCACACGTCGTTCTGCTGCACGAAAGGATGATCGAATACATCAACAGCTTCGAAGGTGTTGAGTGGATGCCGATGAAGGACATGGCGAAAGAGTTTCTGGAGGGTAGGATAGCTGGGGCAGAGATTGAAGGTGGTGTCGATATCTAAGGAGGTTGGTAAGAGAATAGCAATTTGGTTTAATATTACGATATTTTAGAAGCGTGAATAGTGGACCTCATTGCGACCGTGATGATTTCACTGAAAATGTGCTGACTAAGTAGATATTCCCTGTTATCTGGACATGAGATCATTGAGACTAAATGCTGACCACTATCTAGTTCATTTAAATACCTGAAGGTAAACATATTTACATGCTCCATAACATGTACAACTGCTCGTCAAACGCGTCTGATGCGAAACTTCCCCAGTCGATACCCGCCAACGCGCTGTCATCCTCATTTGGGAAGATGCTATTCAGATTAGGTCTGAGGGGCATTGGCGACTCACTACGCTCTTGAAGACGCGACTGTAGGTGCACGGCCTCGTTGGTGCGCCGTGATGTCTGCGGATTATCAGCTGAGCCTGGAGTGCCACGTGGCGAATCGCTTTCTTCAGTGACAGGTGCGCCAGTGCTGACTCTGCCAATCTTCTCAATGGCCTCAGGAGGAAGGACGAGTTGATCGAGCTCGTCGCCAATATCGTCGCGTGGGTCATCTGCCGAAGATCGCATGACCTCCTTGAGGACAATCGTCTTCAAGCGTTCGTACGTCTCGTAGCAGGACGCGGCATTCTGCCATCCCTCGCTAAGTAGAAGGAAGAGGCTCGAGAACGAGTGTACTGTCTCCAATATCTTTCGGATGCCGTACCGGGCTCTAAGGAGAGAACTACATTTCCTAAGGACGTAGAGCATCACGGTTGCCGACTCGAATCCCTGGTGCACGGCGTGCCAGCTGTACTTCAGAAATCCGCTATGTGCATGCTCTTCAGGAGGGAAAACAGACAGGTCAGCGTACTTGATTCTAGAGGACGTGGGCGATTCTGGGGTCATATCTCACCCCACCAGCCTAACACTACATCAGCAGCGGCGACAAAGCACTTGACGAGCGACTCCGTACATGGCGAGGGATTCCGCGGCGAGGGCCTATTCAAGAACACGATGCCATGGTTTACGGCGAGGTCGAACCACTCCGGCCCCCGTGATCTGTTCGAGGTGATGGTTTCCCTCCAGTCCAGGATCTTGTCTTCCATTTGCTGAGCCCAAACCTCATAACTCTGGCCTACGGCAATGAGCGGAGCGTCGCCGCAGAGGTAGTTGACCGTCGTGATCTCGGCCTGTATCCTGCGAAACTTAACAACGGACAGGTAGCATGTGCCCTCCATGCCCAACGGGTACTTTGTCGTGATCGCACCCTCGGCGAGACTAAGCCTGCGGTGGCTAGTGCCGCATATCGAGCGGTCCATCTCGTAGATGCACCAGAATATGCATCTGCGCAAGTTGGCCTCCTGAACAGTGATCCCCGTCTGGTGTATTGTCTCGTCAGGGTCTCTGTGTAGGCCGAGCTCGACAGCCATTCTCATGCTGAGGCCCACCGTCTCCCAGATGGACGCTGCTTGCGGCATTAGGTAGGAGTACTGGGCGAGAAGGGTGATCACCTGCAGCGATTCAATGCTTGATTGAGACAGTTGCGGTGCGCAGCTGAGGGCTTGCCGGAATATGCTTTCGCTGGAGGATCTCACTCGGCTCGAGTCGCTGAACCTCGACGTCATCATACTGACGCATAGAACCGTCAGTACGATGAAGACGTCGTACGGCAGGGCTTCTACTATCTGCTCGCTGTCCGTAGGGTAGACTCGTTGAAACCGGGCCCATAGGTCATCCGCGTCGAAGAACGGGTATAAGGGCAAGATATTCGCCGAGTAGTTCTTCACCAAGAGCTCCGCGATTTTGTAAGGGACCTGGCTGGGCTCATTTCGTTGCTCAACATCATGATTGCTGTCGTCGACTCTTCTCTCTAATGTGGCACCCGTGGGAGGGAGGTGCGACGACGAGAACAGAAACGAGTCTATTGGAAATCCGTCTTGAGTATCTAAGAATCGAGAGCTAAGTTCTGATTCGAGGCTGCGGGTGAGCCATCTCGTGAAGCCGTTCGAAGAGGCCTGTTCACGTGGCCGTGCATCTGGGGTGTCTTGCGATTCAAGCAAGACTTGGCGTTGTTGCAACTCGAGCTCTTTCTGAGCGATAGCATCCTGCAAATACTGGACCACTGAGCGAGGGACAACCGTCTTCGTCTCCCCATTCAAGATTCCTAGACACGGGGCGTTGTTCTTCACGCAATTGGAGCATGCCGGTTTGCGATTATCACATCGTATTCTAACAAGATTAGAATATTTCCTTGCTCTTTGACTTCTCTTTCCCTCCTGAAGTCTCAGGTATTACAAGGGAGAGGATAAAACTGACTTCTTGCGATGGCATCGAGCGCAGGCGTAGGTGGCTCGCCTTCGGGGGCGCTTCGAGGCCGAACTACGCCCAGCCACAGGCCGCGAATCCCCGGGATGCATTGATACGATCCGGTAAAGAGAGTAGAACCATTCTTCCGAGTACAATGGCGACCTGGTAGATGCACACCAAAACGTGCTAGATTAAGATCCTATAGGTCCCGGCAAGGAGGCCCGCGTGTAGGCAAGGGTGAACGCCTTGCTTGGTTATCTCTTTGTTGAAGAACCCCCCACCCTAGTCAGGAGCAAGAAGCGGAGATGCGCATATCCGACGCTAAACATCACCACGGATAGGTTCATTATCTAGACGATCTACGGATGTAGTCTGGCGGGGCTAAGCCTACCTAGGCGTAAGTCCGTATGGCTGCACCGTGTGATTAGGAGGTGGTCGTAGAGGACTGGCGGTTTGCTTCGGTCAATTAGATCGTCAGAGTGTCCTTTAATATAGGATGCATCGTAGGAGGATAGGGGGATACATTCGAAGGCCTGGCCAACACCATATCCCCAAGTGACAAAACCTCCGCCATTAGGGCTGTTCTGCTTCTGATCGATACCTAGGTACTCTTCAAAAATGCTGGACCAGGGCCTTACGCCGTTTATCAAGGAACAGCAACCTCTGCTATACGGCCTCGTTGTATTGTTAGTCCTTGGGATCTGGCTCTACCGGGTAAGTCTATCTCTTGC
Organism: Hypoxylon crocopeplum; assembly: GCA_022578875.1. Lineage (NCBI taxonomy): Eukaryota > Fungi > Ascomycota > Sordariomycetes > Xylariales > Hypoxylaceae > Hypoxylon > Hypoxylon crocopeplum. The sequence goes on from MU399580.1 coordinate 451,893, forward strand.
GGTCTCTTCCAAGATGCAGTCGCCCTTTTATCGCCTTAATGCGACTTAAAAACTGAACGAGAACCAGGTTTCAATAGCGACTACCAATGTTCCGAAGATCAAGGGCATTCCCGAAATCCCGGGAGCTATCCCAATAGCCGGTCACTTGCCGCTGCTAGGGGGTAGTACTGGCAAGGCCGACACAACGGTCTGGACAGAATGGTACCAGAAATACGGCTGGGAATTGTTCCAGATGAGGTTTGGCCAGGAGAGAGTGGTAGTCGCAAACACGTACTCGGCCATTCGAGAAATTTGGGTTGGGAACTCGGCCGCAGTCATCAGCCGGTACGTTACGTCGGTCATACATCTCGCGGATTGCAGTGTAGAATGTTCCCAATGGCCAACCGCTAAGCTGTGAACCAGTCCCATTCCATACACGGTCGAAACCTTCATAGGTCGCGAGATGGGAGCCTCCCCTTGGGATGATGCCTGTAAGAGGCAACGAGGTGCTGCCGTCAAGTCCGTTGCCGCCGGAACTTGGCAGTCGTTCTACCCAGGACTGGACCAAGACACCCGGTCAGTCGTTGAACAGATTAAGTCGCAAGGAGAATATGGCAAAAAGCCAATGGAGCTCGGAAATATCCTGTCACTTGTAGGCATGAACCTCGGGTTTCTCCTCTCGTACGGCAAGACGTCCGACGATCTCGGCGGCCCGGCTTTTCTTCATGGTTTCATCAAGGCGGCCTCGAAGATTACCGAGTAAGAAAACTGATGATAGGTCGGCTGTGAATGACCGCATTGTACAATGCTGATAATGCTTTCTTTAGAGTGCGCGTTGGAAGTTCGAACTGGGTCGACTATATCCCGTTTCTTCGAGTGCTTCCGAGTCGATCAGTCGCGCGCGCCATCGAGGGCGTCAAGGAACGACAGCCGTACCTGGACCGACTATACGATTCTATGAAGAAGGATGTCGAGAAAGGGAGGGATGTCCACTGCATTGGCGCCAGCATGCTATCAGACAAGGAATCTAGGTTGACCACGGGTAAGTTCAGCTCCCCAAAGCCTTTGTCGTGTTCTGTCTGGCCTGTTCTAAACTCGTCATCTTGTGCTAGACGATGTTAAAGCAACATGCATTTCCATGTTGCAAGGCTCGTCCGAGACCATTGCCGGCGTTCTTACCTGCGGGCTTGGTTCCCTATGTGCTTCTGAAGCCGGCATCAAGCTCCAAGACGAGCTCTATAGCGCCATAGTAGAAAAATGGGGGAGTCCGGAGAACGCATTCGGCCGGGCCTTTGACAGTGAGGACATTCCCCTGGTGGTAGCCACTTACAAGGAGATGCTTCGGTACTACTGCATCGTAACATATGCACTGCCTCGTATGACGATCAGAGACATCACCATCAAGAGCGGTGTAACCATTCCAAAAGGTACCACTCTATTCATGAACGCAGAGGGCGGTTGCCACGACACCGCCTTCTACGGTGCCGATGCAGAGATATTCAACCCCTACCGCTTCATGGACGCCAAATCACCAGTTTCCTCAACATCACTGCCGCATTTTGCATATGGTGCCGGGGCACGTATCTGCCCAGCAATGCAGATATCGAACCGCATCTTGTATGCATTCATCGTTCGGCTGGTTGTCTCATTCAGGTTCGTTGCCTCAAAGGATAGACCGCCGATCGACCATCCGGTAAAATACAACCAGGCACCAGCGGGCTTCGTTGCTAAGATCAAGCCGTATGATGCATACTGCGTCCCAAGGCAATAATGATATCATAGGGCGTCTCGAATTCAACTATTAGCCATGGCTGCACGCTTGCTGTCGATCGGGCTTGAAGCGTCGCTTGAGCTACAAGATTGGAAAGATGGAAGGAAACCATGCCAGGCTTCAAGTCGTCCATATAATTTGATCTCTCATTTACGAACGTGTACGTAGACTACGCAAATATGGTATTGACTCTCTGATATATGCTTGGGCGTCAACTCGATTTGTGAGACTGCGTAAGAATGTATGGGAATAGGGGTAATATCTCAGATAACCGTTAATCGGTCGACAACAAGTTGATTGACAATCTTGCTATGTGGGAAGGTGAAACTGTACTATAGATCGACAGTCTAACTGTCAAATTTGATCAAATAACATCAACATCCTCCATAACACTACAGCTAGATGTGTCACTTAACCCTAACCCTTACCCTTACCCTTACCCCTAATGGTCCTTACTCTGGGGAAATTTAAGCTAATGGCTTCTCACAGTTACGTCCAGCAGCGGTAAAGTACTTTGGCCCAGGCAAGTAATTAAATGCACTGAATGAACCTTTAGTGATAGAAGAGTTGTTGTCTTTCTAGTCTAAACACCCGCACTCTCAAAAGCTCAAAAGGAGGGTCTCCTCCGGCTCGGTCGGCCGCCCCATAATTACATGTGCCTCTACAGCGGCAAGGTCCATCACGATATTGAATAGAGTCGCGGCAGTACTATAGCCCTCCTGTTTTCGGCATATAGCGCCGGGCGATCCCGTCTCGTCCTTGTACAAATTCTGGATAGCCGCGACAGTCGGAGCGGTCACCGCATCTGCCAGCTCCTCCATCCTCCGAACTCTGACAAGGCTGTCGGGTAGCCACACGGTATCGACGACGCCGGGTTGGTCAAGGAGCATATGGTTGGAGTGTTGGATGCGGCCGTACTTCTGAGGGACCGATTTGTGCCCTACGTGGGACCACTCCGTTCCGACAGCGCCCGTCTTGTCTGCCAATAGGATATGGCAGGAGGACGCTACTCCGTACCTTTCTAACGTGGAGACTGCCTGTTCCAGAGACGCCGAATTCAATGCCGTTCGCATTGCGAGATGCATGGGCAGGCGTGTGGGATCAGCCCCCTTTGCCCTAATCGCATTGACGCAAGCCCCGACGCCTAGACTGAGTTAAATATTGTAGACTGAATACGTCAATGGATTTGGTGACGCGTTACCAGAGGAGTTGAGGCCGATCTTGCCTATGAGTCCAGCCTCAGTAAGCATCTTAATGCTAGGCAGTCCCTGCTGCTCGATGCAGAGAAGAACGATATTGGGTTTCTGCTCCTCCATCCACTAGAGAGGAAAGGCGAAAGTTAGCTTACAGTCTCTGTCTCTAAATATCAGGGCGTACTAACATCCCAATTCTGCGATAGAATCGTAGTCGTCGGCGTCGTCCATGCTAGAGAAGTGCACCCGTCCGAAAACATGCCAAACGTGATTTCCGTTCGCACATTGAGTGCTAGGATCTCCGAAAGCTCCACACCAACAGCATCCGCAATACCTGCAGTTGTAAGTGTGCATTCAGGCGTGCGAGCGGCAAAGCCTTAACGGAATCAGACACACCTTGCATCTCCTCTAGGAAGTCGGGCCACTTTGTTCTTATATTGGGCTCATATTCTAGGGCAATGGCCTTGACGGTATCCCAGCCTATTCCGGCAGTCTTCTGGAAGAGGCCTGCGTAGAAGTCAATGGACGACTTGACAAGGGCGCTGGCCTGAGAGCCATGTGTATGGCCGATCTGCCAATTCATTTGTGAGTAGATGTTTAGAGCAGAACGAAATCGAGCTTAGTACCTCATATGGACTGCCTGAGCAGTTTACTTGCAACACCATCGCGAGAACCTAGAACGTCCTAAAGGGGGTCGGCTTGAGACAGGATCCAGGTACTACATGTAGCGGCGAGATCAACGAGCCTGAGAATAGGACCAGTCGGTCGGTTCTTGTGGTGATATACTGGTACTGAAGCACACTGGTTTACCTCCACCAGGTCCCTCCCGATGCCCCTCATCTACATACCTCCGATCCGGGAGGAGCTTCAACCACCACCGCAGCACATATCCACGGCTAAGTGCCGGATAGTCCCACATCGACGGACATCCCTTAGCACACCAAGACCAAGTTAGTCTCCGTTAGCCTAAACCCGGGCCTTATCAATTACAAACGCCTTATCACAGCTTTGTCTCGCACAAGTCCGAGTGGAGATAAACCCATCTCCTCGACAGCAATAGCGTAATCGCGATAGCGAGTTCTAGTCTAGACAATAATCCCATTAAGCCTCTAGTTTTGTTGTCGGTTCCATCTTATCTCACCCCTTCATAACACGGAGGAATGAAGAAAACAAGCCACACGGCAGAGCTATTGAGATGTCGATTCCGCAAAGAGATTAGGTCAGAAACAGTACCCTGCGGAGAGGTGTGACGTCCAAGGTGATGCTAGGTAGTGCCTAGAACCCCTAAACCGCCCCTACGCTTGAGCGCGTCCTCAGCTTGATATGTGAAGATAAGATTCCCTGTCAAGATCTCAAGGTTAAATATCAGCGCGAGCAACACGAGTGAGAGTCTGCCGTGGATATTGAAGCAGCCCAATCTCACCGACTAGTACTCACAAAGTTGATCCATCTACGATCACAATGGCGGCGATCGAAGCACTTCAGACTTCCGAGCTATACGGAACGTCAAAACTCATAGCAGGTAAGCGACCGAAAGTTTTAGCGGTCTCCTAAGTTCTGTCTATCCGACTAACGCGCTTACGCGGTGACCAGATGACGGAGAAGGAGAAGCCGGGGACATCATCCTCGTGCCGCACCCGTCCAACGATGTGAACGACCCGCTGAACTGGTCGCCGCGGAAGAAGATGTGGCACCTGGCCCTCGTGGGCTTCTACACCTTCTTCTCCGGCGCCATCATGTCGGGTCCCATCGCCGGGTGGGCGTTCACCACGGCCGAGACCGGCATTACCACCACGCAGCTGAACTACGGATACGCCATCTCCATCCTCTTTTGTGGACTAGCCAATTTCCCCTGGACCATCATCGCCAACTGCTACGGCCGCCGGCCCGTGTATCTGATCTGCTCGCTCGGCGCTTGCATGAGCTCCATCTGGACGGCCAAGTACAGCACCGTGGGATCGTACTATGCCAAATGCGTCCTCGTCGGCTCGTTCACGGCCCCATATGAAGGAATGACCATGACTATCGTCGGCGACTTGTATTTCCTCCACCAGAGAGGGCTGTACATGGCGCTTGTATTGTAAGATCTCCTTGTTCCATTCCGAGTGGTGCAATTTGACGCCTAATACGCCTTGCTGACTGATACTCATCGCAGCATGAACGCCGTCGTGGGCACTGATTTGGGAACCATTGCGGCATCGTTCATCTCCTCTACGGGAGTCCTAGACTGGCACTGGAACGGGTGGATATCCGCTATTGCGTTCGCCGTATCCTTCCTTCTATTCTTGTTCTTTTTCGAAGAGACGCGCTTCGTCCGCATCCCCGAACAGGACGCCAATAGCTGCTCAGAGTCTCCGGAACACCCCGAATCAGCAAGCGACACTAAGGGGGAGAAATCCTCTGGCGCGAAGTCTGCCTCCGATGTTGAGATTGGTGCTGCCGGGCCTGCTAAGAAGACGTATCGTGAAAAGCTTGCGCTTTGGTCGCTTGTGCCGGAGGGATACCGCCAGTCCACGTGGGAGGTCTCAAAGGAGATCCTCGTTCTCTTCTACTATCCCGCTGTAGTCTGGTAAGCAGGGAGTCTCGCGCGTCTACGAGAAAACGTAGCGTTGTCTACACCAAGAGTACTAACATCATCTAGGGCCGGCTGCATTTACGGAATCAACGTAGCAGTTTGTGGGTCTCATCCGTGCAGGTAGTCTTCTACCCTCGACTCTCGCTAACCGCCATCTCAGATGCCTGTGTTTTGTCGATGCTAGGACCCGTTATTGAAGTCGAGCCTTATAACTTTACAGCCATCCAATTTGGCCTCACTAGGTTCGGTACCATCATAGGGACTCTGATTGCGCTATTGTTGTCTGGACCTCTCAGCGACAGCATCGCAAACGCCATATCCCGACGCAACAATGGCATTCGCGAAGCCGAGCACCGATTACCACTCTTCATTCTAGGCATGTTTACCATGCCTGGCTGTCTTCTTATCTTCGGCCTTTGCGCGTACTACGTAAGTTACGATGTACTCCCTACCGGCGTATGCCTTGCTGACATCGAGAAGAAAACTCACTGGTTCGGTGTCGTCTTCGGAGAGGCTCTCAGTTCCTTCTCGTACACCTTTACATCTGAGCTGGCTATGAGTAAGTCGAAACCCAGCCACTTTAGATATCTGTGTCCGCCAGCTAACTAATCCCTTTAGATTACGTTGTCGACTGCTATCGGCCTGTAGCTGTAGAGTCATTTGTGGGAGTCATCGTGATTAGAAACATGTACGGCTTTGTTCTAACCTTTGCCGTATCGCCTTGGATGGAACACAGCGGCGTGCGTGACGTTTCGATTGTCCTTGCAGCAATTGCTTTTGGCTTGTATGCAACTACTCTGCCCCTCTACATGTACGGAAAACGCCTCCGAATTTGGACAAGCACGCGATATCCGCTAGCCGACAAGAAGACGCTGTAGAAAAGCCAAAGATATCGTGGACAGGGCCTAATTAGCAGCTCAGGCAATGTCAGTGTTTTGTATGTGGACAAGGGAACAGGTACACGGCTCCTAGAGGTCGCATTAGCTTATGTTAGATGCCTCGTTAGTAAATCATTAATATTTTCATTCGTTGCCGCGGAGCTATTCTCTACTATACCTAGATAGACCTAGAAATAAAAAAAGAAAGGAGCCTGAAGTTTCTAAGCAAGTTCTCCATCGTCCCTAGCCGCCTTGGTAAGATCATAATCGTGCCGAAAGTACAAATTCACGGTTATATGCGAACTACCATGTTGGCCGCTTACTATCGTAGAGCGCTATCCTGGGAAGGGGATAAAGCGAGAACAGCTCTAGCAAGACTGCTACAATCGAATAAGCGACTATCATTCAGTAGACGAACCACACCTTCGATGTGGGGGCCCAAGTCAGAGTCTGGCAACGTCTGATGTAGCAAGGACGCTGCAGTCGCGATTCGGAAAATATCCATTGCCCAGATCCACGTAGCTGGAAACACTACTCGTGCGGCCGAGCCCGAATTCGTTCGAATGATATTCGCCTCAGACAGATATGCGTGGTGTGTCAAAAGTGACTTTATGAGCTCTGGCCCGCGACCGAGCGATTCGGTGATATTGTCCGTCTCAGGTGACAATCGGCGATTAGACCTAAACACTGATTCTTGCCATCGAAGGCATATGGCCAATAGTTTGGTCTCATCAGCCATAACACGCCCGTATCGGAGAAGCCGGGCCCTAACAGCGGTCGGCTCATAGTCATAGAAGGTTGTAGACTCGATGACCAGCGTAAATTGTGACAACCACTCGCCCACCTGAGAATCGACTCTGTCCAGGTCGATGGCTGCACCCTCATACGACCATTTTGGTGCATTTGGCTTCTTAGCCTGGTGTGTCGCGTGCAAGCGCGCCCTGATGCCCAAAATACGGCACACAAGTTGCGGGACATCTTTTGGTGCAGCAGCGGGATCGTCGTCGTAGTCGATCGATTCTACAGGTAAGCCGAGAGTCATGCCAACTAGGCGCTCCAATATGATGAAACTGCGATAAAGCATTGGAGCCGACCGACTATCTGCTAGGCCCGACGTTGTAGAGTCATGGGGATCTCGACGCATGATGCTACGCCAGAGGCGCTCCGCGAACCCAAGGACCTGCCATACGTTACCGCGACTCGGCGCTAGTATCAAGTACACGGCTAGGAGCAGTACGATCCGGAGCTTCTCTAGCATCTCCTCAGTTTCGAGCTCATCATTGGAGGCTGTGCTGCCAAAGGAGCGGCGGACCGACCCCTCAAGTGCTGATCTGAGTTTTGAGGATGCATTGGTGAACATTGCATCGGAGGCGCGACCATAGTGCGAGACGAGGTCACGGGAGCCCTTCCTAGGCTCTGTAGACATTGCGATACGCAAGGAGATGGTGAGCATCAATTCAGCACGGACGGTTGATCGAACATCGGAAGAACGATTCGGCTCACCCAGGGAAGAATACAATGATACCAAGTCAGCATCACCGATATCCCTGCCAAGAATTGGCGTAATAATCTCAACGCAGAGATAATACTGTTGAAGTAACTCTCTGGCGGCATCGATATGTGGGTATCGAGGTGTCGAAGAGCTTTGAGTGTTGTCGGCAAAGTCGGAGACGATCCAATCAGAAGTAGCTGGCAGCGGATCGTCCATGCACGAAGGATTCATGAGCTCATCGCCAACGCCGTGACCAACATCGAGAGTCTTGCAGACAATGTCAAAGAAGTGGATGGCACTTGTTGTTCCCCATTTACGGGTGTCATTCTTCTTCTTACTCGTTCGTTCCGTTGGTGTGGCGATACTTCCAGCGGACCCATTCGAGTGAATCGGAGAGGGCCTCTGATGAAGCAAGGGCTCAGGCACTCCGACTCCGCCATCTTGAGCAGATGCACTTTTGGGAGACGAGACTTGCGACTGTGGAGTAGTTACGGGAGAAGCTGAGAGTCTCTCCAGGTCTTGTAGGCGCTCGTAGAGAGCCTTGACATAACTTTGCGCAGCATCTGATTAGAGGAAAACTGGCGGCATTCTTACGAAACAAGAGACACGAACCTTCTAGGGAATTCGGCTTCGAGTATATGATCGTAGAGCTGACATTCTGGATAAGATGGTTATGAGCTGATGTACTCACCCATTGATAATGGCCGGTAAGCAAACGCAGACCTACCTGCACCAGCATCGAGGCACGGTTGGCAACTCGGTAGCGACTGATCACAGCCGATGCGACGCGCTCTGCACCTGACACATGATGTCAGGTTAGCAAGCGCCTGGTCAAGAACAGAGACATCGAAACTCATTGATGACTGTTATGTGACTTATATATGGTGTTTATCATGGAGTGGAGATACTGAGACCGAGGTCCACAGGTATGAGGTGCAGCTCCCGAGGTCCGATAGCCAAAAGGGGGAAAGATATCGGAGCGGAAAGGAGAGATAATCCGGTGAAGACGGACACCGGATATATGCATATGGCAGAAACAAAATATCACTAAGAGCATAGAGAATTATATTCGATAACCGAGGGCCTCTTCACTCGAACCAGAAGAGTTGGCAGTTCTGCTGATCAAATGCTTCTCCCTTCATAACTCCATGTACATAACAGTCCTCCAGTATGCACCCGACGGCCGAAATAGCAAGGGTGCTTTTAGGACTTGCAGAAGAACTACTTTGTCTCCGACCTGGGCCTGCCTTGGTCCTAATCCAATGTACCCTTTTTCGAGAGTGATAAACCTCCTTTTCCATGCTCCCTAACTCTTCACAAGAAAAGAGATTGCAACAGTATCGAGGTGATATCCCTGAAGTCCCAGGAGCTTTCCTTTGGATGAGAAACATGGCTCGCAAACAGTGTCTCTGCCTGCGTTAAAAGTACTAACATAAAAACGCTTAGCATCTTTTGCTTAGGTTAACAAAACTTAGGATAAGTCCAACGAGGAGCTGTTGGAAGTAGCTATGAAGATTTAGAATGTCTTATGAGAACGACATTAGCTAGTGAGCCGCTGCTTTTTCATTCCGCTCGATATCTAACAGATGTCGTGCTGTATCTAGCACTGTTTGCTCGAGATTCCGAAACCCCAATCCAAGAACGCCCTTCACTCTCGAATTATCAATAGAGTATGCACCTGGAGGCAATGAGCTGGTGCCAGGCTTTCCAAGTGGTGTACGCTCGTTCAGTTCAGGGAAGTGAGACCTGAGAATATCACAGATGTCCTGGAAACCAAATTGCGAAGCGGACACGAGGAACCGTTTATTGCCTGCATCGGGAACAATCATGGCTTGGACATGTGCGATTGCGAGATCCTAGGGGGTATTAGACAGAGCAAGACCAGACTGAGTGAAAGACTTACTCGAACATCAACATAAGTGTGCACGGGGATGTATGGCACGGGAGCATCCTTGGATGAGTCAAAGCAGGCCTTCCACAGCCGGCCATTTGATTCATTAAGGTCTGAGATGCTCGAGACAGAATTCCGTGGAGGACCGAAAGTTGCTGGAGGACATAGAGTCACTAAGTCAAAATGGGGCTTTTCTTTCTTCATGAACTCCCAAGCTGTGTAGACACAATGGATCAGTACTTAGTGGCTATTAAGATGTGACGAAGAGTCTGCAGTACCTTCTAGCTCTGCAAATTTCTTGCTAGCTCTATAAGCCTTGGATTGATCGCCATGTACGGCTTCGTCCCATGTGACTGGATTCCAGTCATCTTCGTTGAAGAGCTTCGGCGGGTCGGAAGAGAGGCGCTCGTAGTTGACCACGCTGGCGCAACTGCCGGTAAAGATAACCCTCTTCACACTAGGGGCGTTATCTTTCACGGCCCTTAGGAGGTTCAGTGTCCCATTTATTGCCGGCTCCAGGAACTGAAGGTTACTCCCTCCGATGCCGTAGTTAAATGGTGACGCCGTATGAATTATCGTGTCAAAAGGGGGTTGCTCCTTTACTGCGGCGTCGTAGGCCCCTGGTGCAACGATGTCTGGAACAACGGTAATATCGATCTGAGACTTTTGCTTGGCGAAGTCCTTAAAAATCTTATCGCCTTTAGATTTCGTCCTCACAGCACAGCAGACGCTGTAACCGCGGTCAAGGAACTGGGCGAGGATATGGGATCCGATGAAGCCATTGCCCCCAGTAAGGAGGATGCGATGGGACATTTTGAGCGGCGAGTTGTAAATCGGCTGATGGATTAAGGGATAATCAGTTGATAAAGAGGAGATAGGAGCATATAATTAAGAGTTCTAGATATAGAGGGAAGTCAGAATTATATTTTGAGCGATATGATCGTCATGCTTACATTCTATCGCTCATTTGGCCGTCTAATACCCGAGATGTTGGAGTTGCCGGTATTAACATGTAAACTCCGCGTGACATAACATCTGCAATAGGTCCAGATTTACCAAATTCTTTCCATGTTCGTATTGACCGCCCCTCGCTTTTCTTTCCTTCCGATCCTACAAAAGAAACCATTTGGTATTCTCACGGGTTAACGTCCCCTTAACCCGGGTAGACGGAATGGAATGCGATTGCTTCCCGTCAAAAAGTCCACAGCAGTGCTCGTCTGCGGCTTCGGATCCAGAGTCAAGTGCATCGTCATCGACTTCCAGAAGCCATGCTTCATTTATTTCATCTGCATCCGATTCGGATTCTGAGTCGAGATCGTCGTAGTAATAAGACTCTTTGGGCGGGTTATCGCTGTCGCTGTCTTCGGAAGATATAAGATCCTCCGAAGAGATCGCGTTGTTATTGTCGGTGTCATAGCTATCATCGACAGCATCAGGAGATCGTTCCTCCGCCTCACCGCCGTCTTCTAAAGAAGCTCCGTCTGACCAGTCATCATCTGATGAAACCGTTTCGTAGCCGTCGTCTAAATCATCGTTGTTGTGTTCTACTCCTTCCGCACCATCACCTACTTCATCACTATTCCCGCCTGTCAGTATATGAAACTAACTTTTAGTGTAGAGGGTGCTCACCGGAATTTCTTTGCCTCAAGAGCATCCTGGAGAAGCATCCTGGAGGGTTCGTCCCAGATGGTGAACTTATCTTCTTCAAATTTGTCGAGGACGGGAGATTCAACTATTTTGGCTACTGCCAGACATTCGTGACGAACCTGACAACGATGTTTGAGAGTTGGATTTGTCACAGTCGCGACGACCGCATCTAAAGCCATCTTATTCACCCTCCCAGGCTGGAAGACCGTCTCAAGCCAGTCCTCGACCTGTAGTTGTGTCTGTGGTAAGTTGGCCATTGGATCGCCCGTTCGTTTTGGGACGCGGGTTGAAAGTAGCTTCTCCAGAATGATCACATACTGGGTACTTGGTGCCCATTTGAATGTCTGCAATGGGAAGCTCAGATCTCTCGGCGTGACCTCAAGGCAGACTCTCCCGATCTTAGGATCCTTCAGATTGATAGTTATTGCGCAAGATCTTGGTTCCCACGTCGAGGGTATTTCAATCAAAATTCCCTGAGCTGAAAATGACAGACCGCGACCTTTTTTGTCGAGCCGACAGAACCCCTGATCCACGCGTTTACAAAAACCGCCTAGGGGGCTACCAAGGAACGTTGCGGGTGCCCATCGGAGGCCGTCAATCGACAATCGCCGGTGGGAATTGAAGAGCACCCCCCATTGGCATACACCAATGGTCTGCCAGAATATTTCCATTCGTTTGTCTGCGATATCGACGTCACTGACCTCCTCTGTCCCGGAGAGGCCCCTCTCGTTTCTGACTTCCGATTCCGCCTCTAGGAATGGCTTCAAGTCAAGGCGCATTAATGTTGCCACGCAGAGCATCTCATCGCTCTTCCTTGATGTGGATCGTGATGCTATACTAGCGGCATAGGGTGGGAGAGGTTCCGCCGCGTCGTCCGGTTCATCGGACGACCATAACATGTCCCGGAAGAAGTCGGCTTCGATACTTACGTGGTCAACAATCTTGTCCGCATATTGTATCAGACGTTTCCGCGCCATGATGCATTCCTGGTATGTCCACAATCGGCGATCCCAGTTGTTAAAAACTTCAGCTATTTGTCTTTCGGGTCCTTTTGCAGTTGTCGCAATGTTGCGGAGGGAAGAAAGAACATATACGGAACAAGAACACTCGTAGATTCGCCTCATATCCTGGATGCACTTCTTTCGAAGATCTTTGAACTGCTTCTGGACCGGAACGCATAGGGTATCAATCCAGAAGTGCGATGGCTTTCCATCCAGCATCTTGTGATTTGTGGCCGCCAACTGAACTGATTTCTGCAAGGCCTCTAGCTGACACTCGTATATTGCATTGTCTTTCGAGTTGCCTAAGCCATCACTCCATCTGTGAAATGTATCAGAGTAATGATCGCACAAACAGGAAGCTAACAATTCAACTCACACGTGGGAGATAGCCATGAACGGAGGTTTTCCTACTCCCCGTGCGTTGACCTTCACGGCCCTCAATTCCAGTTCCTTGCTTTCGAGGTTCCATTTAAACACGGGGATATCACCATCCCTTATTATCTTCGTCAACCGTTCGAGATCTGCATGTTGGAAGCCACCACATTTACCATCGCAGCCGCGTTCATGTAACTGGTGATACGTTGCCTCGTCAACGTTGCGCCCACGGCATTCATACTCGGTGCAATTGTCGTGGGAGATAGTCCTGTCTACATTCTCCATCTTGGATAGGTAATATTGCTCGTAGATGCACATTGAATCACTCAAAAAGGTCGTCCGTACATCCAGCGGGCACCACCCCTTAAGCGATATTCTGTGTTCGAGCATTATTGACCCTCCCCACCTACTACCAGTGCGCCGGATATCACAACCACTTATCATGGCAGATGTGAGTGCATGGCCAAGCGCGATGATGGACATCCATACTCTTTGGGGCAGAGGGGACTTGGTGACGAGCCGAGCACGTACATCAGCAGGCAAGCCTTGTCCACCACCTCTGGGTAGACAATAGTCGTCCACGAAGTCCCTCACGGTCCCGAGGATTAATGCGGCCTGCATGGTCGTAGGTATACTCAGAGGATCGTATGGTAGTCTCTCTCGTACAACCTTCTTCCATTCTCTGAGCATCTGTGGGAGGCGCTTGGTCGTCACAAATTGGCCGTCCTCGGTTAGAAAGTCGCTGTGCTGCGCAGAAATGTTGCAGATGGACAGAAACTCGACAACGCACCCAAAGAAGAGCCATCCCTGGAAGAAATCACGTACTTCCTCGACCGATCGAGTTCTACTCAAGTCTCGTGAATTCAGATCGCCGGAAGACCAGCCTCGCCTCGCAGGATAACCTAAAAAGCATTGGGCACCTGTAGTATAGAGTGTGGTGGTGAAGTTACGGATTTTGATGTGCCCCTTTCCTGGGGGAAGCACACAGTGGTCCATGTTATAGAATTGTGATGAGATAGGTACCTAAGATCTAAAAAATTGTCTAAAAATTGCAAACTTAAGAAAGCCTCTAGTAAAGGAGGTCATAGTAATTCTTAACAACTTGACAGCCTACTTGAGATAGGATATACCAGGAGAAAAGGGGGGTTATGTATCCATTGGTCTTTGGTGAAATTCTCGCAACCCGAGCCGTCTATCGTCTGCCAAGGCATATGAACCCAAGACTCAGCTGAGGGTACCTAACTGACTACCGCACAAATCCCAATAAGCACCGACATCCCTATTCGTACTCCGGCCGACGCTTGCGAAGTTCAGCTGGACCCGCGCCCGGGTTCATTACCTACTTGGGTTTTATCGTCACAATTGGGTGCGCAAAATCGAAGTGAGGCATGGGGGCGAGCAAGGGCTGTGCTGCAGGACCGTCAAGGGTGGGAACCATTCAATTCAATCCCTGGAACGACCAAGCGATGAGGTGCCATTAGGCCTCGTCGTGGGGGAACCGATGTCCCATTGAGACAACTGGAGATGTGCCCAATCATAACCACCGCATCTGGACTCATAGCTAACTCCTATATAGATGATCCAGACTCTCGTAAACCGCGATAGTTCAAAGAAAGAGCCTAGGATTCCAAGGCCCTCTAGTGTCTAGGCAATCTCGAAGATTGATCCATAGAGAGGTGTTCGACCACGACCCGCGTTGTTCACTTTGCCATCACCCGCCGTTGATCTTATCGAATGAATTCGTCTCCTGCAGTGCAGCCATAAACTCGATGACCTGGAACGCGGACTTTGTGCGTGTGATATTCTCGCTGAGCCAAATTACTCCGCGACCGCATGATTCATATGTCTTTCGCATGAGCGGTACTAATTTCTTACTACACATTCTTCATAATCGTCCCCAACTTACGAGACCGCCAATATGATCATGTTAATCAACTACAGGTTATGCTAGTAATGGCAGGACTTCTTGCGATATATTTCAATTACACTTAATAGGATGAACTCCGCGACGTTTTGTCGATCGAATCGCCGGATTCCAGCTTGTGAGGCAAGCGTGTGTGCTCACCGAGCCGACGAAATGCTTGATGTCCTAGCAGCCATGTAGAAAGCGCCAAGTATTATGCGACCACACACATCCTATTTACCAAAGATGTATAAAGAGGAAACAAGAGGGTGAATGTGTCTACCTAAGTCATGCCCCTAACACAGAACCCGCGGACCCAGCTCCTAGGTCTTCTCGTCGCCCTACCAGTCCGAATAAAACGCTGTACAACTCAACAGCTACCCCGTCAGCTAGGTATTTTTGGTTCATGATAGCTTCATTGTCGTTGATCAATGCACCTAGTAATCTACATTTAATTTGATGTATGTTCTGCTTGTGCCCGGGTGTTGTTAATGTCGGCGATCAGCTTCCGAAGTTCCCGAATATCATCTTCTAAGCGTTGCAATCGGCTTTCAAGGCTTCTGTTACCGCTGTGGTGTCCTTCAGTCTGGGCCCGGATGTATTTGGGGAGATATTCCTCGACCCTATGTAATTGGGTTTCGGGGACTTGGGTCTGCTGGTTCTGCTCTTGCTCCTGCCCCAGTGTAGAACGCTCCTCCAAAGCATTGACATCAGCATTCGCAACGGCATCGTCATTCGCATTAACGTGTCCGCCCTCTGAGTCGTCGGCAACGCCTTGAGCCATGTTGTCATGCGCATTGCAGCTGTTAATATTATGTCTCTTGGCACATCGGAAGACGCCGCTGAGCTTCGCGTGGGTGCTTTCGCAGCCAGGCCAAGCGCATTTGAACTTGATGACATCTTTTCCGTCCTTTCCTTTGACCTCGACCTTTTGTTCGACTACGTGATTAACTTGGATGTGTGTACGCATTTCGTGCTCGTTATTAGTCTCAACACTGCAGCCCGTCTAGAAACACTTTGTTCCGACGTGGCGTCCTTTCTTATGATCATGCATTGTGTTTGGGTGATTCGTTTCGAAGGCGCACCCTATGTGGGAGCACTTGAAGGCTGCTGTAGGTGTGCGCGTGGATTCCGCAGTGGGTATGCCTGCGGAGTTGATAAGTAGCGGTGCTGTATAATAATCGCGTGTTAGAGTCTTATTTATTATTGAGTTACGCTTCCCGGAAGTTGTGATACCTACAGAGGCTCAGATGAACATACCTTGGTTGTCCGACATTTTGGACAGGTCTTCGTTTCTGGAAGAAATACAATATGCAGTTATGGATACTGGCGGCGTGATTGACGAACCCTAGATGCGTTCTAAAGAAAGATGTAAAGCTCTTGCTGTAAGAACTGCAGTTCTGAAAGTATTCTTTACTAGTAGGTTGATGGTTAAGACGAGATGGCTAGGTACTATGCTACCTGAGAAGAAGTAAACAACGACATCCGAATTTTTGAAACTACAGTGGTGGGCGACTTCCCCGGTAGGAAAAAAAACCAAAATCTAGTAACGGCTAGCGGTTGCCTGGGAGGCTACTGTTTCTGGTTACCTAGGTATATAAATATGGTTGCTGGAGAGCTGTTGTTTAATCCAATAGTACACTTTAATTCTGGTTACCCAGGTGCACCTCATAACGATTATTCATTACTTTCCGGTAATGGGTTATTTATGCCCTTTCCTTTGCGTAAATGCTGCTTCAATGACTTGGCGTATTGAGTGCCCCCCTCAGCACACAGCAGCCGTTTGATACACGCGCATCTTAGCAACTGCACCCAAAGACAAATAACTGTTCTGCGTGTGCAGACTATCTCTTAGAATTAGTGTATTATACCTATAAATCACAATATGGGGTTTCTACTTTACAGTTTTGTCAACTTTATCGTAACTTGGAACACAGCTCTAGTTGGACTACGCAATATAATATGCTATTATACGGACTATATTCTTTCCACTCGTATATATGTAACGCCCTTAACGTAGTTATCTGCTCTTTTAGCTCGAACCGGCGATACCCTACGCTTTTGTCATTATGATATTATTTCCTTCGTTAGCACGCCTACTGGGGTTGTATTCTATACGAATACTTATTGTAAGAGTGTTTGGCTCAGAAGAAAACTGTCACGACGGCAAACTTGAAAGGGGAATACAATAGACGTTGCTCCGTAAAGAGCGCGCAAGACTATGTGGCTAACTACCCGGGTATACATACAAGGCCCTCCTTTGCCCCCGGGTGTGGCCTGCTCTGGGATCTTCTTCTCATGAGGGCTATAATACTGAAATACCTGTAACTACTAGAGGTGGCTCTGTACGAACGGAGTGATATAGATATAATATTATTCTCATTAATAAGCCTGTTCGAACTATTTGCTCTATATGACTAAGCGGTGACCCTTTTGACGAATTCTATACACTAAATTATGCTGTCATTAACGACTCCCAGTATCGGCTCAAGGTTTGAGTACCTAGGTAGCAAAGTAGCCTAACAGTGTAGTTGTATCCGTCAAGTCCTAGTTATGAATTTAAATGACCCTTAAAATTATATGAGATATTATTACCTGTAGTATATATCTAACAATGTTACTAACTAAGGGAAGCAATGGATTTCCTAAAGGTACTACTAGATTTTGTCACTCTAACAGCCAATCCAATCAGAGCACCGAAAAGTCGAAAAGAGACTAGGATGCCGACGGCAAGGCTAGCACCGTTGGCTTGCATTGCTAACGACGGAAAATGAAATGAATACCTAGGCCGATGGTAGCCAGAACCTGAAAGTTTGCTATTTCGGCTTAGGGGAACGATAATGGCGGAAGTGGTCCACAGCAACGCCTGAAAGACCATTAAATCAAATAAGGACATAGAAAAAAGGCAGAATTGAAACAGTTGACTGTGGCAGCGACTCGAGATAGACATATTGGAAGAAGAAGGGCAGGTAGAGTAACAGAGGATATAGTACTATACCATGGATGAAGCTGCCAACAAGTGCAGCCACTGAAGTTCGAAACTTGAACAGACGATAGGCGGCTCAAGGCTGTTTCCGTTAGCGTCTTCCACCCCGGCCTTTTTATCCCCATGTTGTTGAGTTAAGACATCTGGACCCATTACCAGCGTATCATGTCATTCGACAACTAGATGGTAGGTACGAAGTTTTAAATCTGATTTTCAAAATTTCCCAGAGCAATGGACTTAAATGAAAGGATAAGAAACACAAGAATTTGTATAGATTAAGAAACGAGGTAAATTATAATTGTTAAATGTTTTGTCGGGGGTGCGCTTCTCGGTCTCGGAGTCCAACTGACACTCGGCCTTGGTCCTTGGAAGCCAAGAGCTTCGGGAGCTGCCGTCGGGCATCTCGGGTACCCCTGAATGCAGGTCTTGGCTTCCGAGCGACCCCTTTCCACTCGTAGAGTATGACTAGGTAGGAGCATATTAATCCAATGCATAGCTGGTACAGGTGTAAAACCTGGCAAAAGTTTCATTTGAACATTAAAAGTTCCTTACCAGGTACATAGTCTGACAGTTATGAAATGCGATTCAAAATCTTTGCCGCAAGGAGTAACGGCCGCACAAGACTAGTAGTTCTTGACGTGCAACTCTTGGGTGATGCAAGCTGCGTTGGTAGCAATGATCACAGCCAAAATTAGATTCATTTGTACGGATGAACGGTTAGTTTGCCATGATAAGTTCTATAAGCCACGTTTAACAAGCGCTAGTTATTAGGTCTTGGTTCAAAACGTAAGTGTTTCGAGATCATGTAGTTACCTAATCTACCTGTTAGGGGTATGTACGATAGAAAGAACAACGCTTATGGTACAATATCTAGTCCTCTACATATTTACGGGGAGGTATCATCTAGTAATCCGACCACCTTCTATATACCAGGATGCCTTGAACCGATGTCCGTTTACATCTGCACGTTCCATACAGAGTTGACTTATTCCCAGTCCTTCTCAACAAGCCACTGATCTTCTAGACTCAGAGCTGTCTCTTCTACTAGGTTGCACTCTCGATGGCCCCATTTCTGACGGAAAATCTCCCGACCAGCCTCGGCCAGAATCCAGAACGATGTCGAGAATCCTTCTGCGTTATAGTAGTAAGGTTCCCCTACACCACCGTGCTGGCTGTTTTGCCACGAATTACGGGCGTTCTTGTCGTCACGGTATTTGTATGATCCCATGTCATTACCCACGTTGACGAGCTCCCGGAAATACGCAATTGCCTTAGCGATGCCTGCGCCATTGGCAGTATTAACCTTGTCGTCTCGTTTTTCTGTTGCTTTGTTACCTTTGCCATCCTTATGATCCACGCTAGGTGACTCGCTCCCTTCCTCATTTTGCGGTTCCGTCTGTTCTTCTTGAATCTGTTCCTCCGCCTTAGGGATCGGATTTGGGTCGATGAACTTGGGAGTGATGCTCAGGTCACGGTATAATGCGGCCATATCTTCCAAGACTGTTGAGACGTCGTTAATAATACCCACTCGGCGGTGTCTTATAGTCCACCCATCCATCTCTAACCGCGCATTCATATCGCAGTCGCTGCCATAGTACGGCATCAGTGAGTCCCAGCCACCTACGGCATCCAGCGACGCTTTGTTCACCAGCGTTAGGTGGTCGTATTGAAACCAGCGGAAGGCCCAACGTTCCTCATTCTCCAACGTTCGGTTTAGTTCGCGAAGGCAATTTTCATATATTGTCCGGTATCCCTCCTGGCCCGCTGCAGGCGGACGCATGATATCCTCTTCATCTTGCTCGTCATAGAAGAACCTTTCCCTGTCACCGGGACGCTCTATCGTGTCAGGTCCATCTTCGAACGAGAACACTAACACATCTTGGTGCGAGTAGAAGTAATATGGCCAGCTCCGGGAGTTGGCTGTGGATAGGAAGAAATTCTGCATCTGCGAGAAGCTCAATAAGACAGGTGTCTGTATAATGTTGACCCGGAGCTTGCGTAACGTCGCGTGGTCGAGGTAGAAAGGGTTTTGTAGGCTAAGCTTCCCTTGGGCATTCGAATCTTGCACGCCCGTATTCTCCACAACGAAGATCGCGTCGGGCGGCCAGCCAGCGGTCAGATAGCTGATCACGCATTGTAAAAGCATCGGCCACTGGCGCGTGAAACCGATGAAGAGTGGCGGCATATGCGAAAGTCCATATTCTCGATGCAGGCCCGGCCGAGGAATATTGTATTCAGGTATGGGCGGTGGTGTCGCCGTTGGTTTCGAGAGAAGAGGAAAGGGGTCGATCACGGACGGTGCGACAAAGGTGGGTGTCGGTTTGTACTTTGGCGGTGCGTGGGTATTTGTCGGACGGTGGTTTTCGTGGACTCCAGCTTGATTTGGCTTGCTATTGTTAATTATAGAGAAAGTCTGTAGGAAGTCTTCGCTGCTTCCTATGCTACGATACAGAGTCAGAAGAATGAGAGTAATGGCAACTAAACCAATCGGAAGAATGAACGATCGCAAGCCTCGAGGACTACCAATGAGTGTCATGATGATAACTAGGAAAATATATGTATGTCTCAAATAAATAAAAAACAGAGAAAAGGCCAATAACCATGCTAATTACATCCACCTCTGTCCCCAGTTATGAGAGAAAAAGAAGGGTCTCGGACCAAGTCCAGGCCACATGCTATCGTTAGACGAGCATCATTATCTAATACACGATAGGGGAACCTGTGACGCGTACTTTAGACTGGGACTGAGATGCCGTCATCTTATGGCTCGCATCATGATCTGCATGAGCCTACCTATCCCGCCCTTGGCATCTACCCACCCCCTGTATTGGGGCCCAGATCTCTTAGATCCCTGTCGCGTCAGCGGCTTCAGATTAAAAAGAAAGGAGAAGCAAAATTTCGGGACTATTATCAAAATATGCCCGCCTCACGACTCACTCCTCGGCATTTTAAGTCTTCTCAGTTATCATTTACAATGAATAGATAAGCTGCTGGCTTCCCCATATGATCCAATTAGCCTAGCCAACGTCGTCTCTTGGTCGTATTAATGAGGCATCCACCTGGAATTATCTATCTCGCTTATGTTTGCTTTTTCTTTTCCTTTCCTTTTGAATCGTTACCTATCATCTTCTTCTGTTCGTTGATAGCGAGTCGGAAGCAAATTTTGCCGCACTGGTCCTATCAGCGGTCGCCCTCACCGGATATGTAGCGGATGGACGCCAAGCAGCAGTCAGAGGGCCTTCTAATTCCTAACCACGAAGCCATACGGGTATAAGAACGCGAGAGTGCAGTAATCTCCGTAAGCACCACCCCAGGCTGCAGAGAAGTGCCTACCACGTTAAAAGCCAGCCAGGATCTAGAAGACGAAAAGCCATAGGATCACCATCACGATAGTACCGATAATGGCCGTTAAACTAATATACCACCTTTCCCCGAACGTAGAAGATTCACCAGTAGGAAAACAGGGAACTAAGCTAAGAACATGCCAGCGAGGTTATCAGCTATTTGAACCCTAACCCTAACCCTAACCCTTGCCCTTTTCACGCTTCCTTTCCCTTAAATACGCGTGCTTATCCTGTTCTTCTTTTCGACAAGGCAGCTACATAACATATCGGACCCTCCGCTCGATACTAGTGTGCTTTCATAAACGACCTAGGTACCCCTAGGGATTTCACGTAGCAGCCACCGTCGGCTTGCATCTCCCAACCCCTATCCTGTAGACCTACCATAACCTCTCCCGTACCTGTCTGGAGCTCAATTCTCATTACAAGGCCACAAAGTAGCTCTGAAGTAGTAGAAATCAAGATTTAATCGTCTAGAAACTCGGCAGCGTTAGAAGTTGGTCGAGGGAAATTTCATTCTTCACCATTGCTTTCCGTAGAATCTCTCCAACAGTATCATATATTCGATACAGGTTATTCTGTGTAGAAGAAAGAATATAATAATTGCCACCTACGAATCTGCCTGTTACAGCCAACTCCCACATGGGGACTGGAGAGAGATGTGATCTGACTACACATATTTCTGTCTTCGGAAGCAAGCAGTCGGACCTCGGTCCCTTAAAGCCGCAAAATTCGAAGTACTATGAAGAATACTCCGAGCTGCTATCGGCTCCGAGGCCCTTATCGTCTTGTTTCACTACATGAATCTACTTGTCGCATTCGCGTGATATGTCATGTTGTGGCCACGAGGGGTACAGACTGAGAGAGCTCCAAGGAATCCTTAGAGAGCTGGTTTACGTATGATGAATACCGCAGATAGCAGGATCCAGGTCGGGCCGGTGGAGCATGAACTGCTAGATTCCGGGCCGTGAAGGCCAGGAGAACGTTTGAGGAGTATACGCCCAATATAAAATCCTTTGAAATTAAGCCATTCTCCTTTCAAGCCCTTCAACGTCTACGGAATCCGCAGGTTGGTATTGATTATGACGGATAAGACTTTGCTGCTGCTTATCGTAGTACAAGTGTGTTTAAAGTATTTTGCCACCAATGGTTGTAACGGGAGGGGGCCACATGACAGATATCATACGCGGCAATAAAGCATTATATTCCGCCACGATGGCACGGTGAAGGGTATGTCGTGTAACTACTGTATCAGTTGGAAAGTGCTTTGACGCCGGCTGCATCCGCTGATCATGAGAATTTTCTTCGCACTCGTTACTTATCTCCGAGTGGACGCCGCGTAAGTGACGCAGTACCAAGACAATGGTCACTACTTGAGAGACCCGACTTTTGTAGCCAAGCCCTGCAGCTTCCAGATAAGTTTAAAACGATAAGACATAAGGCGAAACTCCCATCTCGCTGAAATCGTGATGTGGCTTCTCGTTCGCCAAGACAGATAGATGTTGGTTGTATCAGAATAGCGGTGGGAGGGCGATCTCGACTTTACAGTTAATGCTTACAACAGGGAGATATGTGTGAAACACGTGTAGCTGTAGTGGTTGGCGTAAGAATCGTACATTGCTCGCTGTGTCGCGGCATACTACTTGAATCAACGTGCTCTATCCGATAGTCAGCTTATAGTTGGTAAGCGCTAAAGGAATGATGCAATCGATATTCCAGACCTACGCCCCTACTGAAAACCGACTACTGCAGTCCTATTTTGTACAGTACACATACCAGACAGTTCTGATCGAGTATGACGATAATTCAAGCCGTACCAGTGTCAGTTTATTTTACGCTCGTCGATAGTGGTTGGACACCGCTGTAATCGGATAACCAGCTGCTCTAGACCACAGCTACCTAGGTACATTATATTTCTTTGCTTCCTTTAGTTTAGTACATTCAATAATTATCGCACTGTTCCGAAAGTCTATGTACGAGAGACGTTGTGAGCAACCCGCTCTAATCTATAACGTTACGTTAAAGCTACTATCTGTTTGTGGCAATCTGAGCGAACCATTAGGGGCGAGTGGGAAGATAAAGCAAGGGAGTCAACGTATATCTGAACCTATCATGATTCAATCTCCATCTTCACCTTTCCCTTGATTGTCCTCGCCACACCCATCAGTTGGTCTAGTGTGTCCTTGTCACAATCTTCCACCGAGAGTGTGACTTTGGAGCTCCGGCGTGCCTCTGATGCCACAACGCCTCCTTCTGGCATGTACATTGTGTCGGTGACAAATTGTTCGAGACCAGAAAAATCCAATTGAAACTGGTCACTGCTCAATTCGAAGTGGGCAGGCATGCTGGTAGATTGTCTGCTGCTCGCATCTTGGGTTGAGCAGTAAGATAAACTCTCCTGCGTGCTGAGACCTGCTATGGATAAGTCACCTGTGGAGGAGGTTGCTGGATTGTGGTCTTTCTTGCTCGAAACAACTGCCTGAGGTTGACAGTTATCGTCGAACGTCGTACTGAACCCGACCATGTCTCCAAGCCAGTCTTGTGCATCTATGTCAAAGTGCATGTCCACTCCATTGTTGCCGATTTGCCTTTCTAGATTATAGTCATCTATCCCGCTGCCTGTGTACTGGGGCGAGCTAGAATCGTCCTCGTCTGACCCGTTAGCGTCTTGATCTATGTCCATGTCACCGACGGATGGTTCCCCTTCGGACATATTTAGGACGTCTTCGTCGATATCAGGAGACCCCGATACATCTGGCGCCGAATTTACTCGCCTCATAAGAATAGTATAACTGAAGGGTGATTAGCTTCAGTATTATCCTCAGCTGTATTTAGCCTAATAACTCACCGATTTTTAAGGTCATTTCTGGACCGGTTAGCGTAGTGCTTTTCTTGTATCTTTTTCCATTCTCGACCGTGTTTCTCGACACATTCCAAGAGCAACTCATCCTATCAGAAAGAGGAAGCCATAGATTTAGTCTCTCACCTAGAATGAAGATGTATAGACTGAACGAAGCGACTTTGATGGTGTTTGAAATCCCATTCTGTCCGCTTTTATATAGACGTACCTCTTTCGTCGACCACCCTCCATGTTGCAATTTGGGATCAAGCTTTTGCTGCCATCTTTTGGCGCACTCTGAGTAGATTCCACCGCGTATTGTCAGTGAAACCATGATCCTGCGAGATACTGGGGATATCGCCCATTGGGAAAGAAACACATGAGGTAAGAAATCCTACGTACGATCCGGACTTCTATGGCCCACTTTACTCGCAATCACTGTCCAGCTGGGTTCAACAGATTAGTTATGGGGTGCCGCGACGAAGAGGGCGAAAACGAGTTATGCATACCGTTGTCCATGAATCCGCATTGCTTCTAGAAGCCTGTTGTCTTCCTCTTCACTCCACGCTCCCATCTTCCGATTTCCGCACACGCGGTTGACCCATCGCTTGCGGCAGTCCTTATTACTGCGCCCCGGTAGCACGGCCGCGATCTTATGCCAATCTTTAATGTTTCCCGCGTGGTCAGCTGCACAAACCCGTAATGTTAGAGAACTTAAAGTAGTTTGTAATATATGGGAAACTTGGCATTTTGGGGGAATCCTTCATGACTGTCGAAAGCCGAAGATAGTGTAGGAGAACTTGGAGGAAGGGACAGGCATAGGACATAGAGTCAGCTGGTCCGGACGTACATCGCTTTTGTGCTTCGTTATAGAGTAATGCGTCCTCCTCCTCGGTCCATCTCCTAGGAATTTTTCTCTTAATCGTAGCCATGTCATCAGATGTAGCACCGATCCGAGACGTTTATCCCTATACCGATTTTCTCGGACCCGCTAGATATCTCCTGTCATTAAAAAGGATAGATATCCTTGCGTTTCCACGTGATTTGGACAAAGTATCATTGAGCCATATAGCCTGATCGTCGGTGGCGTTGGCTACTCGTACAACATATGCCGCTGTCACAGTGGAAAACATGAGGTAGATATAAGTGTACAAGAAGTTATGTATATTACTACCTAGGCCACGTGACTTCAGCCGTAATTTAGAAAGCTGACTACCTAGGTATCTACTTGGTACCTAGGTATGCAACTCACAAGCTAGACATGTCGATAAGAGAACGTGTAGCAAGACAGTATTTTGAAGTTTATCAATTGTAGCCTATGTTATTCTAAGAACGCCACGCGTCTGTTACACAATAGGATTCAGTTTCACAGCGCATTTTATATCAGTGTGTTAAGGCTTAAGTAAGAATCCTACTCATGCACTATGCATGCGTACGTTAGGTGATAGGATTATCTTACCGCAAAAGTCACGTCATCGCCCAAAGTATCAATTTGGGTGCCGATACTGGAATGTATCTACATTTATGAATGTCATTGCCATGTGGTTGGTAAACAAGCTCTCTCATTTCTAATTGTACTCGACTTATCCAGAATTCCTGCTACCATGGTTGGACCTTACCCTCGCCTTTGTCAGAAACCGAGTCGTTGGCCCAATAGCGGCCACTGACCCCCTCAATATCACCAAACGCGAGGCGCATAGGAATTGTGGCACCCTCATCTAGTAGTGGAAGTAAGCAAGCTCATTCTCGGATGAGCCTCGTGTGGCACTTCGGAATTACGTACCTGGCGTCTTCGGGGGAACACCCGCCTGCGATCCGAGATCGGTAGCAACCCAGCCCGGACAGCAGCAGTTTATCAGTAGGTGGGGATTCTGCTGAGCGAGTATACGAGTGCCGGCGTTCAGTGCGGCCTTGCTGGGAAAATACGCCATGCTCGGCCAACCGTGTTGGGCCGCTGTGCCATACATAGTATGAGCCTATTTTAAAGGGGTTAATAGTATGCTAAATAGATATATTCTAGTTGGTAACATAGGAGCTCCTGATACCTACCTCGTACTCTAATAGTAACTCCTCGAGGTGTGATAGCGTCAAGTCCGGGGCGAGGAACCGCAGACGCAGATGTGGTGCCATGTGTCTGAGCTGACCAGACATAGACGATAGGTTGACAATGCGACCGCCCTGACGCATGATTGGCATAAAGGTCTGGCACATCTATAACTCAAAGAAGAAATCAGCCGCGCCCAAGAGTACGGCACAGCATGGCAAAGTAGCATGCATGAGCAGATAGTGGGGAAAGCATATACGCGTATGGTACCGAAGTAGTTCACGTCGTACATCTCCTTTCGCTCTGCCGCTGTCGTGTCCTCGCGGAAGTGATATACCCCAGCATTGTTGATAAGGACGCCACACCCGCCGTGAGCGGCACGCACCTTAGCGGCTAGCGCATCGATGGAGGCTGAATCGGTCAGGGAGAGCTGTACCGGGATGACGTTGGCTGCTAAAGTAGCGGGAGGTGCCGTCGGTGTCGTCAGCATCGTCGGCATAGTGATAGTCCGTGACGCCGCGTACAGTACAATAGGACCTGCGTGACCGGCGGTCAATTGATCCAGAATAGCACGACCAATTCCGCGGTTCTTCGGATCGAAATCAGCATTTCTCGGCGTCAGCATACTCTGACTGCTTGCTTACCACTCCGGTCACAACGACTACGAGAGGGTGAGATGACATAGTAGGGATCGGCAGACCAAACAAAGTCAAAAGTATCTAGGTACTGATAGATACCTCTCTATAGGTTATATGTGGAACGTGTTGTTGATGAGACAAAACATAAAGTAGCAGAGCCTTTGCTTGAAAATCAAGGGGGATATGCAGGTTTTATACTGGGTATGGAATTACGCAGGAAATATTTCTGTCTATTTGCATACCTCGGTATTGGGGTAGCTCAGGTTAGAATAATATCTAATTCATAAAAATATTACTTTGATTTGCGTGATCAATCATCGGTTGATAGCACAGCCCTTTCGAAGATGCTTATCGTATTATTTCCATAATATTGCCGAGTTTACCGAGCTGTGTTTGTAGTGAACCGGGAGGTAGGTACCTAAATACTTCAATGGAGCTGCGTGGTCTGTCCCCTGAAGAATACGAAATCAACACGTATAAGAAAGGTAGCAATGATGTTGTCAATTTTGGCCTCTCGCTGTACTACGCTTGCCTACTTATGGCATACCTGCAGAACGCAACTCAAACTATGTATATTTCCGAAGAGTGGCTCGCGTTTGAGCGCGATGTGCTTGGCCGCCGCCCCCTGATTTCAGGTACGGTAGACGAGGTACGCACCGCTTATGCACAAACCTCAGAGACACTGGCAGCTCTCTATCCGCCTCCGTCGTCCTATAATGTAGTAGATCGTGAGTAGAAGACACAGAGAAATGTACCCTGAGTCCGGGGAAGTTAACGATAAACAGACAAGGAAACGACCGAGTCAGGAATTGCCATCAGAGTCTACACACCTACTGCTATCCCAACTGAAGTAAAACTACCCGTGGGCGTTTTGTATGTTCTGTCTGGCCCTATTTTGCTAAACAATTTCTCTACTAACGTGATGAGTTGCCGTGCGAAGCGCTCATGGAGGTGGCAACGTCAACGGAGGGGCCTGGGCCTCGTCGTTCGAAGATCGTATGTGTCGTTATGTGGCACATCACGCCGGTGTTATCATAGCACAGGTGGACTTTCGACTTGCTCCGGAACATCCAATGCCAAGCCAGTTAAATGATACTTTCGCGGCTTATAGATGGGTTTGTCTCCCAATTCTGACATAAAAATGCCTCTATTACCTGCTCTTAATGTGCTCACGCATCTCGCTAGTGTTACGAAAATGCTGGTCGACTACGCGGGGATACCTCCCGTTTTTTTGCCTTTGGCTCTTCACTCGGCGGCGGCGTGGCAGTAGGGGTGGCTCTCAGACTGATCGATGAAAACTTAGGACATATGGTTAAAGGCGTCGTGGCATTGTGCCCGTCTCTAGTCCATCCAGAGTTTGTGCCAAGCGAATACGAGCCGTTGTTCAAGGCCTATAAGGAGACTTGGACGGGGGCGCCCCTTCAAGACGGTCAGAGCATGCTGCTGTTCTTCTCACACAACGGCGGTACTAAACAGTGCATGAACCCGTACGCATTTCCTCTATTGCACCGAGGCCTCTCACGGCTCCCTCCGGTCTACCAAGCTATTTGCGAGGCCGACCCCGTTCGTGATGACTCGACCATCCTCAAGCACGTCCTTGACAAGCATAAGTTAGTAACGCCAGAATCCTACAACCTTTGAATACCTTAGGCTAATGCAGAGCTCTGTTTTCAATGTCAGTGTCTCGAACAAAGTAGACAGCTACCCCGGAATGCCTCATTACTTCTGGCTTTTCCCGCAGCTGGCTAGTTCCGAACCATTCCATCACAATGTGGCAGAGGGCGTTAAGTGGGTTATTTCCACTATGGCGGAGGGATCGTCATAGTGAGCTAAAGTTGTGCCTTAGGCTAGGTCTAATCATATGTTGAATTGTGCTCGGCATATTTATTGTAATGGCTAAGTAGATCCTACCTAATTACCATAGACCACAGTATATAAAGGGGTGTTCTAAAGGGAGGTTTAGATAGCCGCAGTAGTTTGAAATATTCATATTCTCTCTTGGATGTTAAAAGGCACGTATTCGGAGATAAGATTCATGCGGTATGGGTTTATTAAAGAATCCACCTATTTACCTAGGTAAGATTTGGTTTTATTTAAACGAATCATTGTAGAAGAGAGAAAGTTCTACTGACCATCTGGGTACCTACGAAAATGGACTAGACGCGGTAAATAGTAATATTCAGGTAATGCTTGTGTGATGTTTGACCAAAAGTAGGACTTCTACTCAGACTATGATAGAATAGATCAATTTCATAACTGTAAATAATCGTATCTAGCATTCTGTCAACACTGTATTATATTTAAATACTTTTGTGCGTTCTGGGTAGTTATCAATTGATCGATCACGGAAGACCAGGCTATCTGTGGATAGGTCCAAGTCTTTGTTATGATTATGATCTGATTGTTACTTGATCAAAGTAGGTTCTATGGATGGATATCTACGTGAGTTGCTTTATAGGTTACGAAAGCTTAGGATGCCCTGGGAGCTATTCTCGCCAGGGCAACCGTCGCCATACAGGTTGTCAGGTGCCTGAGATATCAGGCACCCAGGGAACCCACACTTTGACCTCAAAATAACTCTTCATATTTAATCGTATCCTCGGGCGTAGCCAACCACGGCGCCTTCCGCTTGCAGTAGTATTCGGTACCGGGGCGCCATGCGGGCCCGGCAGGGTCGATATCCATCGATCCCACTGGCACTATAACCACACCAGGAAATTTCTCCCGGTTCTCCGAGATCATAGTTGACCCGCACTCAGCGCAGAAGCCGCGCTCGATGCAGCCTCCCGAGTCGCACGAGCGATCGAGGTAGACTTTCATCACCTCGGCGCCAGAGAGAATCTTAAAGTTCTATATTGGATGTCAACGTGCGTGAACAAGGGCTAGTCTATCGTGGAGTTGGAAAGAAGACCAACAACGGCTTGGTTCTAATGTATTCATAGATCTCCTTTATACTCACCTCTTTAGGACACCATGTATTTGCCATCGCGACGGTCCCTGTTACCTTGCGGCAGCTGTTGCAAAAGCAGAGGGCGCTGTTCTTTGGTTCCGCTTGCATCTCGTATTGGATCTTGCCGCAGAGGCAAGAACCACGGATCGTACTTGTAGAATCCGCTACGCTCATGTTGTCTGTCTTCTTTATAACACGCGCTTTGGGCTTATTCATGTGGAGCACAAGTGTCTAAATCCTATCAAGGTTGAATAAAGGTTTAGGATATAAGGAGATTATTGCACTGTAATAAGAGGTTTAGGAATGGCTTTGCCAGTTGATAATTACGCGGGTTTGATACGCGGCGTGGGATGCACGCGATGAAGTATGAAATGGAGAGTCGAGGTAGTGGACCGGAGTAATATCGCTGGCTGCTGACACAGAAATCAATGCGACGACATGATGTTTCCCCTAATAATTTATGTTCCGGTTTGATATACTCCCACTAACCGTAACAGTTACCGATTCCATGCAGAACTATATTGAGGAACTCGTGAAACAATCATTATGAAACATTTTCACGAGCGCATATATAACCCAGCTGTCCGGCGTTAGCAGTAGGGAGAAAAGACATAAAGAATAACCTCTCACCATACAAAATCTTTCTGCAGCTACTTCAAGTTCAGGTGTTGCTATAGGAGAAAACAGAAAGCTCCAAGATGCCCACCTACCCCGATCGCAAGTACATCGCGGACGTATTCCGCCTCTTCTACGACCCGCCTGAGGGAACCAAAAAGTTCTTCGACTATGTCGATGAAAACGTGAAGTGGCAGGTGACAGGCCAACACCGCTTCTCGGGCTCTTGGACAACAAAGAAAGACTACTACGACGCGACCTGGGCCAACATCAATCTGCTGCTCTCCGAACCGGGCTACAAGCTCGAGGTTCCCGAGGGCGGCGTCATTGTCGATTCGGAGACAGGCTGGTCTGTCATCGAGATGAAGACAGTCGACACCAAGACCAAAGCTGGGGTTCCTTACAATCAGCACTATTCGTGGCACTGCCGCTGGAATCCCGAGGGCAAGATCGTCGAGGCCAAGGCCTTCCTCGACGCTGATCATCTCGAGAAGGTTCTCGGTGGAGAACAGAGGCGACAGGGACTTGTTTAAGGAAAGAAGGGTTAAGCGAGGAATTTGAAGAGCAGATTGACTGTCAAGTAGTTCAGCTAGTTAAAAGATGATGCTGGTTCCCCATATGCGGCCATTAACGTAGCGACTTTAGAGCTGCTGAAGTGATTAAGATTGTTTTATTATGTTATATGACGACTAACAGGTCCTCCATGTAACTCAACAGGAGCTTAATGGCCCCTTGAGGGAGAGAATTTAATCCGTCCTTGTCCAACACTTCGAATAAACAGGAACACATATCTAACGAGTAAAATCTTTCCGGCAATCGGGATTCAGAAATCGAAAAAAGATTGAAGACGTAGGTAATTTCAAAGTAGGCTTAGTCGCCCAGCACTTTGCGAAGATAACGGGTGTAGATACGCAATGTGTTCCAGTGATGACATAAATTTTCTGGATTGAATTCTACTAGAAGATGTTCAAGTCCTTCAGCACAGCGCTATTCTCAACCTCACAAAATGAGAGAAGGGGTCAGTGTTAATGCACGGTGTCATTGAAGTTCTATTTTGCTTAGTCCAATATATCTAGATCTACCACTCAGCTCACTTGATTCTGTAAACACTTCTCTAGCATATTTCTATATAATATGAGATGGACTCTGCCACATATATCATAGAACCTTAGAGCAGTCAATCGCGAATTCAGGCGGCTCGTCTCTCTCGGCCACTGAGGAGGTAGACACCGGCGCGCAGGTCAAGAAGCGGGTCAGCAGAGGGTTCGATACCATCCACACGGGGGATGGGATCGAAAATTATTCTCTTCTGTTCGGGCGCTTGGTTCTCCATGATGGATTCGAGGCACAAAGTGCCTAGCTCAACAACCTGGCGATCTTCCGGCCACTTCATCGTGTTATCGTCCGTCACATCTCCCTCCTGGGCAATCTGTGCGGCCAGCTTGAACACAATGGGGCCGGTTGATTTCAGCGTCTCCGCCACGCCATCAAACAGGAAATCGTTGGACTTGCCCTTCAATTCGGCGTCAGAGAGATAGGCCTCACCAGCGGCGGGCAAAATCTTATAGCGGAAATAGGTCTCCTTGCCTGACCTAGACACGAACTTGAAAGCATTGACGCTATGGTACTTTTCTCGGCCGAAAGCAGCCGGGAATGGCCGAGGAGCTTGCACAAACGGAACGGCCTTGGGATGGGATTCTACATAGTCCTCGAGCTTCCCATCGCGTATGGCGTTGAAGAATTCCAGCGTCTCTTCGCCGGTAGTGGCCGGAAAAGCGTCGACAGAGTTAGCGACGACATCTGTGTGCTGACGAACAGGCGATGTCTCTAGCTCGAAGCGGACGGCGAAGCCTCTCGGCAGACCGGTCGGGTCAGTGTCGGGAAGGTTCGGGATGCCACCGGCATTGCTGAATCGGGCAATGACAGGGGTAGAGGGCCGGGTGAAATGCGGGGCCTTGGAAAGCTCTGCCGCAGCCGCTGTGGGGCTAAAGTTACCGGTGAGCAGGATACCCTTAGCGTGCGCTAGGCGCCAGATCGCCGTGCATTAGTTCCGTGTAACCCAGAATAACAATACGAAAGGCCGAGGTACGCACCAGGTCGGAAGCCGGGGTGAGGTCCATAGATGGCATGCAGCGTGTCTACGAGACTTTGGCTAGTCTCGACGATCTTAGCATTAGTCGGAAGTGGCATTGCGGTCAGGCTTAGTTATATGTTATGCAATGAATGACCGTCAATGTCTTGGCTAGTTGTTTGTCCGACCGGCTTTTATGGAGGTCGCAGAAAGTTGCTTTGTCTTGTCGGTGTTTTGGTTGTTTAAGTCGGCGTTTAAGTCGGCGTTTAGTGTTAGCGCAGGTTGATGGTTACACAATATTGAGTAGACGGTTGCACAAAGTGTTTAGATGAAAACAAACAAAATGAGTACCTACAGGTAAGCTTATAAAGACAGCCAAAATGGTTCCCAACGTCTTACACTTACCCAGACCAGGCTTTACGCCGGTCCAGGGGCCAAGAAATACTGACGTAGATTTTGTGCAACAACAATTACAAATTTTTCGCATTTCTAAGCATACCTACTCGGGTACCTTCGAGGAGAAGTACAAATTGTGTATGTACATAGCTACCTCCTAAGTACATATGTATGTAGGTAGGTGCTACAAAGAATTCAGGAAGCTGCACCACAGCAACGCGGTCATCCGTTAAATCGATCTTCAATTTCATTTCCTTCCTTCCATCTTCTCCATCGCTCAACTCTTCCTCTTCTCGTTCAAGACAATTTACTCTCTCGTCGCCTAGGGTGTCTTGACAAAATGGAATCAGATTCATCTCGAAGAAGTGCCGATAACACGCCCATGAACGGCGTTATGGATGCTGAGAAAGCAACTTTGCCTCGACCGATTTCGCCGCTGAATGGTAGAGCGGAAGCCCAGGAGCGGGTTGAGGAGCAAGCAGAGGAGCAGAGGAAAATAACTGGTGTTCGGGTAAGTTGTCTATATTTCTTTCGATTGAATCGTGGGATCTGTTGCTAACCGGGGATAGTGGTTCCTGTTTGTCGTCAGCACTTTGACTAGCATTTTCATCTACTCGCTGGATAACACCATCGTTGCCAACATCGTCCCTGTAAGTTGAGATGTCAAGTTGCGTCTCACGTTGAACGCACAACAATGGCTAATGCAATTTCAAAGACCATTGTCAATGATCTTAACGGTGTAAGTGAATTGGCATGGCTATCAGTCGGGTATGCATACCCCTTTTTCTATCAGACTACCTAGGTACACATTCCCCTGACAAATATTGTCTGTCTAGGTTTACGATTGGTGGAATGGCTATGGTGCTACCTTTTGGTAAATTGTACAACATCTACGACTCCAAATGGGTCTATATCTATTCCACCATCGTCTTCATGGCTTCGTCTGCCCTCTGTGGTGCTGCCCCCAACATGCAGGCCGAGATCGTCGGCCGTGTCTTTGCGGGTGCTGGTGGAAACGGCATGTACTTCGGCCTGATCGCTCTTCTCTCGATCCATACCACGGTTAAGGAGAGACCACAATATCTCAGCTATACGTGAGCGAAATGTTGCCGGCTACGTCTGCATGGATTTACTAACTGTCTGAGCAGAGGTCTCTGTTGGGGTCTTGGAACTGTCCTCGGTCCCGTCGTCGGGGGTGGGTTTGCCCTATGGCAATGGCGATGGGGGTTTTATATCAACCTCCTTTTCGGTGCCGTTCTTATGCCGATGTACTTGTTCATAATCCCATCGGCTCCGCCCATGACGGACAAGACACAGCTCGAAAAGCTGAAGCTCATTGATTGGATCGGATGGATCATTAGTCTCGGGGCAATGGTTACCATCATCATGGCCATCAACTTGGCCGGTGTGTTGTACGAATGGAACAGTGGCCAAATCATCGCTTTATTCGTCGTCTCAGGCGTCCTATGGATATTGTTCTTAACACAGCAGCACTTCTGCTTCTTCACTACGAAAGAGCACCGGCTACTCCCTACCCACCTCTTTTTTCAAAGGATGCCGACTCTGTTATTCTTTGCCGCCGCCTCCGTTGCGGGTGTTGCTTATGTTTCGGTTTACTACATCCCTCTCTACTTCCAGTTCACCCGTGGCGATTCTGCCATTTACACTGCTGTTCGGCTGTTACCCTATATCTGCCCTCTGATCGTCATGATGCCAACAAGCGGCGCTGTTTTAAGTCGATGGGGATATTACAAGCCAGTCTATATAGTCGGCGCTACAGCTTCACTAATTACATCATGTCTATTAGGTAATTCCCATCCATTTTCAGCTCTAGGACGTTATAAACTGACTTTTCTAGCACACTATGTCGGCCTTCGTACTGCCGTCGGTTCAATCTACGCAATCGAAGTCTTCCTCGGTGGAGGAACTGGCTTCTACACGCAATCTTCATTTGCCGTAATCCAGTCCGTAATGCCACCCTCCGAAAGCGGAAACGGCCTTGCACTTATGATGATCGGTATGTACCTGCCCACGCTCAGTTACAAGATGCCCGACTAATCATTTATGTCTTTGAAGCACAACTGAGTGGTATGACATTTGGACTTGCTATCAGTGGCGCGATATTTGTCAATCTGGCCCAAAATGGACTATATCAGGTGCTCCCAGACGTACCCAGAGAACAGGTAAACCAACTAGTCGCTGGCACCAGCGGTGGCTTACTTCAGACCTTTTCGCCTGAAGTTCAGGACGCTGCTCTTGATGTCATTGTATCCGCTTGGAGTAAAATCTTCATCGTCGTCTATGTCGGCGCAGCCGTTAGCTTGTTATGTGCTATCTTTTTCAAGGTATGTAATAGTCTCATCCCGTATACACATGACACCAGATTAATAGTCATGTAATATAGAACGGAAGAGCGAACCGGAGTTACGAAGAGCCGGATTCTCAGAAAGAAGCTGCCACGTAAGAAGACGGAATCCAGAGATTCACTGCCATGCACGGAGATGTGCAAATACAAAAGAAACTCCATAAAGGTTAGCCAATTAAGAGAGTTAGGCGATAAAAAGGTCGGTTAGTCACAAGTTAATATACGATGAATCACTGCTGCCTTTCCTATCATTGTACAGCTAAAGACTAGAGGATCCTATCTACCCTCTGCAGTACAACGCTCAGGGAGAACATAATTGCCATAGCACCTTAATAGATTAGGACGGTCATGATACATTAAGTTAGAATGTCTGATAATAATGTGCAAAACTCATAGTTCACATAAAGTACTGAAAGATGAAAGTTCCTTTCCTTTTGCGATCTTCCTGTATTGTATGTATGTGTACCTTCATGCGTATTAAATTGTAATAAGGGCGGATCTATCCATTTATTATATTTAAGCTCTTTACTAGCCTATGATTACCTAGGTTTCCAGGTAGGTACACGTTAGCTAGTGATAGACTTTTATATCCAACCAATCCATAGGTAATTCATCATTATAGCATTTAAACCCTCAAGGTCCTCCTTGGTCAGAAATTCCTCTGCACAAACCTAACAAATATATACCTAGTTTAAAGCCATATTTCCCATTATCTCGATGATAATAGTAATAATAGGCGGCGGCTGTATCGTGAGTGTTGAGGAATTATTCCAAGAAGAGCATTTCTTGCGACGAACTGGGCGATACTAAAATTAGGAGCGCCTGACTCGCTCTTTCAGCTAGCTCCCGAGCCACGAGGGCTTTCTCCAAACATCGCTTTTCCTTCACCTAGTAAAATCCTGTGGTAAAGGCACTGCTGACTTTTATGTTCACTTCCTGGTGGCCCTTTGGGCACTAGCCCCATCTTAGCACACCCACTAGCCCAGGAGCTAAATCAAGTAGATTCGATGTCTAAGCTTAGAATGACTCTAGCAGAAGGCTAACACCACCAGCCTGACTCAGTTCTTAGATCCTTACCATATATTATGTAGTACATGTGTTGTCTCTCTGATCAACAGCTAGTCAGTCGTTTGTTACACTGGCTGAATTTTCTAATTTCTCAGAGGCTGAAATTGACTCGGATCAGGCACAACCGAGAAACTACGCTTTTTACGCTCCCATCCGTTAATTAATGGTGTTAATCTAGACTCCCAGGTCTGGGGCTGTGGGATGTAGTGTCTTAATAGCCCTGCTCGGGGACACTCTAGATCAAGCTGACAACCACGCTTTGTCTTAGTTTCGGTACCTTAAGATGTTATAGATTATGTCTAGAACTATGTCCATAGAGGAAAGGCGTAAGTTATCCTGGAATTCCACTGCTTACACATATGGCGTGTATGGCATACATATGCTTTTCTATTCCCTCATTCCGGTGAAGTTCATACGAAGTCGACTTTCTCATCTTGGGTACTTTCTTGTTTCGCAGCTGTTGACACTTCGTTACCCGATATGGCTAATTCAAGAAAGGCACTCATAGGTCTACTAGCCACGTCGTGGGTGAACTTTCTCGGGGTGGACGCCTTTTGGCGCATGTCCTGTAGCATTATTCAAACCGGTCGCCTTGACCCCAATATCTCGCCCGGTGCCGTGTCTGCTCACGTCCACAAAATTTCTGGAGCGAGCAACTTCTATATCTCCAACACCTATGAGGAGCTCATCGCCTCCCAGTGCACCTCTTGTGAAATCCAAGACGACAAGTCGGCGTACTGGACACCACAGCTCTACTATGAGCATGCTAATGGAAGCTTTGAGGAGGTTCCCAACGGCGGGACCGTTGTCTACTACCTTGGCCGTGGCGAAAACCGCTCCAATATTGAACCCTTTCCTCCTGGCTTTCGGATGGTGTCCGGCGACCCGTACCTCCGCTCGAACGACACTACTGTCATGACTTACTCGACTGGTAATTTCCAAAGCCGTCCGGTCTCTGATCGTGTATCCTTTAATTGCCTCGACAGTTCGGGTTCCATGCCCGAACAGAACTACATGTTCAATACGGATTGCGACAACGGCCTCCGCGCACAGGTTCAGTTCCCGTCGTGCTGGGACGGCCGGGACTACCAAATCGATCAATCTCACGTAGCATACATGTCCGGCATCGACAACGGTGTCTGTCCGCCTTCGCATCCGCGACAGCTAGTACACTTATTCTTCGAGGTTCTCTACGGCGTAAACGACATCAACAAGGAGTCTGGCGGACGGTTCGTTTTCGCTAACGGCGATCCTACGGGCTTCGGTTTCCATGGAGATTTCTTCAACGGGTGGGACGCGGACGTTCTGGCAGAAGCTTTGAGCTCGTGTGCCAACAACGATGCCTCCAACGGCCAGATTTCTCTATGTCCGCCTCTAGCCAAGTCGCAGACACCATATTACGCAACCAATTGTCCAGAGCGTCCACAAATCGTCAACGAGGAAGTTAAAGGAATGTTAGATTGTCTCCCTGGTTGCAATGTGGTCACGACTGGTCCTGAGAGAGCAACCCAACTCGTCTGCCCTGACGACACACCGTCCATCAACAGCATCGACGATGAGGGCCCATTCACCATGTTCAATCCTTCAGTAGGACACCTACTTGGCGAAAGTACATTCGCGTTCACTGGCTGCATCGCTGATAGCGGGAATCCGAGGACATTAGCCGGGTACTCATTCGAAGCTGACAATATGACCATCGAATATTGCATCTCAACTTGCGAGACAAAGGGATACATTCTCGCAGGTCTCGAATACTCGAGGGAATGCTATTGCGGCATCTCTCTTGGCAGCACGGCTTCAGTTGACTGCTCGGCTATACCTAAGATGGTATGTGCTGGTAATGCATCGGAGTGGTGTGGAGCCCCAAACCTCCTTACCATCTGGAATGACACCTCCTATTTACAGTCGGCGACCACGCTAGTAGTTAACACCACAACTATCAATAACGGCAGCGCAACATACTTAGGCTGCTTCAGCGACCCGGGCGTCAATAGCAGAGCATTGCAGGGGAGTAGCACTGTGAACGGGGCTATGACAAACGAGATGTGCGCGTCATACTGCCAAGAAAAGGGGTACTCCCTAGCCGGTACCGAATACTCACAGGAGTGTTACTGCGGAAACGTTAACACGGTCAGTATAATTGCCGACGACAGTCAGTGCAATATGAAGTGCAGGGGGAATTCGCCGCGAGCCTGCGGTGGGAGCCTGAAGCTGAGCGTTTGGGCCCTTACTCAGCTGACACCGAGTCCATCTCAGTCCGCCACATCGCAACCCACTCAGACTCAATCGGTTCAGGCGGACGATGGTGTCCTGAGAGCAGCGAACGGAACAGCCACCTACTTAGGCTGTTACACCGATAGCGGCTCAGATGGGCGAACGCTGGCCAAAGCCTCCTACGCAAGCGACTCTATGACAGTAGACTCTTGCGCCTTGTACTGCCAGGCCAAAAACTATGCTCTCTTTGGCGTCGAATACAGCCGGGAGTGTTATTGCGGGAATACCCCCAAGACTTCGGCCATCCTCTCCGCCGAAGGAGACTGCAACATGGCTTGTAAGGGAAACTCGACCCAGATGTGCGGCGGAAGCTCGAGGGTGTCGATCTGGAATAATACAGTATACGTGGGCACGCACAATTTGGCTACCGTCAGCGGATATGCTTATCTTGGTTGCTACACGGAAGGGAGGAGCGGCAGAGCGTTGGGTAGGGGAACAAGGGCGAGTGACTCGACTACCGATGCCAAAATGACGGTTCAGAAGTGCGCAAGCTACTGCGCGGGGAAAGGCTACAGTTATATGGGTGTTGAGTATTCACAGGAATGCTATTGTAATAATGAGGGACCACTTAACGGAGCGACAAAAGCTAGCGAGGGAGACTGCAGCATGACCTGCAACGGAGATCTGACCGAATGGTGTGGCGGTAGTTCTAGGGTTAGTGTCTATAAAGCCGGCAGTTCGTAGGAGGTAGATTTATTTTCTTATAATTAACCAAATCATAAATTACCCCTAAGGTGCTATGCTAAGCTGCATAGCGTTTTATCTTACTTCACAAAGCGTACTTGGTTCCCATACACTATTACCCGAGCCCCTTTGTTCGTAGAGAACCGCATAAAGTCCTCCCCGGACCTCTAG
The DNA here is from genome assembly GCA_022578875.1 of Hypoxylon crocopeplum. Taxonomy (NCBI): domain Eukaryota; kingdom Fungi; phylum Ascomycota; class Sordariomycetes; order Xylariales; family Hypoxylaceae; genus Hypoxylon; species Hypoxylon crocopeplum. The sequence continues at coordinate 491,040 of MU399580.1, forward strand.
AGCCGTACCCCTGAAACGTCCCATTCAACGGAAACCAATATATGGGAAGGTTCCCAGTCCGAAACAACTGCGATTTTCCTGCCTATCTATCTCATCGACAAGCTGAAACAAAGTCCAACGGTGTTCATGGTATCTTTCGTCCTGGACCGCCCACCTCACAACGCGAGGTTGGACTACGTAAGGGGGGCCCCAACTCCGCAGGCGTCCCGCCACTTTGCGGAGTCTTTCTCTGTCACGATCGTTCAATATATCCACGTCGTCGACGGCAACGAGGTCTGAAGGGGTCTTGTATAGCACGTCCTCGCTTAAGAATGAGTCCGTTGCGTGTAACAGTTGCCGACCTCTAGGAGTGTTCTGATTATTATTCTGAGGTAGCTCGTCGTGGAACTCATCGGGTACTTGGATATCTTTGTCGTCAATCAAGATCCAGTATTCTAGGAGGCGGACGCCCGGTCCCGCCAAGAACCCGAAGAACTTCTTCACGCCGTGTCTATCATGCGGGCTGATCTGGCCCATGACGCGATACACCTCCTGAAGGCGAACTACGATGATCGGCGACCAGGAACTGGTGCCATTGAATGGAACGTCGGCGTCTGGATTCTCGAACGTCCTGATGTGGTAGTTTTCGAGAAAGTGAAAATCAACCGGCAATATGCCGCGACGGCCATCCCGCAAGTAGAGCTTCGCGGCTCGCGGTCCATTCGTGGTTGCATACGTCTTAGCCTCAAACTTTGACAATGGCTGGTTGTAATCTCTGATCGACCCTTTGGCCAAGCGAGAGTTCCATATAGCGCATTCGTGTCTCGATCCTTGATGTGTATAGCGGCCCTTCACGTATCCTATTGAGCGATTGGCCGCCATTTGTTCTAGATACCTCGGCATGGTGCCGAATTGGATGTACAAGAGGACTGGCCTGTCAGGCTCTGCCTCCACACTCTGCCCTTGGTTGGGGTCTTGAGTCGCATCGCTCCGTAGTCCGTACTCCATATTTTTCGCTGCTGACAGCTGTGCAAGTTTGTTGGTTTGCGTTAAGTATTCAAGTATCCTTATGAAAATCGAGGAATTGGTTGTGCATGCTACAAGAGGAGAAGTAGCCTACCAACTTCACGAGAGCATTTTTATATACCTAGGTACATTTAGTAGCGTAACACGATTTCGAATTTCTAGTGACTCACCAGCAATGGTTTTCCCCTTATTCAAATAACTTAGATGGATGTTCTTTGCCACTACAGCTCGGGCAAGATCTTATGAATGAGTGATAGTAGTAAATCGGGAGGGTTACAAAACCTTAGGTAGGTACCTAGAGGGATGTAACAGTGACATGTTCCAAGTCACTAGTATAGTCTGCGTTACGGGGCTTCCTCAGATGATGATAAGACAACTTTTCGTCAGCATCTAACTTCGTCCGAATCGTAACATATTTTACCCATGCATCATACTTGTTACAATGGCCTACAAGGTCTACAGCGTAATAGTTATAGTAGTTACGTTACAACAGAATCCTTATTACAAAGCCAACTACTATGGCGATGATAATTACACCCACATACTCAGAAATATACCTCCTATTCAAGTTTCTTTCGTTTTGGCTACGAGCAATCAGATTTGAACACGTATCTATACAATGGCGTAAGTGAATCTCCTAACTTACAAAATCTATATCGCATAGTAAGCCTTGTAGCCTCTTCACACCCATTACTAACAGAGGCCCTGTGCCAAAACCTTCACTTTGTCCAATTCGTAGTCACATGTTACTTAAGTCCAATTATATATATTCAACTTACCATTTATTTTAAAAACAGATATCCCTATCGATATCCTACCTACCTCGAAAAGGTGGTCAAATCATTTTGCAAGTCCAGCTTTAGGGTGTCATCATTCACTTTCAAGATGCTTACGGGCTGAGATCTACATCCTCGAGCTCTTCGTGTGAATCGACGATTCCTGACCGCCGGGGCCTTTCTTCTTGGCCCAGGTCACTAGAGGCGGGCATTTGTTTGGGATCGACGTCAACAGTCTTCGTCTTTCCAGGGGCCTGCGATTCTGCCTTTGGCAATGGGTGGACCGGCGCCGGTACTATAGACCGCGAAGTTCCGGGTAAACCAGAGTGTCCCTGGGCAAAGTCGAACGATTCAAACTCAGCCGTGTTCAATCGCTGGGGGGCGGAGGCCTGACTCGAGATTAGCGTATCCTTTGCAGGCTCGCGTAGTTTTCGTTGCATCTCGAGATCAGGGTGTACTGGAGTACGCCAGCGGAAGTACAATCTGATTGCAAGCGCAATGACTAGTAAAGTAGAGACGCCACCCCACACACTTAATAATATAATCTTCATCTTCCTCCAATAGGCATCATCCGCAGCTTGCATGTCGGACGCGGAGTCGGTGTTGCTTGACATGTTGGACGAAGAATTCGAAGGATGTATCTTTCGTACCTATGTGGCGGTATGGTAAATAGAATAAAGCGAACTGATGTCGTTCCTGGGATTTATTTGGGATTGGAGTGCGAAGTTGCTTGTCTAATTCCTTTTTCACAACCTTCTGCAATTTACGCGCATATTTATATGAATAATTAAACATTCTTTGTTTGATAATAGATCGTGTGTTGGGAGCTGTCTCGGTAAACAATGCCATTGTATTCATCTTCGCAGGTTGATGCCCCATACAGACAATGGGTTGCGGATATGGACAGACTGTTTCCAATTGTCCTAGCACACGGTTGGTATTTTCATCCATCCCATTATATGCAGAATAAGATTAAGCAGGTACTGATGAAACAACACTAACATTTCATAACCTTGCCTACAGTATGAGCATACGGAACCCCTCTATATTATCCGCCTGCTGACAATCCAGTCTTCCTCTCCAGGAACCTATACGCTTCTTTAAGAACCGCTGCCGCCTCCACTTTCGTGCCTAGAACCGGATATGTGATGAGGAAATCGTGAGGCATGTAGGGTGTAGTATGAAATTCAACCCGGTTGCTTTCAATGCCTGACATTGGCTTTGCGAAGGTGTTTATATCCTCATAGATCCCCTCGATGCCACCGGCGCTTATGAAAAGTGGCGATCGGCATTGGAATGGGTGGTGCAGTGGGGAGACAAAGGGCCCTGCCTCTTCTTGGAGTTCACCTCGAGGCGGATACGCACTAGCTCCCCACTCGAGAAGGGGTGCATCCAGGATGTCGTATCGAGACGCCGCCGAGTGCTTGTACTTCCTGACGCCATCTAGTGTCACGTCGACCCAGGGCGAGAACAACGGGGCACGAAGATCAGATATCTTCAATTAACACAATCAGATATATATTAGATTAGATCAGTTCGAGAGTCCTAGCAAATTAATTAAATTAGATATCTAGAAAAATTATTTGTAAATATATGATATTATTTAAAGATATAATTATATAATTAAAAAAAAGGGTTATAATTTATTATAATAACTATTATTTATTAAATATTACGATATTATTAATCGAAATTAAAAAAAGCTTTAATAATAATAATAATATAAATTTCGTTTTTTTAATTTCTTAATATTTATTATATTATTATAATATTAAACGTTAATATTATTTTATTATTATTAATTTTATGTTATTAATTATAATATTTTAATATATTTTATATATATAAAATTTAATATACGAAATTTTTATAAAGTAAATATTCGTTCGATAAATTATATATCGAAAAAAACTTAAACGTTCCGATTATTTTACTTTAATATTATATTTTATATCTTATATTTAACTTTTTAAATTAGGAATTTACCTTTTTAATTAATAAGTTAAAATATTATATAAGCCGGAATTATTTTCGATTCGATATATTAAAGTTTTCGGATTTTACGGCTTTATTTTTTTAAAAATATAGGTTTTTAATTATGATATTATTTTATTTTAACGTTAAGTTTATATTGTTCCGATATTTTAATTCGATATAAACCGTTAATATCCGTTAATTTTTATATATATAAATATATAAATTTCTAATTAGATTTTAAAGTTAATTTTTTATATCGTCGTTATTTACGTTATTTTATTTCTTATATATAATTCGTTATATTCCTTTTTATTAAAAGTTAATTTTCCTTTTTTTATTTTAAATTTTATCCTAAAATTCTATCGTTTTCGTTATTTAAAAATAACTTATTTATTATATTTAGCTTTTTATATTCGTACGTATTTAATAATATTATTTTAAATTATTTATTCGATTATTAAATTATTTCGATCTTTTTTCCGTTAAAAAAAATCGAACTTTTAATTATATAATCGTTTCGTTTTCCTTAATTACGAGATTTCTTAAATTCGATATATTAATTATAAATTATTTATTTTTATTCCTTTTATATTTTTTATTTTAGTTTCGATTTTCCGAAATAATATTTCCATTTTCGAAATTATTAATTATATTATTTATATACGTAATTTATTTATTAAAATTATATTTCCTTTATTTCCCATTTTTCATTTTGTTTTTAATTTTTATAAAACGGAAAGAAAAAAGGAGAAAAAATATCGATTAAAAACCAAATTAAAATTAAAATCGAAAAAAAAAATCAAAAAAAGGAAAATTAAAAGTAATTATATTATTATTTTCGCCGATAAAATTACCGTATATAATATTACCGATTTATTTAATAATAACGATAATTATATAATAAATAATAATATTAAACTTTTTTATTATATAAAAAATAATAATAATTCCTTTATATATATTCCCGAATTTAACGTTAATTTTATTATTTTTATTATTTTTAACGAAAATAAAAGCGATATATATAAAAGTAAAATATTTAGTTTTTAAATTAATTAATTACTTATTTATTTTTTATTATTTTTATTTATATAAAGCTATTTATTTATTTAATTTAAATATATCTTTTTATATTTAAATAATTCTTATTATTATTTACTTAAAATTTAAATTAAATAAATTTAATAAGTTTATTAATTTTTATTAACTTATCTTTTTTTTTAGTTTATTATTATAAAATCTTATATCGTTATAAAGTTATAATAAAATTTCTTTTAAATATTTCCTTTTATTTTAAAATTAATTTATTACGTTTTTTATATTTTCTTTAAATAATTTCTATTTTAATTAACTTTAAAGTTACTTTATATATCGATAATTTCCTTAATTTAAATATTTACTTTATAATTATTTTTATTATAAGTTTTGTTATTTATATTTAAGTGTTTTATTATCGGAGTTTTATTATTAGATTTTAGGGTTAATTAAATTAGGTCTAAATTTTCTAATTAAGAAACGTGTAATTTCTATATTATTATTATATGTAAAATCCTAATTTATAAGCTTATTTAATAAAGGTTTATTCATTCCTAATTATCGGTTAATCCTCGGATTTAATATATCCTTTTAAGTTTATAATTATTCGTATTAAAAGTTTAAATTTAGATATTATTAATATAAAGCTAAGGTATCTATATTTAATATATTTTTTTAGGTTTTAATTAAGTTTTTTTAGTTTTTTTCTTTCCTAATTAGGTGTTAAATATTTATAATATCTAATTAGTTTAATAAGTTTAGCTATTTTTAAGTTAGTAATGCCTTAATTAGTTCGTTTATTTTTATTTTTATTAATAACGTATATTTAATTATAATCGAACCATTTTCGATTTCTTAATAGAATTAATAGTTATAGATGTTTATATGCCTTAACTTAGTTTTAAGTTAAATAATTTTTACGGTTATTAGTTTAATGGTTTACGTATTATTATATTTTATTTTAATTTTTTTATGATTAAGTTCGATTTTTAGTTCTTTAATTAATTATCTAATATATATTATCTTTTTTATAGTTTATATTAATGTTAATAATTTAGTTTTTATAATAAACGTAATAATAATATTTTGTTTGTTTGTTTTTTAGTTAATTAATTTATTAAATAAAGTTATAATATAAATTTATAAATTTTTGCGGTTTATTATATTATTAATAAAAGAGGTATTATTAGTTATTATTAAATTATTTTTATTTCTTATTTATAAAATATGTTATTTTATTTTATATAGATATTATATAATTTGGTTTATTGTTTTTTAATAAATATTGTTTAAGTTTATAAGGAATTAAGTTAATTACGAAATTACGAATAATATATCGAGTTTAGTAAATATAATTACGAATAATATTGAGTCGATTTTATGTTAATATCGATAGATTTTTTGTTTTATAATATAATCCTTTCGTAGAAATAATTCTTATAAGGTTATAAGTATATTTAATAATTTATTAGATAAAGTGATTAATTTAATTATTTTCTTAATATATAAGGTTTAGAATAGTTAAATCCTTTTTTAAGATCGGTTATAAATAATTTTAGTTCTTAAAAATTATTAGATTTTATTTCTTTTAATTATTTAATATCTTTTATTTAATTATAAAACTATTTTAATTATTATTATTTTATTATTTTTTCGATACGTTATAATTATATTATTTATATAAAAAAATATTAATATTCTTTTTTTAATATAATAATATAATTCGTATAATATATTTTTAAAGTTTAATTTTAATAAAGTTTTTAAAAATTCTTTTTATTAAAATAATAATGAGATTCTTAACTTATAAAAAGCCTTATATAGTTATAATATTATATCTTTTTTCGATATTTTAATGATATATATATAAAGATCTTATTTATTATAACGATATATACGAAAGTATTTATTATATTATATTATATTATTTCGAAGTTAAAACGAATAGTTATTGTTAGTAATGTTTTAAATGATTTATTAATAAAAATAACGATATATGTTTTGTTTAATTATAACCCTTTTTATTGGTTTTTTCGTATAACGAATTTAATTTTATATTTTAAAAAGTGTTTATATTTATTAAATTTATAAATATATATTTATATATAATTTAGAATTTAATATCTTTTTACGATTAGGTTTATTTTTTTAATCTTTAATTAAGATTTTATTTAAATATAATTTTTAAAGTAATTTTTCTTTGTTTATTTAAAGAAATACCTTATTAAATAGTTTGTAAATTTTTTATATCGACGAGGCGTTTTTTTAATAAATTTCCGATATAGCTTTTGTCTTTTTTATAATGTTTTTTTTACGTTAATTCGGTTTAAGATCTTTGGTTTTACCTTTTATATAAAGGAAATTTTAGAACTTATTAAAAATGTGGCTTTTTACGGTTTAAGTTTATAAAATCTTAGGTTTTAAAATAGATTTAATATAAGGTTTATATTTTTATCTTAGATTATATAATATAATAAAGTAAATAACGGATTTAGTAATAATATAAATAATAGTTTAAATTTAGCCGTAATATATAAGTATTTTATTCCGATATTAACGTTTAGTTTTTCTTTATTTATTACGTTTGTTATTTTTAAAATAAATGGTATATTATTGATTTTTTTTATCTTTTTAGATTCTTTATCTGGGATATAGTTTTCGGAATTTAGTAAGGCGTATTTCTTGATTAGAGCCGTTATTTTTTCTATATTAGTAATCTTTAGGTCGTTTCAGAAAGTATTTAGATTTTTGTTAAATATTTTATTTTTATTAAAAATAATATTTCTTATATTAATTACCTTATTTAAATAAGGTATTTATATACGATATATATTTAAAGATTAATAGTCGATTAAATATTCGATTTAAGCTTTTAAATTTAACTTATCTAATTTATTTAAACGGAGTTTTCGATCTTTTATTATAGCATATACCTTATATTTATATATTTATAAATATGTTTAGTTTGGTTTTTTGTCTTTTAATATAAGAGATCCTTATTTTTATTCGATTATTTTAAAGAATATATCGAATAGAATTTTCTAGCTATTTTTAGTTTTTAATATATAATTATATAAGTAAATAATAGCCTTAAGTATTTTTAGTTATAAATATATTGGTAATTTTATTCCGGTTTATATTATATATATTTTTGTTTTTATTATACCTTTTAAGCGTTTAATTCCGTTATTTTAGGCTTATATATTTAATGTTAAAGGTTTAATTTTAATTTTGCGTATTTTTAAGCTTTTTCCGATAATTAGTTTATTAATAGTTATTTTATTATTAGTTTTTATTACCTTTATAGTAATTTTATATTAACGTTTTAGCTATTTTAAGTAATTATTTATTATATTAAAGATCGTTTTTATTTTACGATTTTTAAATATATAATCCTAGACTATTCTTAACGTTCGATATATAAAGATAAGATATAAGTTTTCTTCGATAAATACTTTTTTATAATTATGGAAATTAAAAGTAATTTATTTCCTTAATACCTAATAATTTAATCTAGGAATACGTCGAATTTATTATTTTATTTTAAATATATTATAGGTTTTATATTCGATTCTTATTAGTTTTCGAATAATCATTTTTTAAAATAAATTTATAAGGTATTTTAGGGCTTAAGGTTTTAGATATCCTAATTTATAATATTATATTTAGATATCTTTAATTAAAGGAATTTGTTTAATTTATATGTTATATTTGTGTTTTTTTATAACGATATTAAACATATTCTTTTTTTTTTATATATTGGTTTAATAAGTTATTATGTATTATTTATATATATCTTTAATCTTATTTATAAAAATATTTTTTTTTTTCGTATATAAGTTAAGTCTATTTTATTATCTTATTAAAACCTTTTACGTTTTAGTTTTTATAACGAAATTAAAATAATTAATAATAAAGTATAATAGGCCGTATTTAATAACGATATTAATATGTTTTCGATTAATATATTTATTGTTTCGTATATTTAAATTAATAAGGTTTGGTTTTTTAATTAGAAATAATTATTAGGTAATATTTGTTTTTAATTAATTAAGCGATATATTTAATTCGTTATAATAATAGTTAATTTATTATTTAAAATAATTAAATAAGTTAGAAAATATTCGTTTATTATTAAAATAGAAAATATAGTTAGTATTTTTCTTATAAACCGATCGTATAATTATTTTTATAGCTTTTCGGATTCCTTTTTAAGTTAAGGAATCCTAGATTTCGATTTATTCTTTTTAAGTAATTATATTTATATTTAAAGCTTTAAGTTTTCTAAAGCTTTTTTAATTTTAAAAATTAATTAATCTTTTAATTCGAAATTATTATATGTTTTTTTTAAGAAGATATAATAATATTTCGTAAGTTAATAATATTAGTTATATATTAGATAGTTATTAGTTAACGTGGTATTTTAACCTTTTCTTTATGATTTTTTTTTGTTCGCGTTTTTATTTTTCGATCGATTAAGGAAATAATCGATTAATTCTTTTTTATTAAGGCTTTTTCTATTATAAGTAAGTCTAAAGATTTCCTTAAATATCTTTTTTATTTTATATGTTATTTTAATTATATAATTATGAAAGTTATTTATAAAATCTTTATATTATAAAATATTATCGATAAATTATAATTCTTTGGTTATTTTATAAGTAATAATTTAATTTTTATAAAATTTTCTTATTATATTTAAGAAATTTTTTGTTTATAAGTTTAGGTATTATGTTTTGGATATTTCGTGAAACTTAACCTTAAATATAGTTATTTTTTAGGTTTATAATCATTGGCTTATATTTTTAAAATTCTTAAAAGATATTATTATTTTTTTATATTTTTTTCTGATATTATCTTTTTTATTTAATTTAGTTTTATTATATCGAACGTTTAGTTTTTAATATTATTTTTATATTAATTTTTTAACGATATAATATATAATCTTATAATAGTTTATTACGATTCGATATATATAATTATTAAGTTTTTTTA